>CM053770.1:216136811-216178884 GCA_028658325.1 Potorous gilbertii
AATGGAATACTGAGGCAGTGATTTGATTCATTCAGGTCAAACTAAAAAAGTCTCAAATATCTAGATAATCTGTACTAAAATGTTTTGTCTTGAGAAATATCATCATATTTCTTTTTGGGGAGGCTCAGCAGTAAAGAGGATTCTTTTCTTTTTTCTTCCAAAGATAAGTTCAGAGATGCTAATTCAGTTCCATTGTCCAATTTAAAAGTCAGAGATCAATTTCAAAGCTATAGGCAGAATGTTTTCAATGGTTCATACTGGTAAAAGAGAACCGGTCTTCCAACCCAGACAAAATAGCAAAACAAATGACTTTTGGCTCATTTATTTGTTTATTGTCTTCTTATCTGTGCAGATCCAGAGGATCTATTATCAAAACATGCTTAACTGGAATAGGAGAACATAGTCTGGTGTTAACTTAATATTTGTATCTCAAACTTCAGGTTTCCCCAATATTCTCTAGGTAAAAAAGTTCCAGCTAAAATGACTTTAGGGGATATTGTGTGAAAAGTATATTTTACACTGAATTTTTAATATCCTGATACATAAATCATCACACTAAAACCTGAATTGTAAGTTAACTCAGGGGACACTGCAGAGGTTAAAGCTTAGACAAGTAATAAATGAGGAAAGAGTCCTCATTACCTTGAGGGAAGGTATTGTATCAGGACAGAGGTTTTCTGCAGAACAGATTTATTAATACTTTCAAGCAAAAATGTACTAAGAATTCTGTTCATAAAATAATCCTGCCACTTATTCACACTTTCTCTATTTGCATAGGAGCAAATGTGTATATTTGAGCCACTGCCAGAGAGTTGCCATCAGAAAGTAAGACAAAGTTGTAAATATAGATTTTCCAAACAAAAAGGAATCTCAGGAATAGAATGAATTTTGACAAGATCCAGAAGATGGAGGTTCTAGTTCTGATCTGCTACCAACTGGCTGTATACACTGGAATGAACTATTTATTGTCTGCGAGCTTCTGTTCTATGCCCCATAGAGCTTCCTCAATAATCTTTCTAACACACAAGACTGATCAAGAATTTTCAATGGCTTTCTACTGTCATTTAAATAAAAAAATAAACTCCTCCACTTGTTATTGTATATCCTTCTTAATCTGTCTCCAATCTACTGTCCCCATGTCATTATTTCACATCATTCCCCTCTGTGTACTCTTATCTTCCAGATAAATTGATTTGCTTGCTATTTCTAAGAACAGACCTATTCCCATATCTTTGCAGAGGTTGACCATCATGGTTGAAATGCACTCACTTCTCAAGTCCACTTTTTGTGTTTTTGTTTTGTTTTGGCAGGAAGTCTTCTTAAAATGTATTTATTTATTTATGGTATTCAACATTCACTTTTATAAGACTTTTGAATTACAAATTTCTCCCTCTTCTTTCCCTCCTCCCTCCCCAAGACAGCATGCAATCTGATTCAGGCTATATATGTACAATCATATTAAACCTATTTCCACATTAATCATGTTGTGAAAGAAGAATCAAAACAAAAAGAAAAAAACACAAAAAAGAAAATAGAATGCTTTGATTCACATTCAGACTCCATAGTTCTTTCTCTGGATGTGGAGTTGTATTTTCCATTATGAGTCTTTTGAAATTGTCTTAGGATCCTTGCACTGCTGATACAAGCTGATATCAAAGCTGATCATCACACAATGCTGCTATTACTGTTTGTAAAATTAATGTAGGGTTAATGGCAGATAGAGGGAAGAGTTAAAGATCTTCCCCAACCATTAATAGATCTCAGACACCTTTTATTAATTTCTAGTGAGTCATAGGGTCATGAAGATCATACCCTCCAGCCCTGAAAAAAGTATATATACTCTGAGTCGAGGTTTTGCTTTGGGTCTTATTTTTTGGAAGAAGGTTACTGTGCCAGATGAGACTCTGGGCAACCATTTTGAGAAGCCCCCTGGCTTTGAAAACCTAGATGTTGGTGCTTCTCTCTCTGGTAATGATGTATGTATTGTTTAAGGTCAGACAGTTGGAAGCCCTGTCTGCTGGTTTTTCTGCGTGTAATTTCTATTTGTAATTTCTACTTGTAATTTCTGTTTGTCTTTTCTCTGAAGTTCAGGGTGCTAACATTTTCCCCTGAACTAAGTGAATGATGTATGTGCTTGATTAAAGTAGATTGTTGTCCTCTCAAAAGTTGCTTTCTTTTTAGAAAAGAAGATCTAATAACTGACCCTTGTATGTATGCTAGGATCCTTGCTTCTGCGCTGTTCAAGTCCACTTTTCAACAGAAATATAATAGTAGTTAGCACTTCTAAATTACTTGCTAGGCTCTGTGCTAAATGCTTTATAAGTATTGCTATACGATTTTATCATCAAAACAAACCTGGGAGGTAGTTGCTATTTTTATCCCAGTGTTACAAATAAGGAAACATAGGCAAACAGAAATTGTTACTTGCCCAAGGTTCACAAATAGGAAGTCTTTAAGGTTATATTTGAACTTACATCTTTCTTACTCCATGCTTAACTGTGCATGTATGCATAACGCCTATAGTGGCCATGAATATCCCAGCACAATTCTGAATTGTGAAATACCACAAACTCTTCACGTGGAAGACAGAACCAAAAAATTTATTCAGACACTAGAAAGCCAAATCCATCATAGTAACAAAAATCTATTTCCGTAGTAATGCAGAGAATGACACCATCCCCAAGCCATTCCCCTGTTGGGTTTCCTACAAACCAACTCCCTTAAAGAAAATCACAAACTCTTTCCCTCATGCTAACCAGCAGCCTGCATCCTTTCTAGCTCTGACTAGACTTAGACCAATTTCCTCTCAGCTCAGTTCTAGCTCTACCTCTTTCTATTCCACTCATTCAGTAAACTCCCACCACAGGCAGGTCACATGGACCTATTAATGAATGGGAAAGATCTTCCCCTTAAAGAGCAAAATTGCATTAACAATAAGCAAAAATATATTATCGATGCAACAATAGATGTGGGTTGCTGCAGGGGATGCTGTGGGAACTGCTGCCACCTGCCCGATGTGGCCTCTGCAGCTGCTGCCTGAGTCCAGAACTATGGGAAGGCCCTTCTCCCTTCTTGGACAGCTGAAGAAACCCTGTCACTGACCCTTGGCACCTGTGAATTGAGGGATCTGTGAACTGCTGCTACTATGACTGGGGATTCCACCCCCGAAGCCTGCTGGTGTCCTCCTCCCAGAGCCGCTCTGCAGCCAAGGCTGGGCTGGGCTCCGCTCCATGTCTGGTGTGACAGATGTCTCCCATCGGCCTTTCAGGTCACCCTAGACTGGAAATCTCCTCCACTCTATTGTTCTCCACTTCTCCTGCTCTAGAATTTGTTAAGAGTCTTTCTTTTTGGGTATTTTATGGACTGTGTGGGAAGAGCTAGTATATGTACATCTTTCTACTCTGTCATCTTGGCTCTGTGCCACAAAAATATATTATCAATACACTATGCCACCTAGCTAGGTACACCTCCTAGAAGCTCTGGTTGCCTTCAAGGCTAAACGCAGGCACTACATTCTTTGAGAAGCTTGTCCCAATTCCCAGGTTTCAGTATTATTTCCCTCCACAAATAATTTGTATAAATGCTTCTATTTACGTTATATATATATATATATATGTATACACACACACACACACACACACACACACACACACACACACACATATATATATATATATATATATATATATATGTCACTACTAGATATATACCTCCAAAGAGATCAAGGATACAAGGAAAGGCGCCAAAGAAACTAAAATGTCTTCAGCAGAACTTCTTGTTATACCAAAGAACTAGAAACAATGTTAGTTCTCATCAACTGGATAAGGACTGAACAGACGATGATACACAAATTAGTGGATCATTACTGGGCTATAAGAAATTGTCAAAGGGGGGGATGGAGCCAAGATAGTGAAGTAGAAAGATGCACACGCTCTAGCTCTTTCCCCATGGCCCTGTAAAGTAAGACTCTCAACAAATTCTAGAGCAGCAGAAGCCACAAAATGACAGAGTGGAAATTTCCAGCCCAGGGTGACCTGGAAGGCCAATGGGAAAGGTCTGTCAAACCAGGTGCAGAGCAGAGTACCACCCAGCCTTGGCCAGGAGGAGCGTGGCTGCAGTAGGCCTCAGGGGTAGAATTCCCAGCAGCAGCACCAGAGGTTTGCAGATCCCTCAACCCACAGGAACCAAAGGCAACTTCAAAGGTCAGTGAGAGGGTTTGTCCAACTTGGCAAGAGGGGAGCAAGGTCCTCCCCTAGCTGCAGTCCTAGGTGGCAGTGGCAGAGGCAGCAGCCACAGGGGAGGCTGTGGTGGCAGTAGCCACAGCCAGCTTCCATTGTTGAAGTGCTCAGTTTAAAACCCCTGGGGGAATTGAGCAGCTGATCTAAACTTCAGCCCTGAGTGGCGGCCCTGCCCTCATCTAAAACCCCTGGGGGAATTGAACAGATGCTTTGAATAACAGCCAAGAGTCTAGCCAGAGAGTGAACTCCTCTCCTTTGATTGCGCATCATTGGAGAAACTGAGAAATTACAGGTCCCCAGCATATACCCTACTCTTGACAAAGGAGCCAAAAGTCAAGTAATTGCTTGTGAAAATGCCCAAAAAAGGGGGAAAAATATAAGACTACAGAAGGTTACTTTTTTGGTGAACAGGTATTCTCCCCAATCCTTTCCAATGAGAAACAACAATATTTACCATAAGGGGAAGACAACAAAGTCAAGCCTTCTTCATCCAAAACCAAAATAAATATGCAATGGTCCCAGTCCATGGAAGACCTCAAAAAGAATTTTGAAAATTAACTAAGAGAGATGGAGGAAAAATTGGGAAGAGAAATGAGAGTGATACAAGAAAATCATGAAAAGCAGGTCAACACCTTGCTAAAGGAGACTGAAGAAAAAGCTGAAGAAAATTAACACCTTTAAAAATAGGCTAACAATTAGCAAAAAAGGTCCAAAAAACCAATAAGGAGAAGAATGCTTTAAAAAGGAGAATTAGCCAAATGGAAAAGGAGGTTCAAAAGCTCACTGAAGAAAATAGTTCTTTAAAAATTAGAATGGAACAGGTGGAAGCTAATGACTTTATGAGAAACCAAGAAATTACAAAACACAATCAAAAGAATGAAAGAAATGGAAGATAATGTGAAATGTCTCATTGGAAAAACAACTGATCTGGAAAATAGATCTAGGAGAGACAATTTAAAAGTTATGGGATAACCTGAAAGCCATGAAGAAAAAAAGAGCTTAGACATCAACTTTCATGAAATTATCAAGGAAAACTTCCCTAATATTCTAGAGCTAGAGGGCAAAATAAATATTGAAAGAATCCACTGACCAACTCCTGAAAGAGATCCAAAAAGGGACACTCCTAGGAATATTGTAGCCAAATTCCAGAGTTTTCAGGTCAAGAAGAAAATATTGCAAGCAGCTAGAAAGAAATAATTTGAGTATTGTGGAAAAACAATCAGGATAAAACAAGATCTAGCAGCTTCTTCATTAAGGTAGCAAAGGGTTTTGAGTATGATATTTCAGAAGTCAAAGGAACAAGGATTAAAATCAAGAATCACCTACCCAGAGAAATTGAGCATAATACATCAGGGGAAAAAAAATGGTCATTCAAGGAAATAGAGGACTTTCAAGTATTCTTGATGAAAAATCCAGAGCTGAAAAGAAAATTTGACTTTCAACAGAAGAATCAAGAGAAGCATGAAAAGGTAAACAGGAAAAGAGAAATCACAAGGGACTTACTAAAGTTGAACTATCTATATTCCTACAAGGAAAGATAATATTGGTAAGCTGAAATTTTTCTCAGTATCTTTGTAGTTGGAGCGATTATACACACACACAAAGGGAGAGAGAGAGAGAGAGAAAGAGAGAGAGAGAGAGAGAGAGAGAAAGTGAGAGAGAGCACCGGGTGAGTTGAATAGGAAAGGATCATATCTAAAACATAAAATTAAGGGTTGAGGGAAGAATATATTGGGAGGAGAAAGAGATAAATGGAATGGAGCAAATTATCTCTCATAGAAGAGGCAAGAAAAAAGTTTCCAGTGGAGGAGTAAAGAAGGGTGAGAGGGAAAAAGTGAAGCTCACTGTCATCACATTTGACTCAAGGAAGGAATAACAGGCACACTCTAGTTGATATGAAAATCTATCTTACACTACAGGAAAGTGGGGAGAAGGGGATAAACAGAGTGGGGGGGATGATGGAAGGGAGGGCAAATGGGAAGAGGGAGCAATTAGAAGTAAACACTCTTGGGAAGGGACAAGGTCAAAAGAGAGAATAGAAGAAATGAGGGGCAGGATAGGATGGAGGACAATAGAGTTAGTTTTACACAGCATGTCTATTATGGAGGTCATTTGCAGAACTACACATATATAGCCTATGTTAAATTGCTTCCCTTCTCAGTGGGGATAGGTGGGGAGGGAGGGAAGGAGGAGAAGTTGGAACTCAGAGTTTTGGGAACAAATGTTGAGAATTGTTTTTGAGTACAACTGGGAAATAAGAAATACAGGTAAAGAGGTATAGAAATTTATCTTGCCCTACAAGACAAGAGAGAAGATGGGGATAAGGAAGGAGAGGAATTTTGGAAGGGAGGGCACATTAGTGAAAGGGGAAATCAGATTGCAAGGCGTTTTGGGGTGGGGGAGGGGAAAGATGGGGAGAAAATTTGGAACTCAAAATTTTGTGGAAATGAATGTTGAAAACAAAATAAATTTTAAAAAAATACAAAAAAGGTTTCTAGTCACTCTTCATTGTCTTTAGGTTAAAATAAATCATTTAAAACCCTTCAAAAAAAGAAATGATTAAAGAAACAGGTTCAGAGAAATCAGGGAAGATGTGTGTGGTGTCACATAGTGGGGCAGGAAGTATCAAACACAGTCAGATGCACTATCCTTTGACCCCAGCACAATGACGTGATTTTGCTCTTCTTTGAGCATAAAGGACAACAACCAACCAGGAAAACACTTTCTACAAGTACTACAGCTTTGAAACTCTAAAGGAATTTAACCAACACTATGACCAATCACAATTCCAAAACACTAATGTTGAAGTATGATTCTCACATCTTCATAGGGAAACAGTGGTTAAGAAGTGGTACTGAAGGTAATTTACATTTTCAAACATGGCAAATGAATTATTACTTTTTCTGAGCTATATTTTTTCTAACAGTTGACTTTCATTTTAGATGATGGGAAAAGTATGGGTTAGAGTTGGTGGAATGTAACAGTGTTGCCAAAAAAGTAAGAAAAGAAAATCAATGAATCATTTGAAAAATTACATGAGTATAGAAGGAAATTCCTGAGGGGATAGAGAGAATCAGAGAAATCTGGGCATTACACTTTGAACATATATTTTTTTAAAAAGATGAATGTAATAAAGATTTCATTAATAATTCTATCATATTCTTTGTATATGGAAATGTTCATGTTTGTTGTTTTTTTTTGTCAAGCGCAAAATATTTTAAAATAAAGGGGTTTTCTCCAGCAACAGCTTTTTTAAAGTGCTTACTATGTTGCACTGTGCTCAATATAAAGCTTGTGACAAACCAGGGTTGAGATTATAGGACATAAAATTAAGAGAGCAGGCTCTTTCAACCCACAAAATGTCAGATTTTCCTTTCTAGATCTTAGTAGTTGATCTTTACATTTACATGTGCATATCACTATCAATTCTTCATAGTAACCCATTTTGTTCTTTACTATAATAAAAAATTCTGCAATGTATGTGTGTATGTATATATGCATATATGTGTATGTATATATATACATATATATGAGTGTGTATAATGTATGTATATGTGTGTTACTGCCAGTTACTCATAATAACCACATTTTATTCCTTTCTATAATAAAAAGTTCTGCTTTGTACATGTGTGTATGTATGTAACGTATGTATTGATGTATGTTTTTGCCAGTCTCATAGTAACCATTTTCTTTCTACTGCTTGCAACAAGAAAAAAGTCCTGCTATAGATAGATAGATACAAATATAGATATATGTGTCAGATAGGTAGCACAATGGATGAGTGCAGGGCTTGGAGTCAGGAAGACTAACTCTCCTGAGTTCAATTCTGACCTCAGACATTTATTAGCTCTGTGACCCTGGGCAAGTCATTTAACTCTACTTGCCTATGTTTCCTCATCTGTAAAATGAGCTGAAAGAAGGAAATGACAAATCACTCTAGTATTTCTGCCAAGAAATCCCCAAATAGAATCATGATTAGTTGAATGAGACTGAAAAATGACTGACTGAAATAGATATAGATACATATGCACACATAAACACAAGCACATCTAAATGTATGTACACATACATATACATATCATGATATATATGTACATATTTGTATGTGTATGTAGGCATGTATGCATGAAGAGAAAGAGAGAATATAGTTCCTACCCCCTTCAAAGTATTGAAATATACAGACTAGATCTCTCATGATGATCTTCACCTCTTTTTATTTTCCCACCTGGAGTTACTCTAAGAAATTTTCAAAATACAATCCCAAGATTTTGAGTTTCCCAAAACATTGGTAAAAGTGTTCCCCAAATCCAATATCCAATGCAACTACTCAAAGTCACCCACATAATTTGCTATTATGTCAGAAAAATGAATATAGAAAGTACTCAGAGGAACTCACAGAGACAAGAACATACAAAGGATTTGAATAGCCCATCAGTTCTCCTTAGAAGGGAGTTGAACTTGGCACAGGATAATAGGGCAGTCGTTTGATAAACATTGAGTTGCCCTTTTCTTTTTCACAGGACCTCTACAATCACTCTAGTCTCCTGGAAACACTGTTTATTAAACTCCTGGAAAGTAGACACACTTCAGGGATTGCTGAACATTTGATCCCACTCCTCTAAGATTTTCACTGAGTAACTGACAGCAACAGTAAGGAGATGGACATATGTGACAAGTTTCAGATCTCCTGTTCCCCTGAGATTGTAATAATTCTACTGCAGAGGCAGCATTGATAGTCTTCTCCCTTCTCCAAGGGCCATGTTGTTTAGGAAACTATCTTCCTTTTAGACTCCCAAACTTAGAATCAGCCAATTCCAAAGTAAGAATTACCCAGGAAATCTCCCTTCTCTAGCTAGAAGGATCAATTATGGTATCATCTTCTTGGTTATAAAATCCAAAATTCCCCCTCTTACACTAAGACTTAGGATCCATGAACATTGTCCCATGAACTGTCCTCTCATATTGAGTGGAAGTACATGTCTACTTTTCCTATATATTCCTGTCTCAAACTGTCATCAACTCTTATTGGGCATGGTGGACAGAGTGAAGGGTTCATGGATATGAACTCCTCCCTCAACCCCCATCCCAAATACAGTGCTTTTTGGAACTCAGTTTCAAATAGAGAGAAAGAAGAAACAGAGACAGAAGGAGCAAGACAGATATGGAGACCGATCTAAGCTGAGATCTAAGCTGAAATCTGACCTGTCTCCCTCAGTTTTCATAACTGTAAAATGGGGTTCATAATAGCACCTACCTCTCAAGGGTTTTGTGAGGATCACCTGAGATTTTATCTTTACAGCACTCAGCAGTATAGTGGCTGCACACCATAAGCATTTAATAAATGTTTATCCCTGTCCCTATTGCTTTGGTAATTATTTTAATCCAGAAGAGATGTTTTTACTTTTCAAACATATGCTTTCTGTAGGGTGTTCTAACATAGTGTAAATGGATTCTGAAGACTTGACAGGTGCTCAGTTGATCTAGGCTAAGGTAATTGAAGTAGACTTATTTGTAAAACACCCTACACTGAACTCATTAATCTGTAGAAACCCCAGGGAGGAATGAAAAGTAGGCTACATGTGGTAATTTGAAAAATGCCTCTGGTATGTCTCCTAGCTCTATGTAATCTAGGCTGATGTGCATATAAACAAAATGTAATGGAATATTAAGGAAATAAGCAGGATAAACTAGTCTAAACCTCCCAGTACTGTTTCAGTCATGTAAATATTTCAGCAAAACTTCTAGGTTTTTAATCTGGTAATTTTCCAATTTGTAATCATTGTAACTTCCACCAAGGAGTCAAGAGATCATGTCCTGGCAGAGGTTCAGAAAAAGTCCTGTCCTAGGGAAAAGTGGCACTGATTGGAAAGATTTAACTTTGTCTGGATAGCGCCAAACATGACCTTTCTCTTTCCTCTTGATTATTTTCTGACCTTCCCTTTTCCCCTTCTCTTTATCTCTACCCCAACATCACTTTCCATCTCTCACTCTAAACCAATCAACACCATTACTTCTAGGTATGCCCACTGATTGTCATACTGATCTTCTCATTTTAATCATCATTGTGACTTTTTCAGATGAAAACACAATTCCCTGGCCAAATTCCCTTAAGTACCTTATCTTCTCCTATTTGAATATAAGCTTCATGAGAGTAGGCATTTTCTTGTTTTTTTCTTTGTATCCACAATACCTATATGCCAGGCACTTAGTGAATGCTTAATAAAGGAGTGGATGAAAGAGAAAGAACAAACATCTACTAATTAAGTACCCCACTCTGTGCCAGGTACTGTACTAAACACTTTACTAGTATCATCTCAATAAATGATTTTCCTTGAAAATCAGGACAGCTGTCTCATTGTCCAGTTTATTTCATAAGCACAGAATTTCACTGTCATTTGGAACAGGACAGGAATAGGAACTGAACCTTTGATTTCATTAATATAGTACTTTCTTGGAAGAGGAAATTCCCCCTACTGATGTAAGATGATTTTTTAATTCATTTTATAATCTTATAGAGCTACCTAGAGCACTGAGAGGCTAAGGGAATTGCTCCCTCACACAGTTAGCATGAATCAAAGGCAGGACTTGAATCCACATCTTCCTAATAATTCAAGTATCATTCACAGTCTACTAAGCCATTTTGCTTCTTCTTAGAATAGAAAACACATGGAATTTATTACAGGTTTCATCACAATGTGGTCATATTTAATCAATCAATTATCCTATGTTTTAAAGAGTCGAGAGGAAGAATGACACAGGGAATTCAGAGCTATCCTTGAAGTCTGGAAAATGTGGATTCAAGTGTTGCCTCTCAAACTCTCTGATCTTGGGCACATCATTTAACCTTTTCTTGCTCCAAGAAGCTCTCTTTGAGAATATAATTGGCAAAGATGCTGAACTACAATGGTAGGTGGAGTTTCCTTCTGTAGAGAATTCCCTAAACCAGTAATTTCAAACTCAAATAAAAATGTCAGTCACTGATCCATACATAAGGATCTCTGTGAGCCACATAGTGACTTATTTTTAAAATAAATTATCAATATTTTACTGTATTTTTGTTTCTTTTGTTAGATAATTCACAAGTATATTTTAATCTGATTATTACAAACTCAGGAGTATTGGGGTTCCATGTGTAGGAGTCCATATTTATGGGCTATATTCTATGAAATTTCAGTTCCAACCTTTCCCTTTAAAAGGCTTATAAATTAAACTTATTGAGATTTAAAATAGATTAGAGTTTGTGGGCATAGAAAATATAGCACAAAGTCTGTCAGGTTCATGGAAGTATTTCCTTGTATGACCCCTGAACTTGAATATGGAGTATCCAAAGACATGGAACAATCCAACCCAGTCATTCTTGTTAGTTATTGATACATATTTTTGGCAGCACCTAAAAGCATGTGTCAAAACCCTAAGAACTAGAAACTCACTGACATAGAGTTTTCCCACTCCAAAGTATTTCCATTAGACAGCATTTACAGTGAAACTTCATTGCATCATTTCATATATTTCACAACTGTTTAAATGTTATTAACTTGTTTCCTGTACCTTCAGACTTCAAATTCGTCATCTTTAACATAACTAGCTATTTGGATTAAAATATTCCATTTGGTGTTTCCGTGATTGCACATGTATAACCTATATTAGATTGCTTGCCATCTTGAGGAGGGGAGAGGGAAGGGAGGTAGAAAAATTTGGTACTCAAAATCTTATAAAAATGAATGTTGGAAACTATCTTTACATGTAATGGGAAAAAAATGAAAACTATTTACAAAAAACTCCATTTGCTTATGAAAACTGCATTTGGTTTACATTCAAATATAGTGAAAATATGCCTTATGTCCCATAATTTTCTTATTGCCCCCCAAACAGTTGGAAATCCTGATCTGACTTATTACGCAACCTACTACAAATGTTACCATACTTCTAGATATAGTCTTCCAAAATAAATACTATAAAGCTGTGGAATTTGGCATCTTGCCAGCTAGAAAGCTCTGGAAACCAGCATTTTTGATATACCCTTGACAACAAAACTTTCATGAAAGAAATTGAAAAAAACTAGAGTAAAATGCATTAAGAACAGTTTTATCAACCTGTGTTAGCCCTGGAGTTGCTATGAGTCTATCAATCAATCAGTGGGGAAAAAATTATTGAAAACCAATTGAATATACAGTATCATACTAAGCATTGGAAAAACAGAGGTACAAATGCTTAAGGTTATGCTGGGGGTTTGTTTTCTTTTCTGTGTGGAGTAAGAAGGTAGGAGAATTATAACAAGGTCAAGGCAACTACAGCTTCATTTCAAGGTGCTGAAATTTAAGGGACTACTCAAAACACTTAAAACTCCATCATACTGAAATTTGAGCTTAATAAGTAGTTACTAGGAGTAACTGAGGCAGAAAGGCAATAGTGTGCTTCCACAACTAGTGGTCAAATTACAGGTGAATTTCTTCATGACCTGTCACTACTCTCTTTTCCTGATGTCCTCACAGTCTCTAGGGGTCTCTGAACTGGTATCAGGAGTTACTGAATGCATCCCCACATGCACACCTACAGGTTTTATGTCTAAAAGCAGCAGGTAAATATGTGGTCATATGAAGTCTTTGGAGAGTATGAGGGCACTGGGACTTGGGGGTAGGAAAGGGAAGTTTCTAAGAGATGCAGGAAGGGCATATAAAGAGAATATCCAACGTTTTTCATAATTTAATGTTAAGCTACCTTTCCAACATTAGCTCACACTATTCCTTATTACACATTCTATATGCCAATCAATCTGAATTATTTGCTAAGCCTTGTATAAAATTTCTCCACACTTTCATTTACATCAGTTCCTATGCCTGGAATGCCCTCTCCCTGATCTCTGCCTACTGAAATCCTACCTGTCAATCAAAGTCCAACTCAAATATCACCTCCTCCATGAAACTTTTCCTGACTCTGACTCTAACCTGAAGTTATAGTGACCATACTTCTTTTATGCATTTGTATTTTATTGTATATTAGATTTATTTGCATTCAGATGGTCAAAAGATGGGCTCTGTAGTCCCTACAACAGTATTTTGTGCCTTTTTTATTTAACAAGCAAGCATCTTTCAGTTGAAGTAACACCTTTTAGGGTAATGCTGTGTAAAGTTAAGGGACCAAGGTCACACAATATATACAGAAACAAGACTTCCACCTAGGTTTTCCTGACTAAAACCAGTTATTTTTCTCTCCACTATATGATGTTGCCTCTCATATCTTTCATATATGGAAAGTGCTTAAATAATATCTGTTGTATAGGTGTGTACCTAAGAAAAAGTCATTTCTTCTATTTCATAATTACCCCAGTCATATACCTATATCAACATGCTTCATTAAAATAGCCAATTTTCTTACAATGGTCACCTAGTATCTGCCCCTGTTCTATTCACCTTATAGGATGTTCAAAAAGGTATTAATTTCAAAAATTATCACCTACAACCACATGTACCTATTCATTCATTGCCAATGTATTTGTCAGTGAGTATACAGAGCCCAGAAAATGATTTCCAGCTTCTTTGTTTTATGCACATCATCAATTACAGCTGGCAGAAACCTTGCTTATTTTCACTTTGGTGTTGTAATTTTTGCAATAAAAAACCACGTCAAAATTGAACTTCTTTTCCATCAAACATAACCAAATAATGGTTTCTTATTAAAATGCTTCAGTTCTTTTTCAAGTCAATTTTAGCATTGTTTGTCACCTTGGCAAAGAGATGATATTTGTCACATGTTAGAAGCTCATCCTGAGTAGAAGTCTTGGAAGAGCTTCACCAAAAAGAAACACATGAGTGGAGGAGTAGGGATTTCAGATTTTCTTTATTTGTGAAATTTACCCAAAAAGTTCATCCTTAAAATGTTCCCTAAGTCAGATAGGCACAGTTTATATTATCCTCTGAAGGATATAAAAGACACTGTTTCTCATTCAGAGAGTCAGGAGGAAATGGTAAAAAGTACCAAGGACTTGAAGTCAGAAAATATGTATGTTCTTGAGCAAATTCTTTAACTGTTCTAGTCCTCAATTTCCTTATCTGGAAAAATGGGAAATAGTGCCTTCTTATGAACTTTATAGGAACAACCAGAGGATCAAAGAGAGCAGTATTTGATGTAAAGAATTCTACAAATCTGAAAGACCTATAGAAATGTCAGCTATTTTAATCTGAATTACTACTCTCTAAATAAAGCATAGAGTTCTAAATCAGGGCTAAATCATCAAGACACTGCTCCATTACAGGGGAAAGGAGGAGAAGGAATGAACTTTACATAGTGGTGGAGGCAGCTTCTTGGCAGTTCACCAGCGGAATTGGTGACAGGGTGGAAAGGGACCAGGAAACCAGCTCCTAACCAACTGCTTCTCAATGGACAGGCAAGCCAATCTAGTTGAAGCAGTAAGGCAACCTGAAGGAGAGAGAGCATAACACCATGTGCCACTTTATTGAAACCCCTACTGCCACCACGTGAACCACCTTCTCCTCTCAGGTTCTGATGGAGATAGTACAGAATTCTAAAACAATTGCCTGTAACATAGCAGTGGTTCCAGCCTAATGCTAGTTGCCATCATCCTGGGAAGTAACTCCTACTCAGAAGCAGTCTGGCAACTGCTCCTATAACCATATCTATTAAAGACCCAGAAAAGAAAGCACTTGCCACCAAAATCCCTGCCACCATCAAATGATTCAACATCAGAAAACGATAGAACTTTATTGGTGGAAATATTAATGAAGGGGCATTACCATCTGATTTGACACTACATCATGAGGACCATGGGGCCTTTCTATCTGACTTTCATAGGTGTTATCTCCCCATTAGAACAAGACTTCCTTGAGAGAGATTGTCTTATTCTTCTGTTTTACCTATTTGGGTCCCCTTTGCACAGAGTATGGGCTAGTAAGGGCTTAATAAATGCTTTGTCCATTCATTTGTTCATTCAACCCCAGCATGCTGTCTAATAGTTTTCAGTTTTAACTCACTATTCTTGCTAACAAAATGCTAAACTCTATAGCTTCTGCAGTGTGGAAAGATATTAGGTGTTTTCAGTACTCTGTGTAAAATGTCTATGGCCCCACCCTAGTCCTAGTTATGATTAGTGGAGGGGCTAGAGGTCCAAGCTTAGTACTCTTTCTACCATGTATAACTTTTCTATATAAAAGGGTGTGAGGTCCTACATTGGCCTAAATTCCAAGCAAACTTTTTAAATCATTTTTTTGTTTTGTTTTGTTTTTTTGCTTTTGTTTTTGGGGATGTTTTTGCTTTTGGTATTCTGAAACAAGGAAACAAGAAAGTTTTTTTGCCAATGAGCAAGAAAGAATGTGTCCTTTAGAAAAAGGAAAAAAGGAAACCCTTATGCACTTTGGGTTAAAACAGTGGAAAGAAATAGAAACAGAGAGAAGCATGTCCTACATGAATCACTGACCTTAGAATAACAAGTTCCCTGCATAATGTCAAAAAAGAAAAAAAAGCAGAAACAGAAAATATCAAACCTCTACTCTCCAGGCTGACAAGGCATATTTGCATAAGAATAACCAGTCTTAAATACTTCTTCCAAGTTCCAGTTTGCTAATGAGAAATAATGGAACTTGGTTAGAAAGTCAAACTGTAACCTCTACCTAGATGGGACTTCAGGAAGGAATACCTAAGTCAAAAGTTCCACCAAAGCTTCTCAAACCAGAAAGGATTTAATTAATACGGGGTTGAGATGTTCCAATATTAGCTCATCATTTAGGCTGAGTGGGTATGACTTTCTATTCAAAGACCCTTAAAGCACTGATCCATTAAACCTATAGTCCTTTGACACCATAGTTGGCTAGATTAGCTTCAAAATATGATACAATGGAAAGGATGTCTGCATTCAAATTCAATCAATCAGTACTTTCTGTTGAATATCATTTGAACATTACATTTCCCTGAATATTAGATATAATTTTTCATCACAGATTCTCTAGGTTATCAAACCCATCATTTTTGAGAATTAATGAGATATTCTTGACCTACCAAATAGGGGTTTAAAAGTGAATTTGGTTTGGAATCTGAAGTAAGAACCTATGGTGATTAGCTAGACTCAAGTTTCCAGGTTAGTGAGATCCAAAATCAGGTAGCACAAAAGTCAAGTATTACAAAGTATCACAGGTATCACAGAACCAAGATTTTAAAGACCACTTAGTCCCTCTATACCTGACCAGGAATCTCTGATCCAATAACACTGGCAAGTTGGTTTAAAGAGATAAATACACACATGCATAAGAATCCAAGAATATTCAAGAATAACCTTTTACAACCAAGAATAATCCAGCTGAAGGAAAATGGATATTTAATAAAAACAGAAGACTTTCAAGCATTCCAGATGAAAATTCTAGAGCTGAATAGAAAATTTGGCCTTCAAACACAAGATTCAAGAGAAGCATATAAAGATAAAAATTAAAAAGGAATCACAAAGGACTCAATAAAGTTACACTAGTTACATTCCTGTATTGGAAGATGATTTATGTAATTTCAAAGAATTTATCTTCATTAGAGAAGTAAAAAGAAGTTTACACAGACAGAGGACATGGGTGGTATTCAAGTATATTGGTATATTCTCAAAAAAAGTAAAAGGATGAAAACAAGTGTGCATTGAGAGGAGGAAGGGAAGGGTACAATGGGGAAATTTTTCCCACATTAAAGAGAGATTCAAGGAAGTTTTGGGTTTTTTTTTTTATAGTTGAAGGGAAAATAGAGGGTGATGGGCAATGCTTGAACTTCACTCTCATAAGAATTGCTTTAAAAAGGGAAATACACACACATTTGTTGCATATAAAAATCCATCTTACACAACCAAAATATAAGAGGGGGAGGGGATAAAGGTATGGATCCAGGTGATAAAAGAGAGGCAGATCAAAAAGACAATGGTCAGATATAAATAGAAGAAAACAGGCCAAAGTAAATACACAGTTAATAATCACAAATGTGAATGTGAATGGGATAAACTCAAACATAAAATGGAAGCAGCTAGCAGAACAGATCAGAAACAAGAATCCAACATTTTGTTGTTTACAAAAGAAACACTTGAAACAGAAAGACACAAAGAGTGTTCAAATAAAGAACTGAGGGAGGGGCAAAGCCAAAATGACAGAGTAGAAAGACAGACCCACTCTTACCTCTACTGCCAAAGCCCATAAAATACCTGTAAAAAATTACTCTAAACAAACTTTAGAGCAGCAGAAGCCACAAAACAGAGTTAGGGGGATTTCCAGCCCAAGACACTTGGAAAACCAACAGGAAAGACCTATCACACTGTACTTGGAGCAAAGCATAGGCCAGTCTTGGCCCCATGGCAAAGCACAGACAGGATTGGGCAGACAGAATGCTGGGCAGCAGCTGCAGTTCCGAGATTTCTTACCCTACAGACACCAAAGAAAACTTCAAAGTCAGTGAGAAAGGTCTTTCATGTGGGTGAGAAGGGAGCAAATTCCAGCCTTAGCCTTGGGCCTAGGGCAGCAGAAGTCACTGCAGCACAGTGTCCATTTTAGGAGCAATCAACCTCATAGATACTGGGCAGAAAAACTTTTGGTTGCTCCCAGAACACAGCACAGGCCAGAAGAGGAGGAAATTTGATTGAGCCACCTTGGAGGAACTGAAAATTTACATGTCCCCGGAGTATAGCCTCCACTTGACAAAGGATTCAAAAGGCAAGGAACTGACTGGGAAAATTCCCAGAAAAGGGAAAAATAAGACTATAGAAGGTAACTTTTTTGGTGAACAGGTATTTTCCTCCATCTTTTTGGACAAGGAAGAACAAAGCATACCATTAGAGGAAGACTTCAAAGCCAAGCTTTCTTCATCCAAAAACCTCCAAAATAAATTTGCAACGGTCTCATGCCATGCAAGAGCTCAAGAAAAAAAGCAGGAAAAGAAGGAAGGAAGGAAGGAAGGAAGGAAGGAAGGAAGGAAGGAGGGAGGGAGGGAAGGGGGAGGGAGGGAAGGAAGGAAGGAAGGAAGGGAAAGACAGAAAGAGAAAGAAAGAAAGAAAGAAAGAAGAAACAAAGACACCTAACCAGTAAACCCTGAGTTAACTGGACATCCTCTGGCCATCCAAATTTATCTTCCTTTGGAGAGGAGAAGGAAGGGGGAAACAGAAAGGAGAGGATGAGCTGAGTTACTCAGCTAGGAGGTTCTCCATTCAGGCAGCTCAGTCTACTCACATATTGTGTTCTTCCTTCACATTCAAAGAAGATCATGACATCAAAGAAATGATGACATGACTTCACTTGACTTTGTTTTGAGAGAGGAAGGGCTGTGACAAAGAATTAGAAATTGAGGATATGCTCATCAATTGAGGAATGGTTGAACAAGTTGTGGCACATGATTTTGATGTAGTAAAATTGTGCTATAAGAAATGGTAAGTGAGGTGGTTTCAGAGCGGGAAACGTTACAAGACCTATATAAACTAATGCCAAGGGTAGTGAAAAGAACCAGGAGATCCCTGAGCACAATAGCAGCAATGTTGTAATGATGATCAACTATGAAAGATTTGACTGCTGGTTAACAAAATATTCTCAGACAATTCCAAAAGACTCATGATGAAAAAATGCTATCCACTCCCAGAGAAAGAACTGATGAACTTTGGGTGCAAATTGAAGTATATATTTTTTGTTTTCTTTATATCCTTCTTTTTCTTTCTTTCTTTTTTAGCAACATGGCTATTACAGAAATGTGTCTTGCATGATTTAACAGGTATATTTTATATAATTTTGCTTGCCTTCTCAGTGGATGGGGGAAGGGTGCGAGAGAATTTGATACTCAAAATGTAAAAGAAAAGAATGTTTTAAAATAAATAAGTAAATAAACTACTTTATTAAAAAAAAGAATGAAATGAGATACCTCTACAAAGTATCATACAAAGTAATTATTATTATTTTGAGGAACAAACTGGACTTTGAATCTTGACATTCTCATTCCAAATTCCATGCTCTGAACCCACTATCTGATTTTACAATGCTCAATATACCAAATGTTCAAAAAAGAGTGACTAACTGGGCAGGGGCATTTTGATTTCTGGGTGCAGTGAATGGCTTCAATCATAGATGTTTGCTGATCTAGATCAATGATTTCCATATTAATATTATAGTATTTCCATGATTGATGATTTTGTCAGTGAGACTACTCTTTTCAATGATATAATACCATGAGCCCTCTTAGTGAGTTTAGTAGACAGGCTTCTCTAGTGGCTAGGGTTGAATAATACATATACCTGTAGAAAACCTGATAATGAAGTTCTCCAAACCAAGCTGAACTAGTCCTCAAACAAAAATAAAGGCCTCATATACTGAAAACTTTTTTTTCCATTTGGTAGGAGCAGCTAGAACAAAGTCAGAGCTAAGTGGGAAAGTGGATAGGGTGCTACACTGGGGATCAATAGACATAAGCTCAAATCCAGTCTCAGACGTTAATTGTATAGACCTAAGCAAAACAAATAATCTTTATTAAACAATTTTCTCACTATTAAAATAGAAATAAAAATTGCATCTTATAGTGTTGTTGTGAAGATCAAATATGCCTAAGTGTTATGTATATACTAGTTATAATTCTAAATATTATTCTCTGAAGGTGATATAGCAATAGACCAAGGGAGAAGAATATTACTTGTCTCACAAGGTTCTTGTAAGGATTAAATGAAATAATATTTATAAAGCATTTTGCAAATCTTCAAGTGTATCAGTGTAAGTTATCATCATTGTCATCATCACACCAGTATGAGAACTCATTCTTGTAATGCAAGCTGCAGCCCATCCAGCCCACACATTCTGACACCAGTCTGGTCCACATCCTACCACATGTGCTCCACAGGAGCTTTACCCAGGTTGCTGTGGCTTCCCTATCATTATTTTGCATTTTATGTATGTCAATGGGACATGCAGGTTACCCATTAATTTATCTTGCCCTTGCTGAATGTTCAATTGAAGCAGCATTGTGTTTGTGCTCATCCTTTGGTACCGAAGAAGATCATGTTATCAGAGAATTGATGACATGACTTGCATTTGACTTTGTTTTGAATGAGGGAGGGCTGTGTAGGTCACCAGCCTCACTTTTTCTCCAGAGCCATCTGCATCCAGTAACCAGATATACCTCAGGGTAATTGGAGATGACTCAGGATGCACTGGGAGACCTTGGGCCCTTTAGGCCAAGGTTTCTGCAGGTAGTCACTTAGGATGAAGTAACACCTATTCATTTGAGTAGGCATGGCCCCTTTAATGAGGCCAGAAAAAGAAAGACATCAGGCTGGGAGGGAAACAGCAACAGTTACTAATGATGATCACTCTAAATCTAGAAGAGTCCAGAAGAGCGCTTAGGCTGGTGCCCATTGCCATCCCACCTTTAGTGGGCAGAAGGTTCAAGGTTTTGGGGAAAGACAGGAAAGGAAAGGAAAGGAAAGGAAAGGAAAGGAAAGGAAAGGAAAGGAAAGGAAAGGAAAGGAAAGGAAAGGAAAGGAAAGGAAAGGAAAGGAAAGGAAAGGAAAGGAGAAGGAGAAGGAGAAGGAACTAGTCAGTAAAACCCAAGTCAACTGGGCATCTTTTGGCCATCCAAATTTACCTTCCTTTGGAGAGGAGAAGGAAGGGGAGGGGGAGACAGACAGGAAAGGAGGAGCTGAGTTACACTGGGTCCCAATTCAGTCAGCTGCGTCTATTCCCACGATTGTGTTCATCTTTTGTTGCAAAAAAAGACCATGCCATCAGAGAAATGATGACATGACTTGTACTTGACTTTGTTTTGAGTGATGGAGGGCTGTGCAGGTCACCAGCCTCACTTCTCCTCCAGAGCCATGTGAATCCAGTGACCAGATATTCATCAGGATGACTGGAGATGAATGTCTGCCCTGGATTCCTTCTTCCCCCATTAGTGGGTTTGTCTATTTTTTTTCTTCCCTCCAAGGTGGTAAAGTGGTCCCAAGAGAAAAAGGGTCAAGTCTCAGTTATCTTAATGTAGCTTCCTAGTGACATCTGGCAGTAATAATATGGCTCCCTGGTTCCCTAAAGACTTAGAGAGGCATAAAGTCAAGGACCCTTCTACTTTGGCATATGTCCTAAGGCCATGTCATTCAATACACCCTTCCCTGATGAATAAAGCATTTCCATGCAGTTATAAAGGGAATTATATCTGTCTAACCTAAAAGTCACATTATTCCCATTGACTAGCCTTTCTATGCCATGGCAAAGTCAATCTCCTTTAGTTAACCATAGAATGATGTGCAAATGACTCATTTCCTTTTTATATCTAAACTAAACTAACAGGAAATCGGCCTGAGTTGGGCCCACCAATTATGCCAGCTCATTTTTTTTCTTTTTCAAGCATACATATTCTTAAGCCATTTTCTGCCCTCCTTCTCTTATACAATTTCCCTCTGTAATGTGTGGCAGGCTATTTGCGTGTATTCCTATAATTAAAAGATTTAATTTCAATTCTTTTTAAAAATTTTTCCCTTTTATATTTTTAATAGTATCTTTCCCAATTGCATGTCAAGATAATTTTTAGCACTCATTTTTATAAGATTTTGAGTGCCATATTTTCTCTCCCTCTCTCCTCTCCCCTTTTCTAAAAATGGTAGGCAATTTGATATGTTGTTTTACATATACATACATATATAAACATATATATGCTATCACATAAAACATATTTCTATATTAGTCATAGTTGTAAAAGAAACAAAAGAAAAAACATAAAAAGAATAAAGTAAAAAATATACTTTGATCTCCCTTCAGAGTCCATCAGTTTCAGAGTCCATCAGTTCTTTATCTGAATGGAGATAACATTTTCCTCCATAAGTCCTTTGTATTTGTCTTGGATCGTGTTACTAAGAAGAGCCATGTCATTCATACTTGAACATCACATAATGTTGCTGATACTGTGTACAATGTTGTCCTGGTTCTGCTTACTTCATTTTGCATCAGTTTATACAAGTCTTTCCATGTTATTTTTTTCTACATAATGTGCCTGTTCATCATTTCTTGTTGCACAATAGTTTAATTTCAATTTTTTAAAGATTTCAAGGAAGTGCCCCATAACTTCAGCGTTAAAATGATGAGTTTTTATTTCAAGGAGTAGTTTGGGCATCATTAAAATAATTTGGCAAGAGTAGAAAGAGTATTAGTTCTGGAGTGACAGGGCTCTGTGAGACTTTGAGCAAGCTATTTAACATCTCTGAATTCGTTTCCTCATCAATAAAATGAAGTTGAATTTGATGGCTTCTCATGTCCTGTCAAGATCCAAATCTATGTTCCTATGATACTTGAATTGGGATACAGACTAAACCTGGGAATTTGTTTGTGTAGGGAATTCTCAGATGAAGGAAGGAACCTTCTTTGCAATGTGAATTTTTAGAGAGTTGCCTACATCACTGAGAGGTTAAGTAATTTGCCCAGGTCACAAAGCCGGTGTATGTCAAAGATAGAATTTGAACTCAGGTCTTCTGGTTCCAAGATCAGTTTTCTTTCTATCAGCTATGCCACTCTATTTCCAGTTTGGATGTTAACCAAACACTGACATATCCTTCAAATGAAAAAAAAACAAAGTCACCTCTACCTTCATGATACAGTATAACATCAGGGAAAGCTTTTAATAGAGGGTATTAATGGAGGTTACAAAGCATTTTAATGCATACTGTCACATTTTGAGTCAAAATACTTCCTATCTTTATTGCATCCTTAAATTGCAGTCTGTTCTACTAATCCAAAAGCAAAACAAACACCACTGCAGCAACAATATAATAATCAACATTTTGCAGTACTTTAAGATTTGCAAAGCATTTTACATGTTATCACATTTGGTGTAGCAATACTGTTGTTTCCATAAAGTTGGTAGACTGTGAAAACTGAAAGATAAACACTGTAACATCTTATGTCGATATCTACTTCCCCAAAACCAATGAGTACATTGGCCCCATGTTAAGCCATCTACACTATGAAAGACCTGGATCAACTAAATGTCTTAATGTAAGTTTAAAAGAAACATTCCCTTCCACATCATTACCTTCTTAACCATGAAAACCCTAGTTTTCAACATCAATTAAGTCCCCATTGATTGGCTCAACAATGTCATCAGAAAACACAATCAATTGTCACCACTAGTGGAATATAACTGATATTTTCATTTATCTTATTGGACAATATAACCTAGGTTATTCACACTACCTTTCCCCTAGAATACATTAATAGACCTGTAACTTTATCATGACTGTACAACTTGTAATAATTTGTTCTAGGAATGAAACAGATTTCATTTAGCCTATGGCAAGCAAGGTAGATAAATGGATGCACCTTCATTTGAACTGTGTTCTCCCAATTTTAAATACTGTACCATGAAAAAAATAAATTTGTTTACAATATTGATTTTGGATCTAAATTTCCGCAAGCTTCTCCCCAAGATTTTCCATCTTTCATTGACAGAGTGAAACATTCTTGCAATAAAAAAAAGAAAGAAAATAGCTTAACATTGTCCATTCATGCCCAAAAGAAAACAAAAAACACATTAATCTTATTTGGAATAGTCTACGGAATGTAACAACCTGTGCAAAGTTGTCCCTGCATTCGTTTGAATAAAGTTCCAACTTAGTCAAGCTTCTAAATGGAAATGTGAATAGAATAGTTTATCTCAGCTTTGGTTGGGATCTATACATAGATGTACATATATAAAAACATATATACATACACACACACCCCATATATGTGTATATATGTATATATGTATGTGTGTGTATATATATATATATATATATATATATATATATATATACACGCATATGTGTGTGTGTGTGTTTAAAATTTACTGAGGAAAGGCCAGATTTTTCTATGGACCTCTTGCTAATCACAGGAGCAGCTGCCTGAGTGATAGCAGCCTCTGATCAGCACATTTGGGCCATGAAAATTTCAACTCAAATTTTTACCACCTTTTTTAAAAACCTTCCAAAGGTACTACGTAAAGTCAATAGCACAAATTGAAAAGTTTATCACTGTACTGCTCTATGAACATTATAATCTATAAATTATATGTGTGCTTGTCTATATTAACCTAAACCTTCATGTCTATATACTACTATAAACTTAATATACAAAATAAACAGTAAGTGGCACTTTTATACCATGATCTGTACTAAGTACTGGGGATGCAATTAAATTTTAAAAAAAGAAAAAGAAAAGGAAGACAGATCCTGCCCACAAGGAGCTTACAATCTATTGGAGGAAGACAATATGCAAATGGAAGTAGAAAGACAACATGTAAAAACTGGAGTAGAGGGAGTGGGAGGTACCCAAATCAGGACAGAGTCAGTCAGTCAATAAATATTTAAGTATTTACTATATGCCAGGCTTTATGGTGAGTGCTGGGGTTACATGCTCATGATTCTCTATGCTGATTATTATAGTACAAATATTGGAATTACAAATGTGAAAAAGAAAGGCTCCCTGCTCTCAATGTTCTTACAATGTAGTCTCTTACTGTCTTATGTGACCTTTGTCACATCTCTCAATTTCTCCAACCCTCAATTTCCATATCTATAAAGGAATAGGTTGGGTCTGAATGATCCCCTAAAGTCCCTCTTAGCTCTAAATCCATGGTCTTATCAATTAATATTGAAATGATGCTCCCCAAAAAATGAGAAATAAAAAATTGTGACAACACATAAAAGAAAGCTTGAAAAGCCAGGAGGGCACAAATAGACACTTGAGTAATGAGAAAGTCAGAGAAACAAGCAGGGGAGAAATGAAGAGATGTCTGTGCTGAGTCCCCTCCTTAAATAGAAGTTTTGGAGCTCCTGGCCCTACCCTCCCATCAGAGGAGCAGAGGGTAAGGATAAAGTATGGTAATCAAGGTTGATTCAGTCCTGCAGAATAATGAGTTTTCCCAATGATGAACTTCCTGAGACATGGTATAATGGTAGTATGCAGGTAGGCACACACACACACACACACACACACACATTCTTAAATTGTCTGATTCAGTGAGTGAATGGTTAAATGAATGAAATTAATTAAATTGAATGTAGTTCAAAATATGTTGATTGTGATTTAGCATTTTCAAATATCCAATTATTTACTCTCCTCAAAAATATTATAGTGAACTCTTTTCAATAAGAATACTTTTGATGAATATATTTAATTATGGAAGAGTCTTCCATGGAAGACTCATCTATGGAAGAGATAACTCTTAGGAGTCGTCCTTGAAAGAAACAAAACTCCATGTTTTATGTTTCCTATAGGTTGAGGGCTTATTTTTTAATTATACAACAAAATATTTTCACTCCATCACTGTGGACATGCAATGATAGCAAGCCTAAATCCATATTTATTCACCTTCTGCTGTTAACAGCAACTATTATTCATGACACTTCAGTCAGTGTTGGTTTTTGTCCACCTTAGAAAGAATTGCAGAAATTTTTTTTTTATCTCTTGCCCCAATTATTTCTCTAAGCGTTCCAGCTCCGGGGTTTGAGGTCCCTCCCTGACTCCCAGTGTCTTTTTTTTTAATTAGTGTGGTTTTGACATCTATGTGTGTGAAATTCAGTGTTTTAAAGCTAAACATTGAGTACATGCCATGTAATTTTATGCATGAAATTGCTTCCCTCCTCTAATTCTCTTTTCATAATGGAATCTTTGCCATTAAATCCCTCAAGCTATTATATCAGCAATTCCTGACAGCAATGGGAAACTGCAAGAGTGCTGTAAGTATTCACTCTAGGCTCATGAACACTTTATGAAGCAAGGGACAAAGATTTATAGAAACACTGAATTCCTTTCACAAGACGGAGTGTCCCTCATCCTTTACTGTTGACTTTGAAGTACAACAGCATTTCATCAAAATATCTAAAAGACAAAACTGAGATCTTCCCAGGAAAGTTTCTCCAGAGAAAAAAAGAGACAAAGTCAAATAGCTAGAAATATATCACTCATTAAATCAATTTCCCCTAGCAATTTTTAATAAGGAATAAACCATTGATAGAAAAATGATCAAGCTGCAAAATAAATATTGTCAGCTCAAAAAAAAGTGTAGCATCAGTCAAAGGAGACCAAGGATTAAGGAGGAAAAAATCCATGGAGATACTCAGGACAGCACATAAAAACTAAGATTTTAGCCAAATAACAAATGAAATTCAGTATTTCACAATGAATTTTCTGCCATAATTTGGTCTATGGGGTCATTTTTCAGTCCCATATAAAGAAACTGACCCAAGAGAAGGGTGTAGGAAAAAAAGACATGTTCAGTCAGAAGACCTAAATTCAAGTACTATCGTTGCCACTTACTGTCTTGTGTAACCTTTGGCACACTTCTTAACCTTTTTAAGCCTCAGTTACCATATCTGTAAAGGAACGGGTTATATCTAGATGATCCCCTAAAGTCCCTCTTAGCTATAAATCCAGTTCGATCTATGAATATTGAAATGATACTCCTAATTAAATAAGATATAAAAATATAGCATCATCTAAATTAGTTGGTAAGATATCATTTAATTATAACAATATAGTATATGTGAAGTATAGTATAAAAGTATACTATAATAAGGATTACATATAAGTACATTTTATTTTCTCTTTATAGAGAGGTAATTTAGATAAATACTTCACTGTTTTGATTGATTTTATCCTTGTTGGTATTTCCTCTAATTTTGTATATTAAATCCTATCTAAGTCTTCTCATCCTGTTTAACTCTTAATTCATGGCCTACATAAACCCTCCAAAGGAGGCCCAACAAACAAGATGGGCATTCTCCTCTAGTTCTCTTGACATTGTATGAGCACTATTGGTACTGATGGGTTGTCCATTGGCATGATCATCCCATCTTCTTTCCCAGCCATATTTTTGTTACATATCTTTATTGCGATTTGTACACCACAATTCCTTATGAGTTCTATATTTTAGACTGCATATGCCAACCATGTGACTTTCTGTCATTCTATGGTCACCTGCAACTTGGATTCCTCAGAAATTTCCATACTTCATAATCATAAAACATCACTGGGTCAAAAATATGGGCCTTTATTTCAAGGGAAAGTTTAGGGTCATCAAAAGCGCAATCCTGTTTATCAAATGCAAACCAGTCAAATGGCTGACTCCTCTTATCCAGTTCATTGTTCATCGGTAGTATTTCTTCAAGATATATGTAATAATAGTCCAACACCACTGGCTGTACATCCAATCATATATCATAGTGTAAACAATAGACACCAGGTGGATTGTTAAACCAAATACTTTTGTGTGAGAATGAATTTCATTGGAAAGTTTTGCAATTTTTCTGGATACAAAACTTTTACTTGGGAAGAAAAAATATATGAAATACCTTGCTATCTACAGGGAAGCAATGGTAATATAATAAATGAAGACACTTCAACCAGAAATGCAGATATTTTTTGAAAAGTCTTATGTAATTCAAATAGGTGAAATGTCTTCAAATTCATATTTTTCATATTCAGTACACAAATACAAAATTGTAATAAATTTCTCTATAATTGTGCAATAATTAATGATTATATAAGCAGCAAATTTCTTTCTACTCTCTTTATATAGCCTGTAAGGGCAAATATACAGTTTATTGAGTGCTAGATATAAAATAAGAAGACGTGAATTCAAATCTTGCGTTAAACACTTACTTTGAGACATAACTCTAGGGTGGTCACTAGACTTCTATCAATATCAGTTTACTTATTTGTAAAATAGAGTAGTTGGGAATTTGTGACCTCTGAAATGTCTTCTTACTCTAATTCTATGATCTTATATTTCTATAATCCAGATCTGCTTTAATAGTCTGATTCCTATTATCAGGATTACCTTAGTCAAGTCACTTAACCTCTCTAGTCTTCAGTGTTCACATATTTAAAATAAGGATTTTGGATTAGATGACCTTGCAGGTTTTTCATATTCTAAATCTACCATCTTACAAACACAAATAAATAATTAAGAAAGTATTACACTCAATAATATATATATATATATATATAACATGTAGATATCTATATTTAGAGAGATAATGGACAGAGATATTTAGAAAGAACTCAGGCATCATCTAGAATAATTCAATCATTTCACAAAGAGGAATATGAGATTTAAAAAGAAGCTATTTTACCACAATCAAATAGCTAGTTAATGTCAGAGTAGGAGCAGGAATAGCAGGAATACAAGCCTACAATTTATAATCTAATATCTTTCTTCTACACTATGTCTTTACAATATGTCTTAATTTTGGTATTAAAGATCAGGCAAAGAAAGCTACTTTTGAATAAACACAAACGTGTGTATGTGTGTATATATATACGTACATGTGTGTGTATATATATATACACACATACATATATACACACAAACATTCATGCACATGTGTGTGTGTGTGTTTTCCTTTTGTAGGCATTGATTGTGTCTCCTCACTTCTCTTCTGGGCAGAAATCACATCATCCATCTGCACACAACTTCAAATTCCCTGCCGGGCACACTTTTCAATTATCATCAAACCACACATAGAAGTTCATTGTTCTAGGGATAGAGCCATGGAATAAAATAAATACCTTAATATGTTACCAAAAACATTCCATGTATTATTGATTCAAGATGAGCGAACTGTATGATAAGACATCTGGAAAATGAACTTGTCCGTACATTGTACCAATAGATGTGGGAGATATGAACAGAAAGAAAAGTCCCCAGCACTTCATTTCCCACAGTATTTGATACTGAAGTACCAACACCAATTGGGACAAAAATCTCTGGATTACAACTCCTAAAAGGCACCTATCAGGAGTGGCGATATTGCCAGTGAAGCCGTCTTATTGATGGGCCATGCTCTGCAAGGTTGGAGATGAAAAACCAAAATAACCAAAGTTGCAAGAAAAAGTCAAGAGGAAACTACGTCCTGCTAAAAGTCACCACAGATAACAAAACAATATCGTTAGTAAGCATATATGCTCTAAGTGGTTTAGAATCCAGATTTTTAGAGAAGTTAAGGGAGTTGCAGGAAGAAATATTCAGCAAAACTATACTAGTAGGGGACCTCAACTTCCCCCTTATGCACTTGATGAATCTAACCTCAAAATAAACAAGAAAGAAATTAAGGAGGTGAATAAAACTATTGATAAGGCAGATATGAAAGATTTTTGGAGAAAATTGAATGGGGATAGAAAGGAATATACCTTTTCTCAGTGGTATATGGTACCTATACAAAAATTGACCATGTACTATGGCATAAAATCCACACAATCCAGTGCAGAAAGGAAGAGACAGTTGATGCATCCTTCTCAGATCACAGTGCAATAAATTATATGTAGTAAAAGAGCATGGAAATATAAACCAAAAATTAATTGGAAACTAAATAATATAAGCCTAAAGAAGGAGTGGATTAAGCAACAAATCATAGAAGCAATCAACAACTTCATTCAAGAGGAGGACATTAATGAGACAACCTACCAAAACTTATGGGATACTGCAAAAGCAGTTCTTAGGGGAAGTCTTATATCATTGAGTGCCCACATGAATGAAATTGAGAAAGAGAAGACCAGTGAGTTGGGCATATAGCTGAAAAAGCTACAAAAATAACATATTGAAAATCTCCAAGTAAATTCCGATTAGAAATACTGAAAAACAAAGAAGAGATTAATAAAATTGAAATTATGAAAACTATCAAATAAATAAATAAAATTAAGGGTTAGTTTTATGAAAAAACAATAAAATTGAAACCACTTCCCACAATCTTCCCTTCCTTCTTTCAGCCCCCCTCCTGTTTACTCCCCTTTGCCCTTACAACTTCTTCCCTCCCTTTTAGCCTTCTCTCCCCTTTCTTTCCCCCTTCCCCTCCTACTGTCTATGGAGCTAGTTAGATTTATATACTTACTTAAGGTTGTTGTTCCCTCCTTGAACCAAATCAAATGAGAGTACCTCTCAGTCAATGCTTATCTCCCTCCTCTTTTACCCTCTACTCTAATATAATTTTTTTACTTCTTCCTGTGATGTAATTTACCATTTTCTTCTTCCTTCTTTTCACATCTCCTGTTACAATCCTTTTGCATACTTAAATCACATGTTTATCACATCATTTACTTTATACCTGCTCCCTCTATCTATATCCCTTTTATATTTCATTATAAATATACAATTCTTGAGATTAACAAGTCTTCCCTTATAGGGAATTAAACAGTTTGCCCATGTTGAGTAACAAGTTTTTCTTTTCCCCTGTTTAACTTTTTATGCCTCTCTTGAGACCCACATTTGAAGATCGAATTTTCTATTGAGTTCTGACCTTTTTATCAGGAAGGTCTGGAAATCCCTAATTTCATTGAATTCCTTGCCTGAAATGTTATGCTGAACTTTGCTTGGTAATTGATCCTTGGTTGTAGTCTCAGCTCCTTTGCCTTATGGAAAATCATATTCCAATTCCTTTGATTTTTAATGTAGAAGCCACAAGGTCCTATGTGATCCTGACTGTAGCTCCTCGATATTTGAATGGTTTCTTTCTGGCTGCCTGTAGTATTTTCTCCTTCACTTCATAGTTCTGGAATTTGACAACAATATTTCTTTGTGTTTCCCCAGTGTAGTTTAATGATTTGTGGCAAAAGTAGAGAAAGGATATTGGTCTATAGGACGTGCTACAATCCGTAAAGAGGTGGAATGACTCAGTGGCTAAAGCTTCACTTCTCAGAAATCATTAAGAGTGCCAGAAGTTGGGAGACATGCAGTGGAGCACCACATCAAGCAATAACTGATCCAATTCACCAGATGGCTCCAGAGGAGAAAATGAGGTTGGTGACTATGAAGAGCCCTCCCTCACTTAAATCCAATTCGCTTGCAAGTCATGGCATCACCTTCCTGACATCATGGTCCCTTTTGAGAAAAAAGGACAAACAACAACTCACTGATCCGAATTCAAGGATGCAAGAAAGCAGTTGGTGCTATCCAAGGTCTATTGTTTCTTTGGCCATGAAAATCCACCATCATAACTTTGGACACTGGAGCCAACATAGAACTCTGAAGCTAGTAAAGAATAGATTTAAGTTGTCAGTGGATATATGTAAGAAGTATGGGACCAGTTCTCAGTGTGGCCAAAAGAAAGTTCTCCTGATTTTATCACTTTTCTAGAATGTTTTAATACTACATATATTCAAAGGCTTGCTAGTACCAAAACTATGTATGTTGTTGTTCAGCCATCTCGCTCATGTCCAACTCTTCATGATCTCATGTGGTAATTTTTTTAGCAAAGATACTGATATGGTTTCCCTCTCTGTTTCTTTTGACAGATGAGACAACTGAGGCAAACAGGGCAAGTGACTTGCCCAGGGCCACATAGCTAGGAAGTACTTGCCTGAGGCCAGATTTGAACTCAAGAAGATGAGTTTTCTTGATTCTAGGCCTCAAAATCTATCCACTGTGCCATCTATCTGTCCCTTCTATTATTTTACTATAGGAAAAGAACAAAAAAAGTTATATCCTTGTGGTGCCAAACTATTTCCTCCAGTATACACAGACCTACTTAACCAGGACATAGAAAGGTTCTATAGTAACCAAGGTGCTGAAATGGAATGATGTTATCAATAAATAGTTTCCCTGCTGTCATCCATCCTAATCAAGATTGAGCTTTTGAGAACAAATTCTTCAGTAATATGTTATCTTTGGCATGACTCAAGAAGGTTGATTATACCTTATTATGAACAAGGTTATTGAAAGCCAGTCCCTGAGGCCTATGCAGAAGGTGGAGTGGAGTCAGCATGTGACCTTAGTGTATGCAGATAATGTCAGGGAGTGTTATAGACTTCCTTTTTCCCTCCAGGGGTTTGGGTGGGAGTCATGTTACTCTATTGATCTATAGTAAGAAATTTCAGAAGATAGAATAATTAAAGGTGTTTTTCTGTCTAGTAAATGCTCAACTCAGAAGGCCTCAAAGAGATGCAAAGAATGGTTCACTTCATTCTTGGGGTCTCCAGCAATGGAGCAGTCTTGCTCCAAAATTTTGGTGTCCAGAGAAAACACAGGAGAATAGAAAAATAATAATTGTATTACTAGAAATTACATTTATGTAACACTTTAAAGATCTGCAAAATCTTTTACATTTATTACTTCAATTGATCCTTACAATGAGGCAAACGTTGTTTGACAGATGAAGGAAGCAAGTTGAGTGAATTTAAGTGACTTGCCCAGGGTCACTGGTGGTAGAGAGGCACCTCATGTAAAATAGTTAAAAGACTGGACAATAGGCCAGTCTATCAAATAACCTTATCTGCCCATGGGAAAGTTAGATAGATTCTCTGAAAGAAAGGAAGACAAGATCCACAGAGAAACATCCAAAGAAATCCCACCTACCCACCAAATGAAGACGATGAATTGCCTATACACATCTCCATGTGGAAAAATCCCAGAACACAATTCAGAGAAAGTGGAAACTGTATGTAGGTACAAATTTTAGGGTTAAGAAAGCCTATAAGCCTTATGACAGCTGAATGGAGACTTATGTCCCTAGATTAGAAGGGTGATTCTAGACATCATCTTTTACTACCAAATTCTTCAATAGTGAAGCCCTCATGTGGATGGAAGCCAGGGAAAACCTTGACTTATTGGTCTAGGGACAAAAATAATCAATCTGGGACATCCACTGGCTCAGGATTGAGATTGGAAACTAGAGGATCTGAGTTTATGAGAGTACACAATGTACAGTAGGTCATCAAAGAAGAATCAGGAGAAGTTGGCCTGTGTCCATTCTGAAATAATATCCCAGCAATAAGGAGAGAGGTCATAAATGTATGTCAAAGCAGTACATTCAATGAATATTCTACTTGTGTAGCTTCAGTATGCAATGTTGTATATTGTATGTGACCGATGTGTCTAGTCTACTTCATGCATCCTTACCATATATGTGATGATGTTATTATATATGTGTATGTGTACACATATATATACACATACATATATGCATGCATATACATGCACACACACACATATATATGTGTATATATATATGTGTATGTGTGTGTGTGTGTGTGTATATAGATAGATAGATAGATATAACCTGTGACTTCATTCTATGATGATTAGTGTGTACAATGTACCCCTACAGGAGGGAGAAGAGAAGAGAAGAGAAGAGAAGAGAACTTTTATTAAATGCATCTTATGTGCCAGGCACTGAGCTTAATGTTAGAAATACAAATAAAAATGGAGAAAAAAATCCTACACTCAAGGAGATTACAATCTAATGGGAGGAGATCACATATATAGGTTTAAAAAAGGTGGGGGCAGCTTTATGCAATGAGGCAGGCAGGAAGAAGGAATCTGGGGAGAGAAGCTAATTGTTGGGACCCTTCATAAAATGGTAGTGATGGGGTAGAAGTTATCAAGCAAAAGAGTGAGGTCACAGGGTGGTGGTTTCTCTAGGATGATAATGAGACAGGCTAGAAGGAGTATGGATAAAGAGGCCAAGGCATATATGCATAGTTGTCCCCCATTAGAATGCAATCCCCTTGAGAGTAGGTACTGTCTAGTTGGGTTGTATTTTTGTTTCTTAGCACAGTATTTGGGATATAGTAAGTGCTTAACAAATGCTCTTTCTTTCCATCCTTTTTTATTTTTTATGCGTGTATATATGCATCTATCTATATCTATATATTGAAGGGACCTTAGAGGGCAACTGGTTTAATCTCTTTATTTTATCACTGAAGAAACTAGGGTTTCAGAGAGTTGTGTTTTTTTTTTAAAGTCACACAGCTAGCGAGTGCTGGAGCCAGGATAGCTCAGGACCTCACATGAAATCCAGCACCCCTTCCACAATACCAGACTATTAACCAGGCCTTTGATGCATACTTTATACCCACTCTCTGTCCTTCTCCTCTCTCATCAAAGTCCTTTGTTTGTGGATGCAGGACTTGCTACTGCCTCTTGTGCCAAAACTATATGCCTACTCACTAAACTCTGCATCACTTTCCCTGAGTGGAGTTTCTGTAGACATGCCAATTAATAACTGTCATTTACAAGGCTAGAAAAACACCAGTGCTGCCATGGTACTAAATGAGTATTAGCATGGTTCTTTTCTGCTTGTCTTCACCGATATCATTTGCTGCAGTTTGGAAGGTGTGAGAGGGGATCAGTTGTGCCTGAGACTTTAGAAGATAAACAGGCACATTGCTATTATCTCCACTGTCTCCTGTCCTCTCTTCCTGCCCCTTCTTCCTCCATACCGCATCCAATCCATATTTTAAAAAGAACCCAAGCAACCAGCGATGATTCTGGATAACATCTCTTGAGGTCTTTAATATGGATATATGTTTTAGCAACTGATTTGGGTCATTTTAGTAGGACCTCAGTTCAAATCATTCACTTCCTTTGGGACCTCAACTGTCACTTCTAAGACTCAATGGGTTTTTGATTGTCCCTTCCCACAATTAAGATCACAATCCATTCATACCTGACCAACCTCTGTGACAATGCTATCAAAAATGAGGACAACAATGATGATGATGATGATGATGACGATGATGATGGTAGTGGTGTTGGTGATGATGATGATGACAGAGCACCTACTATGTTCTAGTCACTCTTCTAAGCACTTTACAAATAATATTTTATTTTATTCTCCCAACAACCCTGGGGGATTCTATTATCTCCATTTTATAGATGAGGAAGTGGAGGTAGACAGAGATGAAGTGACTTGCTCAAGGTCATGATCTAATATGTGCCTTAGATCAAATTGAATTAAGGTCTTTTGACTTTAAACCCAGTGATCTAGTCACTGAACTACCTGGTTGCCAATGCATATCCTCCCAAAAATTTGCACAGGGAGTGCACACTCTGCACTAGAGGCATTTCACACTTTCTCTGAAGGATGCAAGGGTAACAGTAGAGCCTTCTGGTTCCCTACCTGTCATATGTCACTCTTGTCACATGACCAGTTCATTTTTCTTCATGTAGTTCCTTCATCTAATTCCTTCATGACATCTTTATTCCTGTATTACTTTGGAGATTCTTTTTGGTTATATATGACCACCTTTTATCACTCATCATGTACCTCTCCATTGCCTTTACTGTGATGTCCATAAGTCAGTAAGTCATTAAACATTTATTAAGCACCTATTATGTTCCAGGCATTATGCTAAACCTGGGAGTAGGAGTTCTCTCTTTTTTTTAAGAGAGCCCCTCTTTTCAAGGAGCTTATAATCTATTAGGGGAAGACAGCTTTAACAGCACCACAACATACACGGGGTGGGGGGCTGCTATCACAGGTTCTTAGATCTGCATTCATAAAAGGAAACCAACTTTCAAGGGGTTAACAATCATTTTAATCAAGCACATGTATCATTCCTTTAACCAAGTACATATATCACTCAGTTAGTTCAGGGAGTCAGTACCCTGAATGTCAAAGAAAATACAGAGAAATCAAAACATCAACAGACATGACTTCCTCTGCCTGAGCATAATTCAACAGACTATCCAACTGTCTGACCACAGTTGCCAAAGAGGGAGACATGACATCTGGGTTCTCAAAGCTGGGGGATCCTTAGTGACTTCCTAGAGTCCTCATCTGGCATTCAAACCTTCTTGCTAAAGCTAAACCCCAAAGTAAAACTTCAACTTCAGAATATTTATACCTTTTTTAGAGCCAGAAACATCACAACACTTTGACCCAGTGCCTCAATAGAAAAAACAAAAAGTACTTAGGACCTTCCTATAAAACAACTCCCCTGATCAAGCTTTTCACAATGGGCAGGCCCATCAATGGGTGGAAAAGATATTTAATCACATTAAAATAATTAACAATACAAATACATACAAAGAAACTCTTGTTTCTGTACTTTCCTCCTTGTAAAGACTCTTGATTGATAAAGGCAAGATTCAATCAAAGGCACTTGATTATACTAAAATAAAAACAGCAAAAGATCCTATTTTAAAACCATTACAAAGGCACACAAAAAGAAGCCAAAAAGTGAGTGGTGAAGAGAGAGGGATGAGAAGCTATCCACTGTGAGGATGTGATGGAAAAGTCCAAGGGAATATGACACAGTTGGTGAGAAATTAAGAGATGGCTAGCCTGGACACCCTCTTTACATAGTTGCTTGGGGAGGAGCTCCCAGCTCTGCCTTCTAAAAAGAAGTTACTGATGTGACTTAAATATGCAAAGTTGATATGACCTTATAGGATGATAAAGTCCAAAAAAGTGTAGCCAAGTGGGAAATGAAGAGACTTTTAGTTTGTCTTCAATTCTTTGGAGCATTTCCCATCACACTGCCATATAACACGAGCAAAATGTTAACACTAAAAAGATAGACCTTTGATTTGCTGAAAAAGAACTTTGCAAATTCCTGAAAGAAGACCAAGTTGCATTCCTCCTGCTTTCCTCTGGGTTCACCTCATTGTCTATTTACATTATCTATCCCAGATAGTTATATTGTTGGCAACCTCTAGAACAAGGATTCTTAACCTAAAGTCTTAGGGTTTGGGTCTATATCTTATTCAAATAATGTTCTTGATTTTGACCTTCAACTCACATCAATATCTACTATCATTCCACTTTCCTACAATGTTCAACCCTGAGTATATCAACTGATCCTGAGACAGGTCAAAAAATTTATCCACTGGTCATGAGCCTCTGTGGGTTTAGCTGGACAGCTCTTCAGAGAGCAGATAGTCTCATCAGGACTGCAGAGGATTCCATTCCAGCTTGGTAGAATGTAATAGAGCTTGGTTGGACTTTACTGGCATGAACTTTGAGAATACAAAGTCACCTCTAAATCAAACTGAGATTGTGGGATGAAACAAATTAAATTATTTTGTACTTCTGGTTCTATGAATTCATTCCTAAATTTATTTGTCTTTGGCTCCTTAAAACGTGCTGTATGATCCAAGACAAAAATGAATCCTTTAGAGGCAAGACAAAGGATATACTGTGTGACTTTGGACAAGTCCTTTAACTTCTCTGGGCCTATTTCCTCATCTGTTAAATAAAGCTGTTGGACTAGATGGTCTTTAGTGCCCATTCTGCATCTAAATTCTGTGACCTATAAATGAATTTCAGCCCTGGCTCTGCCACTAACAAGACTGAACAAATCACTTCCCCTTTTAGGCTTCAGTTTCCTCATCTGTAAAATGAAGAAATTAGAATAAATGAGCTCTTAATTTCCTTCCAGTTCTCTGAATGACCACTGACCTTTGACTAAATCTTTAAACCAAGTTTCTCTTTTCAGAAAGAAAAATCGAAGTTAAACAGGAGGGAAAAAAAATCAAGCTGAGATTAGGCATTGAAGGGTAAGGGAAGATTTAGAGTGCTTAAAGAAGCACAAGATAGGTTTCCCATGGCTCAGAAACATCTAAGAGAACAGAGGGAGCTGCCTACAAGAGGAAAGATTGAAGAGAGACCTTGAGGCTGACAGAGAAATCCTAAGGAACAGAAGAAACAGGACTTTGAAAAGAGTTCAATAAGTTTCTGTGAGTTATTAGAAAGGCATCCAAATGGTTTGAGAATAGGGCATAGGCAAAAATGCTATCAGAAAAGGCATACCAGGAAATAGAACAGAGTAAGAGAAGGGGTAAGTTATCCGTTAATACAATGATAGAGGGCTGACAGTGACCTCAGAGATCGTCTTTTTCATTTTTCTCATTTTAAAGATGAAACTGAGGCCCAGAAATGTCATGCCACTTTTTCAATCCTGCCTTGGACATTTTCTAGCTGTGAACTTTGGGAAATTTATGTAAATGCTCTTTGCCTCTATAACCTCAACTGTAAAGTAGAGATAACAATAGCACCCACATCACAGGGTTATTATGAGGAAAGAATGAGATACCATATGTAAAGTGCTCTGTAAACCTTTAAATTCTATATAAAGGCTAGCTAGCTAGCTGTAGTAGTAGTAGTAGTAAGAGCAGCAGCAGCAGCCGTGTAATAGTAATAGTAGTAGTAGTAGCTGTAGCAGATAAAATAATAATATTATTATATAAATTATGCTATATATGCTATAAATATATAAAATATAAATATAAAATTATATATTTTAAAATTATGATATATAAAATTATAAACATTAAATATAAAATTATATATTATAGTTATAATATATAAAATTATCAACAAATAAAATACAAATATAAATTATATATGATAAAATTATATGTAAAATTATAAATATATGAAATATAAATATAAAAATATAAAATAACATAAATATATGCCATAAAAGAAGCGGTAGTAGCAACAGCAGTAGTAATAGTAGTAGCTGTAGCAGTAGCAGTAGTACTAGTAGCAGCAGTAGTAGTAGCAGTAGTAGTAGAAATGTCAGAGAGAGGATTCTATTCAATTTATTCAACAAGAATTTATCGGACACTTAAGTACCAGGTACTGTATCATCTGCTGAACCTGAGAGTGGTGGTACTGCAGTCAGTAAGACTTAAGTTTAAATCTGGCCTCAGACAGTAGCTTTGTGATCCCATGACCCTGGGCAAATCATCTTCCTCGGTTTCTTCAATCTTAAAATGGTATTAATAATAGCCCCTAGCTCCTAGGGCTATTGCAAAAAATGGAATGAGATAATATATTTAAAGGCTTTACATGAGTCCAGGGACATAGTAATAATAAGTAATAAATAATAAGTAATAAAAAGAAATAAATATAATAATAAATAATAAGTTAAAAAAGTAATAAAAAGAAATAAATATTTATTTCTTTTCGTCCACCTTCTTCCCTGCCCCAGTGACTTTATATTCTACGTAGAGAATGGAACATGTACATAAACAAGTCCATATAGAGTACAGACCAAGTAATATGAAGAGTAGAAAAGCATTGTCGAGATAAGAGAAAGCCTCATGTCAGATGTGGTACCAGTGGAGAAGTGTCTTGAAGGAAAAGGAGACAAAGGTAAGGATAGACTACATCTTAGACACAAGGGAGTAGAAAGAAAGTCCACCTACTTCAGGTTAATGCTCTTCATCACTGTACCCTGCCTTCTTTAATAATAGTAAAATAGCTTCTGATCCACAACAGCTAATTCAACTCTTAATTCATTCATTAAACAAAACAAAATGCCCCTCCCCCAGGAATAATTCATTGAGGTTACTTTTTCTCTGAAAATCATTTGGGTGAGAGGGGAGAAATTTCAATTTATTCATATTCTTCCTTCTAACCAACTTTTCCCCTGAATTCCTTCTCTCTGTGCATAGCCTTCATTGACCTGTTAATCACAGTTTGTGGTTGGGTTCCAAGCTGTTGAAATTACATCACGCCTACATCCATTCTGTTCAGCATCTCAGGAAGCTCTTATACAGGAAATTTTCTGCAATGGAAAGGTTTTCTCTTTTCTAATACATACTCTTTTTCATGGTAGCCAGTTCCTTTTCTCATCCAGGCCAAAAATGCTATGTAACATTTACTGTTCTCTGTAACTCTTCATTTTTGGTCCCCCTGGTTCTTTATCTTCCTTTTTTGACCCCAATGGCTATCCATCTTTATTTGCTTCAGCATCATTTAGGCCACAAAGGTATAAATAGGGAAAAAACTGAGAAATCACACCTTTTATGCTTAGCATCCTAATGAAAAGAGCATAGGATGTATCTGACTTTGTAGAAGAGTCCATTTGAAACTGTGTCTACCCAGTGATAAGTCAACTGATTGATTTAGTTAATTTAAAAAAAAAACTCCACAGTTAAACCAGTCTCAAAATCTTAATTGACTAGTCAATTGGATCAAAAACATTGATCTCCTTGCTAGTCTGAGACACTGAGAAAAATGGAACCCAATGCATGTAATTATACAATGTTGTCACTAGGCAAGGTCAAGCAGTCCTAGAAGAAAATGTGATATTGTTAATGGCCCATGAGCTAATATGCCTTTCAGATTTTTTTTCCTGTGGTAGAAAGAAAGTAACCATGGCTACCTTCTTTGGAATCATAGGAATTTACAGAGTATATCATGTGGAAATAATCCACCCAGATTCATCTGTAAGTGTTTTAATACAGAGAAGGAAGAAGCAGTTTGTTGTGATAATTTGGGTGGGGTGGTGGGGGAGAGCAGCTCTGGAGATAGGAAAATCTGGGTTCAAGTGTTGCCTCTGATATCCTCTGTGATCCTAAGAAAATCATTTAAACTTTCAGTGCCCTAGAACACTCTCTAAGACTACAAGTTAGAGCCAGGTTGACCAGTTTGCTTCAGTAGAACAAATTTTAAACTAAGAGGTCCTTGCACTGACGATATCACAGATCTAAAACAAATTTTTAAAATCAATCAAAACTAATTTTTAAGAAACAATGAATCCATTAGCCTAATTTCCATGTTAGAAACACCCTCCTTCATGTCAAAAAAATTTCTCCATTACGTCAGACCCTCACTCTGGCAAGATTTGATCTCAAACTAATGAAAAACTAAAGGATTAAAGAAAGTAGCATTGATTTTTGGGAGTTATTCATTCATTCATCAATTTGACTCAATTTGTATAGTGTCCAATCTTTTCCAAGTATACTCAAATGCTCTCCTGGAAGGATATATGATGCCAGTGATACAGGCATGTCATTCAATGTTTATTGATCACAGTCCCTCTGCACCTACCCATCCCAATATGACTTCTTTCTAACATAGGATGACCACTCAACATGCTGAAAGCTTCACGTTACAAGAACAACAATGGAGCATGTGGTCTGTTGTTCAGTTGCCTCTCTTCTACACTATATGACCAAATGATCTCCTTTTTCTTCATGACATCCACGGAATTTAAATTCAATCATCCTTTCATACAATTTTCCTTCTATATTCTGCTAAGCACTGCCACTTTCTCTCAGGATGAAAAGTGTTTTCAATCAATGGTAGATACTAGTCAGGAATTGTGATATACAAGCATAATATAATGCTTATATAAAATTCAACAGTGATGATCCTTCCATTTAAAGCATGAACTCAACCCTTTCTGTCATAACAAATAACTGAAAACAAAGTAGATGCTCTCTGATTGGGGAATGACTAAACAAATTGTGGTATATAAATGTAATGGAAAATTATGGTGCCATAAGAACAATGAATGAGAAGAATGACAAGAACTATGTGAAGACTAAGCAAAGGAAACATAGCCAGGAAAATAATATTCAGAATGAGTGTGTCATGGAAAATGAAAAGACCAAATATCAGCAACAAATATAAATGCTACTCCCCACCCTCAAGAAGAGATGTAAAAAATAATCTACCCTTCTCATGTTTGTGTGTAGTATTTCACATAATGTTAGAATGCAGTTGATTTCTTGATTACTTTTGCTGAACCACTTTCTCAAAAAAAAATTGTTGTTACAGGACATGCGTCTGTAGGTTGAAGAAAGTGGGGAAAATCTTTTTAAAACAATGGTGATCTAAAAAAAGACTCGACAAATGAAAAAATTAAACTCATTATTATAATCCAGAGCTATTTTACATTTTAAAACCAAAAAAATTCAAATAGAAATACCCTTAACAGATTTTTAAATTGGACATTTTTTTCATCATAGAGAAATTTTTCATAATTCAAAATTTAGTTTCTCTTTTACTTTGTTTCTCTATTCCTATTTCTCTTAAATTCTAATGAAATGTTGAATTGAATAATTGAATTGAAAATACTTATGAAGTACCATTTTGGGGGAAAATAACTTTTTCTTTTTTTGTTTTGTTTTTTTTATTATTATTATTTTTATTTTATTTATTTATAAATGTTCTACAATCACTTCCTTAAAATTAAGATTTTATCCCCCAACACCTTCCCCCCCCACCCCCCTCCCTCCACATGACAGCATACAATTCTGTATAGGTTCAACATATTCTTTCCTATTGAGCATATTTTCACTATAGTGATGCTATGTAGTCGCACTGACATAAGTGGAAGAAATCATATAACAAA
>CM053770.1:216179384-216198082 GCA_028658325.1 Potorous gilbertii
ACTAGGTCTAAAACCAAGAATCACCTACCCAGCCAAACTGAGTATAATACTTCAGGGGAAAATATGATCTTTCAATGAAATAGAGGACTTTCAAGCATTCTTGATGAAAAGACCAGAGCTAAAAAGAAAATTTGACTTTCAAACACAAGAATGAGAAGAAGCATGAAAAAGTAAATAGCAAAGAGAAGTCATAAGGGACTTACTAAAGTTGAACTGTTTACATTCTTACATGGAAAGACAATATTTGTAACTTTTGAAACTTTTCAGAATCTGGGTAGTTGGTGGGATCACACACACACACACACACACACACACACACATACACACACACACACATGCACGTAGAGAGACAGAGAGCACAAGGTGAATTTAATAGGATGGAATCATATCTTTAAAAAAAATGAAGGTAAACAGTGAGAGAGAAATGTGTTGGAGGAGAAAAGGAGAAATGGAATGGGGCAAATTATCTCTCATAGAAGAGGCAAGCAGGAGAATTTTTAGTGGAGGGAAAAAGAAGGGAGCTGAGAGAAAAACATGAAATTTACTCTCATCACATTTGACTAAACGAAGGAATAAAATGCACACTCATTTTGGTCTGAAATATAGGAAAGTCAGGGAGAAGGGGATAAGTGGGGGGGATGATAGTAGGGAAGGCAATGGGAGGAGGGAGCAATTTGAAATCAACACTCTTGGGAAGGGACAGGATCAAAAGAGAGAATAGAAGCAATGGGGGAGCAGGATAGGATGGAGGGAAATATAGTTAGTTTTACACAAAACGACTACTATGGAAGTTATTTACAAAACTATATAGATATGGCCTATATTGAATTGCCTGCCTTCTTATAGGAATGGGTAGGGAGGGAGGAATGGGGAGAAGTTGGAACTCAAAGTTTTGGGAACAACCGTTGAGTATTGTTCTTGCTACCAGGAAATAAGAAATACAGGTAATGGGTAATAGAAAGTTATCTGGCCCTACAAGACAAAAGAGCAGATGGGGTCAGGGAAGGGAGGGATGATAGAAGGGAGGGCAGATTGGTGATAGGGGAAATTAGAATGCTCAGTGTATTGGGGTGGAGGGAGGGGACAAATGGAGAGAACAATTTGGAACCCAAAATTTTGTGAAAATGAATGTAAAAAGTTAAATAAATAAATTTATTTTAAAAAAAAGAATCTCAATGCCAGGATGAGGAGTAGCTATTAATAACATAATGCCAATGTGGCTGACTGTGTCCAGTGGAGTACTCAAAAGATTTGTGGTTAGCCCTGTGCTAGTTAGCATTTTTATCAATGAATTGGAAAGGGCCTATATGGTACATATATCAAATTTGCAGATAAAAGAAAAAACTTGCAGTGATTCACACAGAGTGGACAGTAGATTGATAATCTAAAATGATCTTGACAAGATAATTAGACTGAGTTTAATAATATGGGATACAATAGGAGTAAATATATGGCTTTACATCTAGGTACAAAAAATCAGCTTCACAATATATGCAAATATATTTGCAAATAAAAGTTGGAGAGGCATAATTAGATGGCAATTGTTCTATATCTTATTGGGGTTTTGGTAAATTCCAAGCTCAATATGAGTCAGCAATATGATATGGCAAGTCAAGAAAAGATAATATGATCTTGGACTATATTAAAAGAGACATGGTTCATGAGAATAAGAAGGTGACAGTCCTACTGTACTTTGTCCTTATCATACGTCACCTGGAATATTGCGTTTATTTCTGAGTCCTATCATTGAAGAAGGATGTTGGTAAACTGAAGAGGTCAGAAAATAGGATGGGGAATGGCTTTAAGTCCATGTCATAAAATGATCATTTGAAGAAATTAGTCATGCTTAGCCCTAAGAGAAAGCTCAAGGAAGAAATAACAGTCTTGAAGTACTTCAAGAATGGTTGTGTGAAAAAGGGAGTTGACCCCAGAAGACAGAACCAAGAACAATGGTTCATAAGATGCAAATTTAGGCTTGATGCTTAAAATAACTTCCTAATGCTTAGAGTTGCCCAACAATAGAAGTGTTTGTCTCTATCTCCCAGAGGTCTTCAAGAAGAAACTGAAACATCATTCATCTCATTTTGAGTTGGACTATATGTGGCCTCTTATGTTCCTTCGAACTCTGAAATTTGTGATTCTGATTCTGTGATTTCGTTAATGATAGTCTCTGCGCTAAGCAAGGGATTGCCATGATTGACATAGGAAGGAGAGAAAGAAAGAAAGAAAGAAGGAAGGAAGGAAGGAAGGAACGAAGGAAGGAAGGAAGGAAGGAAGGAAGGAAGGAAGGAAGGAAAGAGTAAGAAAGAAAGAAAGGGAAGGAAGGAAGGAAACAATTTTTTTTCTCGTTCTGACCTGTGATGAGTGTGTGTGTGTGTGTGTGTGTGTGTGTGTGTGTGTGTGTGTGTGAAAGAGAGAGAGAGAAATAGAAAGAGATAAGAAGGGAGGGAGGGAGGCGAGGTGGAGGCAAAGGAGAGGGGGAGACAGGAAATAACTTCCACTAATGAAAATTGTAAAGTATTCTGTAACTAGGAGTTGTGCAGGGCAATTGCCAAGCTATTCTGCATGATTTCAGTAAGCAATATGTGCTACACCAGTATTTGTGCATTCTGGTAATAGCAAAGCTGCTACCTGCTTCTGGTCAGCCAATGTGACTCAGGATATATATGAGGGATGTTTATGGGTTGAAGGAGGAGTTCTGTTATTGGCCACTGAAAAGGAAGAGCTGATGATTTAGTGGGCATTTTAAAGGGGATGATTCATACTCAATGGTCTCTTTCTCTCATCTCAGTTATGAAATTCTTGTACACTCTTTAAACCTCTTACTGGTGGTGGTAAGTAATAGCCTTATGGTAGCCACTCTCATGTAGCACTGTGATTGAACTAGATGAGCTTGAGCCTAGGCTTCAGTCTGCCTATTCTGTGTGTTCTGTGTGTTCCTTTGCCCAATCATAGATGACCAGTCAGAAATCCCTTAAATTGGAGGCTATGATCTTCCAAGTACAGAACACAGAGCAGATGGACCCCTACTTAATAAAGAAGGAGAAGGTATACTATCTCAGTCCCTGTGGACCCAGGAGTCTTAAAAAGTTACCTAGGGCAGGTTCCATAGCTTTGGATTACTAGAGAAGTTCAATGATTAATTGTATACAATATGATAGAGAAGAAATTCTCATTCAGGTGTAGGTCTATGACTTCAAAGATCCTTTCCAACTCTGGCATTGTGTGATCCTATGGGCAGTCTAGCCTTATGCCAGCTATACAGGGTGATATGTGACAGTTAAGATGCAGTTGGCAAGAATGCCAAATGGTTTACAGTCAAGTAAAAAAGACCAGATATGTACACAATTTTATACACAAAGATTGTAACTATAATACAAGATACAATGTGAAAGTTCAGTAAGAGATGTATAAAGTGCTATGGTAACTCAACAAAGGATGTTACTACTAACTGGATGAATCAGAAGAAATGTTTGATTTATATATTAAAGGATGAGTATAAATTGGAAAAGGGATGAGGAAGAAAGAAGACAGGACAAATGCAGACAGAAATGCATTCTACGTAGAGACTAAGGTGAAGAAAGAAGTAGGTGGGAGACTTCTGAGTATGTTCAGGGAAAAAGCAGGAAGCACCCCTTTCTGCTGAACATAAGAGGACAAACACAAAATGACAGAAGATAAGCCAAGAAAAGGTAAGTTTAACCAAATTGTTGAAGGACATGAATGCCAGAGGAAAGAGATTTTAGACCTTATTTTTGTAGGTAATTGCGAGGTATACAATCATAAACATGACATGATCAAGAATTGTGCTTTAGCACAATTACAAAATACTTTTTGCACAAATAAAGTCAGATCTAAGTAAATGGAAAAATATCAGTTGCTCATGGGTAGGCCAAGCTAATATAATAAAAATGACAATTCTTCCTAAATTAATTTACTTTTTCAGTGCCAATACTAATCCAACAATCAGATAATTATTTTCTAGAGCTAGGAAAAATAATATCAAAATTCAACTGGAAGAATAAAAAGTCCAGAATATCAAGGGAACTAATGAAAAGAAATGCTAGGGAAGGTGGCCTAACTCTACCAGATCTCAAATTGTATTATAAAGCAGCAATCATCAAAACCATTTGATACTGGCTAAGAAATAGAGGGGTAGACCCGTGGAATATGTTAGGTACTCAAGACACAGTAGTCAATCAATATAGCAGTCTAGTATTTGATAAACCCAAGGACCCCAGCTTCCAGTTTTGTCAAACTCACTGTTTGACAAAAATTGCTGGGAAAATGGATAACAGTGTGGCAGAAATTGGGCATAGGTCAATGCTTGACATTGTACACAAGAATAAAGTCCAAATGGATACATGGTCCAGGTATAAAGATTGATAATATAAACAAATTAGGGGAGCAAGGAATAGTGGATTTGTCATATTTATGGAGAATGGAAATGTATGACCAAATAAGAGACAAAGAACATTATGAAGTACAAAATGGATAATTTTGATTACATTAAACTGAAAAGTTTTTGCACAAATCAACCCAATGCAATCAAGATTAGGAGGGAAGCAGAAAATTGGGAAATAATTTTTGCAGCTAGTATCTAAGATAAAGGTTTCATTTCTAAACTATATAGAGAACTAAGTCAAATGTACAAGAATACAAGTCATTCCCTAATTGATAAGTGGTCAAAGGATATGAACAGGTCGTTTTCAGAGGAAGCAATTAAAGCTATTCATAGTCATATGAAAAAGTGCTCTAAATCACTATTGATTGGAGAGATGCAAATCAAAACAACTCTGAGGCACCACATCACACCTATCAAGTTGGTCAACATGACAGAACAGGAAGATGACAAATGCTGGAGGAGATTTGGGAGAGTTGAAACAGTAATTCATTGTGAGTGGAGCTGTGAGTTGATCCAACCATTCTGGAGAGCAATTTGGAACTATGCCTGAAGGGCTACAAAAATATGCATACCCTTTGACCCAGAAATATCACTTCTAAGACTCTATCACAAAGAAATCATAGAAATGGGAAAGGGTTCCACAGGTACAAAAATGTTTAAAGTAGCTCTCTTTGTGGTGGCCAAAAACTGGAAATCAAGGAAATGCCCATCAATTGGGAAATGGTTGAGTAAATTGTGGTATATGAATGTAATGGAATACTATTGTGCTATAAGAAATAATGAACAGGAAGACTTCAGAGAGGCCTGGAAAGACTTACATGAACTGATGCTGAGTGAAAGGAGCAGAACCAGAAGAACTTTGTACACCGCAAAAACCACAGTGTGCAAGGAATTTTTCTGTAATTTTCTGTAATTTCATTACAATGCAAGGACTGAAAAAATTCCCAACAGAATCTTGAGGCAAAACCCCTTCCACATCCAGAGAAAGAACGATGGAATTGAACTGCTGAATGAAGCAGACCATTTTCTTTTGCATTATGCTTTGTTTTGTTTTGTTTTATGGTTTCTTCCATTCACTTTAATTCTTTTATGCAACATGACTAAGGTGAAAATGTACTTAATAGGAATATGTGTAGAATCTGTATATGATTGTCTGCTGTCTCAGGAAAGGAGTGGGGAGTGATGAGGGAAAGAGGGCGGAGAAAATCTAAGATATGTGGAAGTGATTGTAGAACATTGAAAACAAATAAAATAATTTAACAGAAAAAAAGAATTGTGCTTCAGGAAAGTTGATCTTATGGGGAAGTTACAAGGAGGTAAATTTCCACTTGATCTCAGCAGAAACTTTTAACAGTTAGAACTGTCTGGAAGTGGAATGATTTGCCTCAGGAGATAGTAGGTTCCCTGTTACTGAAAGTCTTTGATCTGAAAGTTGGATGACCACTTGTTGAGTTTCAGATATAGATTGGAATCTATGGCACCATGGTTCCATCCAATGCTAAAATTTTGTGACCTGGTGATTTTTAAAGAGAGTCTTTAGCTTTAAATCATAAAGGACTTCAGAAAGTCTTTTGCCCTACCCTCTAATTTTATGAGGAAGCTGAGGTCCATAGAGTCTGAATGACTCTCCAAATATTGTACTGGAAATAAATAATAGATCTGGGATTTGAACTCAAGTACTCTAACACTAAATCCAGTGGTCATGGTCCCAACCTGTGATTTCAACAGTATAGAATTGTTCAGTGAGAAAAGTCCCTCTGTCAGTGCAGATCAATAGCTATTCTTCATCTTATAGTCTTAGAATAAGAGTTCTCAACTTTTTTATATCATATACTCCTGTGGCAGTCCTGTAAAGCCTATGGTCCTCTTCTCAGAACAACAAGGGTATTTTTTAAAATTCATAATTGAAGGAAAAGCTAAATTTTAAGGCAAAGGTTATTGAAAGTAAAGATGTGATTTTTTTTTTCCCATCCAAAATCAGACATCTCAAAATCTATCCAGGAACTCTGGTTAAGGATCCCTGTATCAGAGAGTTGCCTAGGGCAAATAGAAGTTAAGTGACTTGGCCAGCTCCATAAAGTCTGTATGGATTAGAAGTGTGAATTAAATCCACATTTTCTTGACTTTGAGGCCAGCTCTCTATTGGCTAGATAAGCAGTTTCTAATACATCTATATCTCTTTAAAGCTATGAATATGATACACACACATATACATACACACACATTTGCAGAAATGTGTGTTTGAAAGCAGAAGGCAAGTATCATTCTAATGTAAGAACATAAACTTGAAAGCATGAGCAATTCTAATTTAGAAAATTTTATGTATAGTATGCAGCCATTCTGAAGAGATTCTTGGAATGAAGTTCTTTAGAATAAAACCACTTCAAGGCTTGATAGCTGTTTAAATGCTTAAGCATTGTGCTTTTCTCCTATTGTAAGACCATAATGGCATCCGCCATAATGCTCATGAATGGCATGAATTGGCTTGCCTACAAAAGGGGATGCAGCGTTAGTGATAGAGTATTCTAAAGATGTGTGTTGACACTTTACAGGTCATGAATATATGTGAAAATATTCTATGAAGCATTTTGTGAATGCTAGTCTAGAGAAATTACACCATCTTCTTTGAGGCCTTAATTAAATATATTCTATCTAATAAGAGGAGCCAAAGCCTTTATGTTCTAAGAGAACCATGGAATGAAGCTTATACATTTATGACATTAAAATAGAAAAGTAATGCCTCACAGAATTACTGCTGTGATTATAATGTACTTTCTCTCTCCCCCTCCAAAAAAAACAGCTGGGTTCATTATAAAGCAATGTGGTCCATCTACAAGATGGTGACTAATTGGTTTGACTGAGTTCTACAGATTTCAAATAATTATTTTGGCAGTATATACAAGGTGCCATTGACAAGGGCAAATTCTGTACGAATGTTCAGCCTCTCTATCCTGGATCTGACTCATTTATCCTTAAAATCTTCCTTTAACATTAATCATATACTAACAGTCCTCTGTGGGTACAGGATATAAGAAAAAATCACAATGCCTACCCAGTGGGTTTCCTATCTTTATAGGACAAATAAAAATAAAAAATAATGGGAGAACACATGACTCTTTTTTTAAGTGTGTACCAGAAATACCTATAAGATTAGACAGTCCTGGGGATTATTACAAAGAGAGATTGCTTTATTGTGTGAAGCAGACCTTAAGATGCAATCCTATGTCTTCTCTGAGGGAAGGATCATCTTATTGACATCTTGGAAAACAGAGCACTAAGATAGCTACTTAATTTAACAAAAGCCCCCCCCCAAGAGCTAAAGTGCTTCATAGTCACTCTTTCCAGCAAGGTTGTCATAAAATAAAGCAGTTTACATCCTTAAATAAATTCAATTACTATTATAAGAATATGAGCATGGGTGAGTGTGGATTCAGCATGATGGGAGATGGAAGAAAACCTCTCCTTCCCCATACCCTTTAAAATTATAAAGTAAACAGTTCTCAATTTATAATCAAGTTGTGACTGCCAAACTATGTCATGAGTTGGTTCCTGGAATACCGGGATATATTTTCCCATAGAAATGCGATCAATATTTAGTAGACAATAAATGCTTGTTCAATGAGTAATTGATAAATTATTAGAAAAGTAGGAAGAGTTGTATCCACATCCCAAGTTTTCTTAATGTGCAGATATAACAGAGGAAGAAGAATGAGATTTGGCACCGTTGGCAATCTCTCCATATTGTTATATATTTTTTTTATGTTTCTATGCTATTTTAAATTGCCATTAAAGCATATGGTCATTTACAATGACTTCCATCCAAGCTTGTTAAGTGTATGTTTTCAGGTTGAAAAAAAGAAGAAGTTTCTTCACCTGCAAAAATGGGGATCACAGTAGCACCCAGGGTTGTTGTAAGAATGAAATGTGATAATATTTGTAAAACATTTTGCAAAACTTAAAGCACTATATAAACGCTAGCTCTTGTTTTTTGTTGTTGTTGATGAGTCATTTCAGTCATGTTCAGCTCTTCATGAACCCATTTGAGATTTTCTTGGCAGACACTAGAGTGGTTTGCCATTTCCTTCTCCAGCTCATTTTATAGATGAGGAAACTGAGGAAGACAGGATTAAGTGACTTGTCCAGGATGATACAGCTACTGTCTGAAGCCAGATTTGAGTTATTGGTACTATTACCATTGTCTCAAAAGGGGAGAATTTCTCCCAAGTTTGAGTAGGAATGGCAAGCTGATCAGAGAGACTTTCTGCAGTTTTATTAATATCTAGGAGTTTTTTCATGAAATTAAACCTCCTTTTGAGCCCAGAAAAATAATTAATGAGGGATTGAGTCACTAGGAGTAAGAGTTAGAAATTGTTCCATTGATTCAAGTAATCACATCATGAACATAGCTGAGCTCCACATGGCTAAGCAATTCATTTACAAATCCCAAAGCCCAATTCAAATTAAATACTAGAACAAAAGAAAAAGTCAAAAAGGATTACATTTGTTTGAGTTCTGCTGTCCTCCAGGAAAGATGTCCTTCTATGCCTCTTCTTGGCATGGAGGGACCTTGAGTTCTTAAAGCCTTTACCAATAGATCATAAAGGCTGTCAAGTCTTTCCAAGTTGGAAAGGCTACATTAAGTGCCCAAGATTGGGCTGAATATCTGCCACCTGTAGAACCTAGATAATCTCAGTGTGACTCATTATCAGTTGGATTGTCAGATCACCAGATTTTTCAGCCACAGCAATTCATGACAACAAAATGAAAATGAAAATTTATTAAAATTGAAATTCAATTTTTTTTCTCAAAAAGAACATCAGTTTTCTAAAGTCCAGAGAGTTGTCATATGCCCTCAGATAGTGATACTACCATTTCTGAAGAAACCAAAGTTTCTTGACATAGAAATCATTCTGCTGGCTGGTTTCCTTTGAGCTATGGCTTCGTTCTGAGCAAGCCCAGTGCCAGATTCCTCCCAGGTCCCTCAGCATGTGAATAACCTAAGTTTTCAAATGATGCCCTAAACACAAAAACTTCAGCAAGTAAGGGAAAATCATGACCTACTCATCCCCTAGGAGTGTCATAAATATTTTGAAGTAGTTTCAGAACCTGTCTTAATGGAATTATATTGTATTTTAGCATTTTGAAATAGGAAAACTATTTGTAATTGTGAAACCAGATAAGACCATAAACAAATGCAGTAATTGTAGGCCATGCTCCATAATTAATACAAATCACAAAAAACTCAATAGCAAAAGATTAGAATTGATCTTATGCAAATTAATCTGTGTGACTTAAACAGCTTCATAGGAAAAGCCAGTGAATAGAAGAGACTTTTCTGACCTCATAAATGTTAATTTAAACACGTACATCATCGAGTAGCTCTAATATGTTGTATGCAGGTGTTCAACAGATTCAGATGGATTGGTACTGTTAATGAGGGAGAAATGGACATCATTTAACTTATTAATTAAGTTAGAGTACATATTATTTTTGTGATACATTTTTCTCAGCTACCAACAAGTATTTATTAATTTCCTGCTGTGTGCTAGGCACTCATCTAGGTAATGGGGATGAAATAGTCCATACTCTTGATGAGCTTACATTATAATGGAAAAGAAAACATGGGCAAAAAGAGTATGTACAGGATAAATATAAAGAAAGTAAATACAAATAATAAATATAAATGCACATATAAATATAAATTTGCACATCAATACAAAGTAATCAGATACCAGGTAGAGGGAACATAAGCAGTTGGAGACATCAGGAAAGACTTTACATGGAAGGGCTATGACTTACAGGAAGAGAGGAATTCTGTAAGATAAAGGAAATGAGGAAGGAAAGTTCAGACATGAGAGAAAAACCAATATTTCCCAGTGTTCTGTGAAACTAATGTATCCAATGTAATCAGAATAGAGGTTCCATAAGGAAGTGTCAGAGTTAAATAAATTTCCATTGAATTATTGAATTGAATTGGAAATAAGTCTAATATAGACACTAGAGACACTATTCAGCTGAGCCTACAAGGGCCATAACTACATGTACCACTCCTTAGTCTGTACCCACCAACTACACTGCACCCATTTCTTTGCTGAGGAATCTTGATCCCTAAGTAGAAGAAGTGGGTTCCCTATTCTCATTCATTAACTCATCATCTCATCTTGGCAATACAAGAAGAATTGCTAATTATAACAAGTTATCCCTTGAAAGTTTAACGACTTCTTCAGAAAGGGGGAAAGCAGAAAAAGGTACCCAACGTATGAACATGAATCAGGTTTGGAACAGGTCATTTGTTCCCATATAGAAAAGGGAATGCTAAACATAAAAGATTAATGGCATGCATTATAGAGTGATTAGAACAGAATTCATTAAAGTTAATGAATTAACTTATTACAACTAGTAGAGTTAGGTGGGAGGCTAATACTCAAGGCCCCTTGGGACATGAAATGGTTTTTCTAAACCTTCTAATTAGCGATGTCTCATTTCACCTCTGCACCAGGCATTGCAAAGTTAAATAGCCATGCTTGATCATCATTCCGGCGGTCTTACTCTGATATTTTCACTGTCACAGGTACAATCATGCTATTAATGTTACTGCAACTTTAAAAGATTTTTCTAGATGCCACACTTGTGGCGAACACTCCCAGGCCTTGCAAGACCTTTTGATGCTTCTGGCGACACCTAACTAAAGGAAAGAAACACAAAAGTAGAGAGGTGAAAGTAAACAAGTTCACACTATATGTCTCCACTCTTCACAGGGAGTGGTGGAGTCTGCTCACATTTTACTGGAGTAGAAAAGAGCTGTATTTCTCAACCCCTGAACAGTATAACATTATGTTTAAGAGGACATCTAATATCTCTACCAGGTGTGACACCTGGGCATCACTGGTACTTCTGGTTCAACATCCAATTTAATCAACCCATCAAGAAATGTTTATTAAGCACCTACCACGTTTCAGGCATTAGAGTACAAATTCAAAGACCAAAACAATATCTAATCACAAAGAATTTATTTTCTAATGGAGATAGTAACAATTTATATAGCATTTTAAGGTTTACAAAGTACTTTATAAATATTATCTCTCTTTTTCCTCACAACAATGTTTGGAGATAGGTGAAGTTATCATCCCCATTTTACAAATGAGAAACCTGAGTTAGACAGAAATTAAGTGATTTGCCCAGTCTCCCAAAGTTAAGAAGTGTCCTAGGCTGTATTTATATACAAGTCTTCCTGACTCCAAGTTCAATGCTCTATCCACTGTGCTCCCTTAATGCTTCCAAATACAAGAAGTACATTATAAGCATATGTAGAATAAAAGCGAAGAAAATACATAGAAATAAATTCATGCTAGGCAAATACTAGGTAGTTCAGGAGGGAGAGTACTAGATGTTGGGGGGAATCATATAATCCTTCATGTAGAGCCACTCTCTCAAGTTTCCTTGTGGACTGGAAAAGCAGCTCCACATACTCCATATAAAATGGTCGAATGAGGTAAGGTTGGACAACATAGCCTCTAAGGTCCCTACTAGATCTACATCCATTCTCCTATGCTACTGATCCCTTTTTGTAGGGGTCAAAGGAAAAATAGGAGAATGGAGACTCTGTCAACATTTATTAAAAACTTTCTGTACACATAACATTGAATTAGACAATATTCTGATGACTTCAGGGGGTTATTATTTTTACTCATGCAAATATTCAATCCAACAAAATAGAATATAATCTCTCTCTACATGGTGTAAAGAGTTAATGAAATGAGTTTGGGCCAGTGACAATACTCAGCACCTTAATATATACATACATATATATATATATATATATTTTATCAAGCACTCTCTCTGGACTCACTCTCCCAAAGGCACTGGCTAACAAATTAGATTCCCAGATGGAATATAAAGGGATATAAATGTAACCCTGAGGGTTTATCTACTACTATTTATTACAAGTGTTTGTCTGGTTTGTTCCCCAATGATCAATTAGTTGGTATCAATTAGCTTTGGTAAAAGAGTAACTTGCTGAAAAGGCAATAATAGCTACAAAACAATCCCCCCAGACTAGGAGATTCACTCTCTTTATATACACATTCAAAGTCCATGGGGAGAGTGGAATGGATTTTAAAGCACAATGAGAATGGAACACATGTGTAGGGAATACATGTGGTGAAGGGGTACCTTCTTGAGGTCACTAGGTGGCTCTGAAAAACAGTGCAGGCCCTGCAGTCAAGAAGACCTGAAATCAAATCCAGACTCAGAGGCTCACTAGCTCTGTGGCTTTGAGCATGCCATTTAACCTCTTTCTGTCTACATATGAAAAGTGTACATTGGGGATAAAAATCACACCTCATAGGGTTGGGAGTTTTCTTTCTGGGAGGAAGGAGAATTTTCCTTCATTTTCTTAGAGGACAAATGACATCACAGGTGATAGCTTGATGTGTTTGAATTGGATTTAAAAGAGGCAGAGTTGCACAAAGTCATCAGCTTCATTCAATCTTCCAGAGTCATCAAAGTGCAGTGGCAGGACAAAAGTCAGTATGACTGGCGATGACCCAGGATGCAGTGGATGACTTTGGCATCCTTGATGTCTGATCAAGATCTCAGCATTCCACAGATCCTGCTTCAGCTGCCTTCATAGCCATTGGAACAAATTGTTCTCATCTACCCATTCTGCTTCTAAGTCACTGACAGGCCATTGGTTGCCCTTAACCTAGTCTCTCACCTGTGGCTCCAAGAAGCTGTAGCATGTGCAGCAGCCACACCGTAGTAAACCATCTTGGCAGATGGGACAAACTAAGGTTATGAAATGATGAATATGAAATAATATTTGCCAAGCACTCACCATAGTATCTGGCAAATAGCAGGTACTTAATGAATGTTGTTTCCTCCCTCCTTTCTAACTGCTGGCTCTAAGTACTTTTTTTCACCCTTCATGGAGTCCCCAATACATTTGCTTCTGGCTTGTTTGGCTAGGCTAACTTTTTGCAGAAAGTGTAGTATCTTGGCTGATGGATCAATCTATTGCAGAACTGAATCAAGTAAGAAGATTAGTTCCTTCCCTGGCTCCTTACCAAATTAACTCCTCCTCATTTCTCATGAGGCTTTTCTGAGGGTTTTGATGGATCTACTGGATTTATCATTAACCTAGGTTCTCCCTTTTCAGAATACTCTTAAGATCAGGAAAGACTCAGTAAAAAAAAGGAATAGAGGCCCCATATTATGTTCTCAAACACATGGTATCTAGATTAGGAAACAGAGTTTTTCACTGCCCCTTCATCACCTAGATCACAGGAGTTTCCATGAAGGAAAACTCAACAGAACCGAAGGTTCATTGTATCTATGTTTATATTCTATCTCTGATGCTCACCTTCGTAGACCAAGTCACCTCAGTTTCCTTATCTGTAAAGTCAGGAGGTCAATCTCAGACTTCTCAGGTGCCTTGCAGGTCAAAAGCTACAATCCTATGATTTGCATCAGTTCAGTTATCCAAACTAGTGAAACCATGAAATTCGGAATATTAAGGTATGTAATTAAAAAGTACTGCAAAAAGGAAAAATGTTGCTTAGTCACATACACACAGATCTTTGGAGGCAACTCTCTGAAAAGAGCCCTGTATCCAGAGTCAGAAGTCTTAGGTTCAATGCCTAGTTCTGCCACTTAATATCTGTGTTATATTGGGTAAATTATTCCACTTTTCTGGGCCTCAATTTCCCCACTGTAAAATGAAGAGACTGAATTAAATGACCTCTGATATCCCTTACATGCTTGTGCTGCTCAACCAAAGTTACTGAAGAGAGTGCCCAGCACAGAATTCCTCATAGTTGAGTGTGTGAATGATGAAAACTCAGAAAGACACACCAGAATGGACCACTTGCAAAATACTCCCATCACCAAAATAGGGTGAGGCAGCTTTTTACAGATCCTAATTCCTGAGAGGGGGGGAAAAGGCTTACTATATATTCAGGCAAATACAGTATCATCTCAAGTTATCTTGAGCTAGATAAGATGTGAAACAGCCACAAATACTTCTAGTGGCTGACTTTCTGGCTTGGTTAATGCTGAAAATGACTAGCTTCCAAATGACACAGAAATATCTAGCCTTGGTTAACAAAGTTTTAGCTCTCTAAGTTTCTATGGTTTCCTTGATTTGCATGTTAAAGCAACAGTATAGTTGATGTTATAATCTATATTGAATTCTTGTCTTAATTGTGACTTAAAAGGCTGTGTTAAGACCCTTCTCCAGTACAGACAGTCTGAGACCATCAATTTCTCTTAATCCATATATCCCCTGTGTAATCAGCCTCTCGAATATTATATTTCATAAGACTTCAAGAATACTGGGTTATTAGAGAAGTGCTTGGGATTCTATTGCTCTTAGGGTTGGTGAAAATCTAGTTTGAAAGCTCCAATATCTCTTTTGTGTTATTTCAGGAGAATGACACCAATCGAATTTATTGACACCCGAACAGATGGCAAGACAGTCCTTTACCTTTCTTTCCATTTTGGCAGGCACTTTCTGAACTGCCTTTGGGACTACAGTTTTAATTGAACCACTGACCCATATCTCCACCATGAAGAAAGGTCTTTGATTTCCTTTGGCAAGAGAGCTGGCTTGCAGATGGAGTTTTCTCTTGAGTATTCAAGTGTGGAACATTTCTGAGTTGAGTCTTGGGCAGCAACAAAGTACAATTGTAAATTAATGGTTATGCTGGGCTTTAAAGAGCTGCCTGCTTTCTTGTGTGAGAAAGTTATCAATAGCATCTTTCCTAATCGAAAAATACATGAAATGACTAGAAGAGAAAATATGCATCCCATAAACATGTTATTAAGTACCTACTATGTGCTAGGCACTGTACTAGGAATTAAGCAATCAAATTTGAGAGAATTTTTTTCTCTGAGCAGTGTACATTCTATAGGGTGGAATATAACATGGACAAGGACAAATAAATACAAAGAAATTTCATCTAGGAGAAAGAATGAACAACTGCCTCCCAAACTCAGTTCTATACTGTGTCCTTATACAAGATTTTTTAATTAACCCAAGTGCAATGCCTCTTCCTCTTAACCCTGAAATGATCTGGTTCTTACTTTGTATAAAAAGAGAGTTAGTTTCCGATCCAATCTAATTGATCCAATTATGGAATGTAAGAAGCATATAGCAGAAGCAATAAGGTAAGTGCAAAACTGTGCCTACATACAAGTTATCTCTCTAAAAGGTATGAAAGTTTCTCCAATTGAATTTAAAAGGAAATTGGCATTGATTAGTCAGAGACTGGCCAAAAAATCAAAGTGAGCCACTATTTTTACTATGTCATCTTTGTACTTATATCTACTGCCTGACTATTAAAGGTAATGTCACTGGTAAGGGTTTGTAAAACATAGTTTTAGGGGAGGGAAAGGAATAAGCATTTATTAAACACCAACTATATGCCAAGCACTATGCTAAGAGCTTTACATATATTATCTTATTTTAAACATGTGGACCCATAGGATACCTTTGAACTGGAATAATTGCCCTTTCCTCCATCCCCCACTGCAAATACTAAGCTGGGGAGGTAGTTCAAAGTAAATAGTAGAGAGAGAGAGAGAGAGAGAGAGAGAGAGGGAGGGAGGGAGGGAGAGAGAGAGAGAGAGAGAAAAGAAAGGAAGAAAGGAAGGAAGGAAGGAAGAAGGAAAGAAAGAATAGATAGGTAAATAGAATAAAATAGAATATTTTTGTATGTGTACATATTGTTTCACCTAAGAAAATGTAAGCCCTCTGAGGTCAAGGATTATTTCATTTGTACATCATTTCTTTGTAAACTAAGTGTCTATCACAGTGCCCAACACATAGTAGGTGCTTAATAAATGCTTAAAGAGAGATTACTTTCTGAGTAGAGAAGAAGAGTCACAATTGGAAATGAAGGTAATATAAAAGCAAAACATGTCAATAAACAAAAAAAAGGAATCAGTGGGGACTAATTGATCCACTCATTGATTATCAAGAAAGGTTTGACAGGAATGGGCCACTGAGCTAAGCCTTGAAGGAAGCTTAGGATCTAAGAGGCAAACAGGAGGCAGTGTGTTCCAAAAATGGGGATAACCTGTGCAGAAAGGAAGTAATATGAAATAAGTTTAGAAAGGTAGTTAGGAGCCATTTTAAAAACTGTGCTAAGGAGTCTGTATTTTATGCTAGAGGAAACAGGAAACCATTAAAGATTTTTGAGTAGGGCATTGATATGATCATAACTATGTGTTCAGATTATTACCTGAAAAGATAGGTTGGACAAGGGTGAGACCACAATTCAGGAGTTCAGTTAGGAAAATTTTGGCAACGGGGTATCTTGGAAACCCTCTCCTGCATCACTATTTGTCATGGCAGGGGGCTTGCTTAGCTCAGTGGAACTATGAGCAATGCCATGCAGGATTATCCAAGACAGACAGGTCATAGTGGAGAGTTCTGATGAAATGTGATCTACTGGAGAAGGAAATGTCAAACCACTCCAGTATCTTTACCAAGAAAGCCCCGAGAGAGAGAGAGAGAGAGAGAGAAAGAGAGAGAGAGACGAAGAAGAAGAAGAAGAGTCCCTCAGGTTGAAAAGTATTGGAAGGACAACTACAAGTAGCTCTAGTACTAATTAAATGGATAAGTCAAAGATAAAAGAAAAACTCAGCTATGGACGTGTCTGGTAAAAAAAAAAAAAGAAAGTCTGATGCTGTATAGATCAATATTGCATGGGCTGAGGTAGGATTCTCCTGACTCATTTTCCCCTCTGACACCTGGCAGACTTTAAGCCTGACCTAATGCAAGTGGATAATCTAATCCTGCCTGGAACTGATATGTAGTTGGGGTGATATTGTATCCCTGCAACATCCTTACTATTAGTGGCAATTTTCTATAGTCAAAAGGTTTGTAAGCTTAATACCAGAGCTATTAAATTATAGATTATGGGTAGGGGAACATCCGAGGTTGTCTAAAATTAAGCTATTAGGGATAGGATTTTAGACCAACAACAATAAGTTAGGGTACTTTAATTCTTAGTAATACTGTGGAGACAATTAGGTCAAGAGCTTGTAAAGATAGCAACATAAATATTATTTGTGTTTCAGTTAATGTTTAAAAAAAATTCTTGGGGGGGAGGAGCCAAGATGGCTAACTCCAAACCCACAGCTGATGGACTTCCTCTAAAAAGAACTCCCAACAAATTCTGGAGCAGTGGAAGCCGTGCAGCAACAGAGTGAAGGAGATTTTGGTTCCAGAGAGCCCTGAAAAACCGATCCCAAAGGTCCATGGTGCACTGGACAGGAGTGGAGCCCAGTCCTTCCTTGGCCAAGCCCCAAGAGGAGCAGATCCGAGCAGGCTTCAGGGACAGAATCTGCAGCAGCCACGAAGGTGCCTCCACCCACAGGCACTACAGGTCACTGAGAGAGACTTCTGGAATGGCTGAGAGGGGAGCGAGGTGTCTACATAACTCAGGCACCCTCTGGAAGCAGCGGCAGAGGCAGCAGGTGGCGAGAGGCTCCCGGAGCAGGCGGGAGCTGGGGTCCATTACTAAAGGTCTCTGCATAAATCCTCTAAGGGAACTGAGCCTGGTAGGGGGCCCTGCCCCCACCTGAGAACTTGAACATAATCCCAATGAATAGCAGCCTGCCTGCCACTGAAAGCCCTGAGACTGGGGAGCAGCATTTGAATAACAGATGCCAAGCAGTAGCTGGGTGGATCTGGGCAGGGGTGGAGAGGAATCTCAGAAGTCAATTAACTGGCTGGGAAAATACCCAGAAAAGGGGAAAAAAAAATAAGACCATAGAAGGTTACTTTCTTAGCGACCAGATGTTTCTCCCCTTCCTTTCTGATGAGGAAGAACAATGCTTACTATCAGATAAAGACATAGAAGTCAAGGCCTCTGTATCCCAAACACCTGAAATAGATATCCAATGGGCTCAGGCCATGGAAGAGCTCAAAAAAGATTTTGAAAATCAAGTTAGACACGTGGAGGAAAAACTGGGAAAAGAAATGAGAAACATGCAAGAAAAGCATGAAAAACAAGTCAATATCTTGCTAAAAGAGACCCAAAAAATGCTGAAGAAAATAACATCTTGAAAAATAGGCTAACTCAATTGGCAAAAGAGGTTCTAAAAGCCAATGAGGAGAAGAATGCTTTCAAAAGCAGAATTAGCCAACTGGAAAAAGAGGTGCAAAAGCTCACTGAAGAAAATAGTTCTCTCAAAATTAGAATGGAACAGATGGAGGCTAATGAGTTTCTGAGAAACCAAGAAATCACAAAACAAAACCAAAAGAATGACAAAATGGAAGAGAATG
>CM053770.1:216198582-216217365 GCA_028658325.1 Potorous gilbertii
GAGGGCAGATTGGTGATAGGGGAAATTAGAATGCTCGGTGTATTGGGGTGGGGAAAGGGGACAAATGGGGAGAAAATTTGGAACCCAAAATTTTGTGAAAATGAATGTAAAAAGTTAAATAAATAAATTTATATTAAAAAAATTATTTTGTGGTTCATATTGTAAATGCTTTAAAAAGAAGTATCACCTGTCCAAAAGTTGGAATTGCTTTATTTTTTATAAACTGTGTTAAAAATAAATAATAAAATTTTTAAAAGATCAATATTGCATAAGAACCTGGAATGTAAGATCTATGTATGAACCAAGGTAAACTGGATGTGGTCAAAAAAGAATTTGGAAAGATTAAACACTGAATTGACATTTTGTCAATGTCAGTAAACTTAAATGAATGGAAATGGGTGAATTTAATCCAAATGATCGTTGCATATATTACATTGGCAAGGATCACTTAAAAGAAATAGAGCATCCTTCTTAGTTAATTAGAGGGTGAGAAAAGCTGTGTTGTAGGCCACCGGAGACAGCAACTGCAGCCTTGAATTTCCTTGAAAGGAAAGCCATGACAAATCTGGACATCATACTAAAAAGCAGAGCCATCATTTGTTGACAAAGGTCTAGGTAGTTAAAGCTATGTCTTTTACAGCAGCAATGTATGGACTATAAAGAAAGCTAAATGCTGAGAGATTCATACTTTCAAATTGTGGTGCTGAAGAAGACTTTTGGGAGTCCCTTGTACAGCAGGGAGATCAAATCAGTCAATAATTAAAGAAATTATTTCAGGTTATTAATTGAAAGGTCAAAAACTAAAGCTGAAGCTTAAATACTTTGAAGAGATTGGAAAAGATCATGATGCTGGGGGAATAAAAAGAAGGGGACAGCAGAAGATGAGATGGATAGCTTCACAGAAGCAATGAACATGAGCTTGGACTGACTTTAGGAGATAGTAGGGGATAGAAGGGTCTGACATGTCCATGGGTCATTAAGAATCACAACTGAACAAGTGAACAACACTATTGGAAATGTCTCTAGAGTCAGAAGAACTGTTTTCAGATCCCATCTCTCACATTTAGTACCTGTATGAGACCTTGGGCAAATTTTCCACAGATCTGTTTCCTCATTTGCAAAATGAAAGGTTGGGTGAGTTGGTCTCCAGTGTTCCTTCCATCTCTGAATCTGTGATGCTAGTTCAAGTTCAAGGTAAGAGATTATGAAATCTTGGACTAGAAAATCATATATTTGAGTGAAGGGGATGAGACAAATGGGTGATGGTGATTTCTGAGGAATTCTAAAAGTTAGTTACAACAGGAATCTAGAAGACAAAGATATTGGTCAAAAGAAGGCTGAAATGATACTTTAAGAAAGAAAAAGAGAAGGTTAACCCATCCTCTGCCGAAGTGTCTACTTCTGTAGATGTTCCTACATTGACTGGTTTATTCATGAGACTTTTTTCTGTTAGAGGACTTGCAAAAATACAAGATAAATCAAAGAACATGCTTTGAGTATCTAATGTAGTAGAAATTTATCCTAAGTTCAAACTCTGACTTTTTTCAAATGTGTGTGTGTATTCAAATTAGTCATGTAATGAATGAATTACTAATCTAGAAAGCAGATCAGCAAGTCTTGCTGTAAGTCACAGTCTTGGAAAGTTGTCTGAAGACATTAAGAAATTTAATCACTGGGAGAAAGATCTATACTTTGTTTTCACCATGCCTAGTTAGGATTCAAGAAACTCTGATCTTGCAGGCTCTATAATTCAGTAGATAAGTTAGGGAGTTTTCTGAAGGCACTGAGAGGTTAGGTGACTTACCCTAGGTCACACAGCTGATCTGGATCAGAGGCAGGATTAGATCCCAGGTCTTCTTGACTCCAAGGCCAACTCTACTCACTCTGAAAAATTGAGTCTCATATCATAGATTAGTATTTAATTCAAAGCTTTAAAGATGAATCATTTCAATGATATTTGTACTCCCATCACCAACATAGCTCACATTCCTTCTCCTCCCATTCCTTTGTCATATTTCAGTCATTTTAAAGTCATGTCCAACACTCCAAGATCCCATTTGGAGTTTTCCTGGCAAAAATATTGAAATGATTTGCCATTTCTTTTTCCAAATCATTTTAAAGATGAGAAAATTGAGGCAAATAGGGTTAAGTGACTTGCCCAGGATAAGATAGCATCTGAGACTGAATTTGAACTCAGGAAGATGAGTCTTCCTGACACCAGGCCCACTGCCATACTCACCATGCCACCTAGCTACCCAAATTTCTTATGAGTTTTTCTATTTCTTTATCCATGTTTATTGTCTTCACTCCCCTCCAAAAAACTTAATTGGGTGGCCAATTTTTACCAATAAGACAGATGATAGAGAAATAGAGATAAAGATATAAATAGATATGTAAATAGAGATACAGATATAGATGATAAAACTTTAGGTATAGATAGATGAATATAGATATAGACATGGATAAGCATAGGTATAGATGCATATACATTTATAGATATCAATATGCACATATATACACACATATATATGGATAGGGATAACTAGAGACAGATATATTTGTAGATATAGATAAAGACGGATATGGATATGGATGATGTGGATATGGATGTAAATACAGGGGTAGAGATATATGGATAGATAGATATGGATATAAATTAAATGTACATACAGATATGGATATAGAGATAGACACTAGATTAAAACAGGATTCCAGACTGAATGTACTTATAAATAATATAGTCAGTGTATGCTTGTAGCAGCAATAGATAAACATAAATATGCTTAGATAGAAATTGAAGACAAATTATAACCTGCTGAATAATTGGCAGTAAGGACTTAAAATTTACTACTACATGCTACATAGTATAGAGTAGGTTTGCATAACATATAGCCTACGGGCCATTTGTGGTCCAACAAAGGATTTCGAATGACCCACAAAAATTAGAAGACTATTGTAAAAGAAAGCAAAGTTGTAATGAGTGATTTGTCCATGCCCCACTTAACCCACCTTGCACTGGTCACTATTATGCCCATCATGCAACTTGGAGGGTGAGTTGCCCCTGTGCATTCTCTCCTGTTTGTCACAGGACACACGACAACTAACCATCATTAATCTGTCACTAGTCTGAGAGGAGTGAGAGTTGTATCTTTTTGCTTTGTTTTTGGTCATTAGTGGTATTGAACAGGGACAAAGTCAGCACAGCCACATGCTAACACAGCTGACACCCACTATGTGATGAGAGGCAAAAACATGAGGGTTTCTTTGCTCCTTCACTACATGGTCACCCTCCAATACACAAGTGTCTGGAGCTCTCTCCGACATCAGACACTCAGTTCAGTATTTTTTTGTACGTGAGCAGTTGCTGTGGAGATTTTTTTGGTTCTAATATTAAGGTTTTTGGTGTGATTTTGTAAGATAGGTGATAAAAAAGAATCAGAAGAGCAAATCAGAACACAGAGTGTTTAATCCAGAGTGGACAAATAGATACTTGTTTACTCACAGGACAGACAAAATATTGTTCCTTGTTGGCCAAGAAGTAATAGTCGTTTCAAAGGAATGCAATCTTGCACTCTATTTCAAGTCAAAACATCCTGAGCAAATTGGACACCAATGAAAAAGAAATTAAAGCATCTAAATTGTTAGGAAAATCTCAGTGGAATAATAGTTTTACAAGAAACAAACTCAGAAAATGAGGCAACTATTAAGATTAGTTTTCAGATTTCTAAAGAAATTGATTTCTTTCTTTATTTTTTAAACAATCTAGGGATTTATTCCATTAGAGAATTCCAAGTTAGAATTTATTTGCCCTTTGGACCTTTGATCTTTCTTAGGTAGAACTGAAGTTCTTTGCCTTCAAGTACGTAGCTGTCTGTTGAGCCACACTGGCCTGGTCTTGATGCGATACAGGCAAGGAGCTTGTCCTGCTGGAACTGTTCCTCCGGAAGTGTGCTGATCTTGGGGTTCTTCTGCTCCTAATATTTCTTCTTGATCTTCTTTGACCACTTTTTATTTAAATTTTTTTCCTCCTCAGGAGTCAGTTTTGCTCCTTTCTTCCATCTCAATATGGTTTATTTGAAAAATAGTTTCATCATTAATTATACCTTTATTTGGAAAGTGAGAGGCTGAAAACCTGTGTCCTGAAGAAGTTTAGCCTTTTTTAATAGTGGCTCCTACCTACTGCCAAGTTGTGCAGGTCTGGTAAAGGACTTGAAGGCAGAAAGACATAGGTTCAAACATACCTTTGGCATTTAACCGATGTGTGATTCTAAGTAAGTCCCTTCATTTTTCTGAATCTCATGCAAATCTCTAATGCTTATCTACTAAGTTATAGATGTGACAAAATCACAGATTTTTTTCTTTTTATTTCAAAATCAGTATGGACCAGGCCAAACTCAAGACCTTTCTCAAAATCTTTCATTTTCCTTTTAGAAAAAAAATCTTTAGATTATATTTGGTAGTGATTATTTTCTCAAGGGATGTTTTCAGTTATCCGAGTCCAAATCTTTATGACTTAGAAACATTCTTTTTTGTTTTCCTCTTCCTCATAGTTCACTGTAGATACACTCTTTTTTTCTGTTCTAGTAGATGACTGCATGTTCTCTGATCATTCTTTAAATTTGGCATTCAGGGGAAAAATCCCAAATCATTCCACTCTAGTTAGGAGCAGCTCTTTGAGAAGGTCAGAATTAGCACCACAATAAAGTAAATAAAAGTAGCATTGCCTACTTTTTCTTCATTTCCCCTTCCTTTCTGTTTTCTTACGAATCTGACCTTCACATGTTGATTCGGTACTGACAGAGCCCATTTCTTTTGCAGAGGAAAGAATGTGCCTCTGATGTCAATAGAAAACCTGTATGCCCTGAGGCATATCAGTGTTCCTGCCAAATGAGCTATGGGCCACCAAGGTGATGGCTAATTAGCTGCTTTTCAATTCTTAAAATTCAAGAGGATATTTGCTGTGTCACTCTAGTTTCTTGGAGAAAGGAGCAAATAAATAAGTTCACTTTCTGCCTTATAATTATTAATTAACATAATATCTGTCTTAACTGATTCAGTTAAGGATTTCACAATATGTTAACATGGTTGTCAGCATCCAGCTAAAGCAAAAGGCTTACACATCTGACATTTTCACTAATAATACAAATCAGGACGAGTTGGGGGTGAGGAGGCAGAAAGAATCACACAGACATCCCTGGATTCTGGCTCCTACTCTAATTATTAGAACCATATTGCAACAGTTTCCCAGATCTTCATGAGGAAAGCAATTAAAAATTCCCCAAAGCATTTGATTTCATTTCATTTCAAAACCTACATTCTACTTTGATAAATAAATTGATATATTTGCAGTACCTAAAGATGTGCAAAGTGTTTTATATAGACAACTGAGCCATTCCTTTCATAGACATTTATAAATCACCTACCATGTACTAGGTCCTGTGTTAGGTCCTGAGGATACATGGACAAAAATGACACCATTTCCAACTTCAAGGTGTTTCTCTCCCACTAAGAGAAAACAATTTGTATACAAAAAAAGTAAAAAAATTAAAAAATAAAGTGGATATAAGAGGATTTCCAGAAGGAAAGGGACCAGGTGAGCCTCCTTTAGGAGGCAGCATCTGAGTTGAGCTTTGAAGGAAGGTGGAAATTTCAAAAGGTAAAGATGAAGATAGAGTAAGTTCCAGGTATGAGGGACAGGCTGGGCAAGAGGTAGGACAAAAAATGGAAATATCCAGTTAGGCTGCAATATATCTTATCATTTGATCCTTACGACAGCTTTACATTGCAGATATTCTAATCTTTATCACAATTGACAAATAAGATAAATGAACCTAAATGATTTCAAACTATATAGAAAAGAATATTGTAAAGGCTGACAAAAACATTATGGGGGTACTGGACTGTGGATGTCCTGAAACATTGGGCAAAGAAGTTTGAACTTGACTCTAAGCCATATGGAGTTAGTGATGTTTTTTTGAACCAAGGAGTGATATTACCAGATCTAAACATGAGGAAGACAAGACGGGTAGTGATATGAAAGATAGAGTGGTTCCACAAGGAAGTTGTTGTTGTTAGTCATGTCTGACTCTTTGTAACCCCATTTGGAGTTTTCTTGGCAAAGATACTGGAATGGTTTACCATTTCCTTCTCCAGCTCATTTTACAGATGAGGAAACTGATGCCAATAGGGTTAAGTGTCTTGCTGAGGATCCCACAGCTAGTAAGTGTCTGTGGTCACATTTGAACTCAGGTCTTCCTGACTCCTGGCTTAGCACTCGATCCACTATGGTGCCACCTAGCTGCACCAACAAGAGAGTTGACCCAAGAGGCCACTTGAAATCATACTGGCATGTGGAAATTAGAATCTGAATGAAGGTAGCATTGTTGGGAGTAAAGGGGAGGGAACAAGTGAGACAGATATTAAGAAGGTGGAATTAATAACAGCTTAGATCAAAGGGTAAAAAGAAAGAGGCAGAATATTACCATGGTATTGAACATGGGAACCTAGGTAAATGGTGAGATGATTGACAAAAGTGGCAAAGCTAGCAGAAATAACCATTTTCAATGGCTGATAAATCATTTAGGCTCAGACTCAGTGTTTTGGTCTATAAAATGGACATATGCTTGTATGACCTGCCTCCCAGAGCTAATGCAAGGGAAGTACTTTCTTTTAAAATTGATTTTTGTTTTTGCCTCTTTCTGAATTTTTCCCTCCATCCTCCCCTATCCAGTAAATAACCCCTTGCAACCAAGAATAAAAAAAATCTCAGTAGAAAGCACCAATACCTAGACCAATTCTGACAATATATACAATATCTTAGAGAGCAAAGGGAATAATTCTATAGGGCCAAGTGTGTACCACGCACTATGCACTGTTCACATTATCTCATTTGATCCTCCTCAAAACTACGGAAAATAGGGGCTATTATCTCCATTTTAAAGCTGGGGAAACTGAGGCAGGCTTTCAGTGGGTCATGTGTGTGTTCATCCTTCATTGCCAAAGAAGACCATGCCATCAGAGAAATGATGACATGACTTGCACTTGACTTTGTTTCGAGGGAGGGAGGGCTGTGCAGGTCACCAGCCTCACTTCTCCTCCAGAGCCATCTGAATCCACTGACCTGATATTCATCAGGATGACTGGAGATGACCCAGGATGAGGCAGTTGGGGTTAAGTGACTTGCCCAAGGTCACACAGCTAGGGAGTGACAAGTGTCTGACGTTAGATTTGAACTCAGGTCCTCTTGACTCCTTTACTGGTGAGTAAACCTGCCCCCAGGTTGTTTAGTTAGTTATTGTTTGAGGCTGTATCAACTGTATCAACTACCACCACACCCATAGTCCCACAACACTCCAAAGAAGAAAGGGAGGAGAGGGCAGGGACTATTTCATTTTTGTCTTTGTGAACCCAGAGATCAGCACAGTGTCAGGCACATTAGCTTATTAATAAATGCTTGTTGATTGAGTAATTGATCTTTGCTGTGGGGGCAAGCTTGGTTATAATAATTACATCATTTCCATTTTTTAAACTGAACAGTACTGCATAAATATGTACAATTATTGTTACCTATAGTGCCATTCTGCAGGAGTGTATAAATACAACGTTCTTGCATAAATTAAGCTGCTGAGCTTATGGAAAATATTCCACTATATACTATGGAACAAATGAAGGTCTTGTCAGAGCATTCAGTCTAATTATCTTTTATTTTATTCTTCCTATCAAAAAGGGCACCTCCATACCTTTAAAAAGAGCTTATTAAAGTCAAACTTTTCACATTTACATATTTTAGTAATACTATGCCTACCACAGAAAAGTAACATCATTAATGGAATTTGTACTGAAATGGCAAACTCCTTATATAAGCTCATTCCTTCTAGAGACACCTTCCAGCTTGGGGCAGAAACACAATGACCCATGACCTCCTCGGAGGCATCTCTGTTTTGTGGGTGATGACATTCTATGCATCAGTCTGTCAATAGGTCTCCAACATAAGTCCCATGGATCATGTAGCTTTGATTTTTCCAAGCTCTATGGAGAAAAGGCAGCTAGGTAAATGGAATACAGGAGAATGCCTAAACCTCATTAAACCAATTCCTTCACATTCCTTGCTCAGTTAAATCTTTCATCAGATATAACAAGTAAGAAGTATAACTCATGAGTTTCTCCTTTCCTTAGTGAAGTAAATGAGCAATATAATGGGGGAAAAGTAGGTGAGAGGAGGAAAGGAAGATAAACGGTCCCTCCCAAATTGCACACCTTGTCTTTTCCTAAACAAAGTTCATTTTGTTTTATTTTGCTAGCTTGTTGAAAAATAAATAAGTGGGTGGAAAGGACCCATATAGAACATTCTTGAATAGTTCAGACTAAGCATAGGTTTGGTTCCTTAAAATATACAAAATAAAATATATTTAAAAGAAACTTACATGATAACTTTATTACATATTTAAAAGGAATCCAAGTTGTACATAATAGTGCTTGTGCAATCATTTTTATTTTACTGTTAAAAAATGTTTTATTTTATTCCAAAAATTAAAAAACTTATTTAAATAAAAATTTAAAATACATACATATACAATGTATAAATGTCTTTTATTTTTACATCATAGTTGTTTTGAGATATAGACCTATCCTAACCTCTAGAATTGAATCCTTCCATGTGATAAAGAAAAATAGCTAAAAAGAAAGAATCAGTACAGTGGGCTTTTTTTTCTGAAAATGCATGCAACATTCTGCTTCTGTAGTCCCTCACCTCTCTTCTAAGAGGAAGGTGCCACTTTATGATTTCTTCTCCAGAATCTAGATCATATATTACATTTACTCAGAAGTTAGCTTCCATTCTACCCTCATTTTAGTATTGCCTCATTAAGTCATATTTGTTTTATTTTATATGCAGTTTGTATGAATTTATGTGATCTCTGATCTCTATCCTCTGATAGAATAAAGATCCTTGACATTAAGGACTGTTTCTTTTTTGCGTCTAGCACAATGTCTGTCGCATAGCAGGTGGTTAATAAGTATTTGTGTACTGAGTGAATGATGCTACATATAGGCCTTCTGGGATGCTTATTTCATTCTCCATCAACTCAAAAACAGAGTTTAGAAACAGCATGAAAAAAATAATTTTTTCCTCCATGTGCTGTATATTCCCATTACATTTTGTTGACATCAATTTTAAATTTGTTCTTAAGACTTACTTTACCTAAATGGGATTCACATTCATTTTTCTTTGCCTTTTTAACTCAAGAATGATATATTTTTTAATCCTCCCTTCCCATTTTAAATATATACCTGGGGAGGGAAGGAGAGCTAGGACTTATTATTTTGCCAGTGGTAAAGATATTTTCAGAAAGCACTTTTTTTCCTCCTAAATGCAGAAGCTTCCATTTCCCACTAGCTGTCATAATGCCAAGGGAACAAGCTATTCAGCCATGAAAGCTCCCTTTGTTAAAATACAGATCGCATTATTTATACAATCTGAATGTTTAATGAATGCACACAACTTCCAAATGTCAACGGAGATAAACTGAAATTACATTTCTATCAAGGAAGAGTAGCTTTTCAATGAAGAAAGAGTTTTTGTTTTAAGGTGAAAAACTTAAAGGAGACATGTTCAATTGTGATAAAAGATAAATGGTGGGAGAAGAGCAGAAGGTCACCTTAAAGGTTAGCTTAAATGCAAAACTTCACACTGTCTGAAAGACAGAAGCAGTGGGGGCTATTGTAAAGCTACTGAGATTCAGATATTGGAATGAAAAAGAAAATGATACCCTCAATCTGGGATAACAGTTATAGAGCTAAATTACCTCCCTCAACCCACCCCCAAAATACTATAAAGATGGGGTAATGAGCACAGAGCATATAAGAATTGTTTCCACACAGATACCCAAGGGTGGCATACAGTCTGTGGTCAGGATGATCAGAGTAGAAAGGGTCTTTCAATGCTATTTGGTACAATGCCTTTACTTTACAGATGAGGAAACTGAGACCCAGAGGATAAACGACTTGCCGTGCCTACCTTTGGAGGTCTTACTATGTATTCCTCTTCTTCGTATGCTCCACGGTTCAACCAGAATGGACTTCTTTCTGTCCTTCACACATGACCTCTTATGTCTCAACTCTGTACCTTTAACCATATAGCCATATAATAATAAAAACATTATTATTATATGGGTTATTTCCCATGTTAGGGATGCCTCTTAGAATCCCTGCTGTGGTGATAGTGGTGGTGGTGGTGGTGTGGATTCAGTTGTATCTGACTCTTCGTGGCACCTTTTTGGGCTTTTCTGGAAAGCACTGGAATCATTTGCCATTTCCTTCTCCAGCTTCTTTTACAAATGAAGAAACTGAGGCAAACAGGGTTAAGTGACTTGCCCAGGGTTATGTAGCTCATAAGTGTCTGAGGCTGGATTTAAACTCAGGAAAATGTGTCTTCCTAAGTCCAGATCCAGCAGTCTACCCACTGTTCCACCTAGTTACAGTGCAGCAGTCACTTCTGATGTAACATATTTCCAGATCCCACTCATTACTAGTGATAAAGTCTTGAATTTATTTTGTATAGAAATACTATGTATTTAATATACATGTTGTTCCCCTTGATGAAATGTAAACACCTTATTATCAGGAATTTGTTTTGCATTTGTTTTTGTATCTCCAGTCTTTGCTGCCTATTGGGAAAATCTTGCCTAAACCATGATGGGAATAGGAGTGGAGATCTTAGTGCTATCATACATTTCAAGCAAAGGCTGGATGACCACGTATTGTAATATTATTATATGAGGGTTGGGATTAAGTCTTATTCAGACAAGTTGAACCAGACAGTCCATCCTCTTCCTTATTGTTGTTTTTAGTCTTCATATGTTAAGAGAAATTGAGAAGGGCTCAGTGACAACTATAATGAGATTACCTGTAGAAGAGTGGAACATGATGGATGGATTTCAGTCTGCACCATTGGAGATGAGATTGTTTATACTTGAAGAAAATGAGGGGAAATCTTGCAATATCTACTTAATTAGGTCACTGGGAGGAAAGTGCTTTATGCATGTCATATAAATGTGATTTGATGCTACTATCATTGTTATTAGGAGCATTCATATATTACTATTTATTTTAGTAATGCCAAATTTAATTTAATAATATTAATATTAGATATTAGTATGATTCTGACCACCATATAATCAGATGGGATAGAAGGATGCAGTCAGTCCTCTATAAGGATTCCCCCCACATATCATATTCAACGTTTGTCTTTAGGTCTCTCTTCAACCTCCTCCCTCATCTTCACTCTTTGCAGAAGGGGCTTTGATAGATCCTAATATCCATTTTTCATCTCAATTCTGCTATTCTGGATGGAAAAGTTTTATCTAAAAAATGCCAAATAATGTCACAGAGTATTTGGCAGTCATCTGAGACACTGAATAAAAAATAACTGACGTACATGTGACAAAATTCTCCATATCACTAATAATAGGAAAAAAAATCAAAATAATCTTGGAGTTTCACCATTCACTCAGAAAATTCTGAACATGATTAAAAATGGGGACAGCCAATGTTGAAGGGGTTGTGGATAGATAGGCACACTGGTGCTTTGTTGATATAGTATAGCCATTTGGCAAGGCAATTTAGAATTATGAAAGGGAGTGACCAAAATGTCCATACCCTTTAACTGAGTAATTCCACTACTAGGCATATAACCTCAAGTAAATCATTGATTAAAAAAAAAAGAAAGTTTCCACATAAACCAAAATAGAGATGAACAAATAAGTGAATAAATAAATGATTAGATAGATGATAGATTAGACAGAGAGAAAGAAAGAAGGAAGGAAGGAAGGAAGGAAGGAAGGAAGGAAGGAAGGAAGGAAGGAAGGAGGATAGATAGACAGATAGATAGATAGATAGAAAATAGATGATAATTATACCAACAGTTTTTGTGGTGACAAAGAACTTGGAATAAAATAGATGCCTATTGAATAGACAACAAACTATAGTATATGAATCTAATGGAACATTATAACAAATGATGACTATATAGAAGCATAGAAAGACTTACATGAACCTATGCAAAGTGAAATAAGCAGAAATAAGAAAATAGCATATACAATGAATACAACAATATAAATGGATAGAACAACCACAAAGAAATTGAAAAATAATGTTGCAAACTATGAAGCTCAAGCATGGCCCCAAAGAAAAGTATGCAAAGACATTTTTAATCTTTTGCAGAAGTGGGCAGTCCAAAAATACCAAACAGTTCTGATACTTTCGGATTTTTTTTTCAATATATTGGTGGGGTTTGCTGGGTTGTTTTTTTTTCTTCTTCCTCTTTTTGCCTAAAAGAAAAATGTCTTTATTACATGGGATGGCTCTCTGAGACATGGGAGGACAGGAATATATGGGCAAGATTAGTCAATGTGAAAACAAATATAGTAATAAAATTTTATTTAAAAAAACAATAACTAGCAATTATATAATGTTTCTTCCCCAACACTATATGAGGTAACTATTGTAACTATTATCCTTTTTTTACAAGTGAGACAACTATGTTTCATACATGATAAGGAATTGGTCCAAAGTCATACGACTAGGAAATACCAGAGTCAAGATTTAATCCAGGACTTTCCTGATGCCAAGTCCCAGTGTTCAACCCAGATCTACAGCTGCATTCCAAAATCAATCCTTCCCTTACACAAAGTATGTAGGGGGAAAAGAGCATGATGTGAGGGGTACCAAAAGGTCCTGTTTATTTAAAAATGCCTAAATATCCCTTAGATACATTCTATGACTCTAATTCTCATCCTCTAATTGACCTAAAATTCAATTTGCTCTCTTATATTAGATAAATGTGAAGGATTATTCTTTAGATAACCACAAAAAAAATAGGTAGATATGCTATCAATTGGGAGAGGAGAGATGGAGAACACATGAGTAAAAGAGAGAGACAAACAAAGACATAGACATGGAGATAGATCCAGAGACAAAAACATGACAGATACATTCTGACATATCAATAATATAATCCTGGACAACTCATCTAACTTCTCAGTGCCCTAGGAAACTGTCCAGGTCTCTCTTATGTAGGTATCAATTGTGCATCCAATGCATCTGTCTAGATATCATCTATCTATCATTTATCTACTTATCTATCTCAAAGAAAAAGCCTAGGAATGTATTTAGATCTCAGAAAATTTCTTCCATTTTCCCCAATTTTATATATTCCCATGCGCACACATTCGTCTTTTCTATTTCCCTATCAAATAGGTCTTGATTACTTGGGTTTAAAATGTGTAAACTGAGGCACCAAGAAAGGAAGCATCCTGCTGAGTGCTGCCAAATTCCTCTTCTCTAGGGCTTCATTCCAGTATTCTATAGGATATAGAACAAATAAATAAAGAACAAGGTCGATTTATCTTTTCTTTGATTTAAGGAGGGTCAAGGTTACAACCAGTAAATTAGCTAGCAGAAAAGGCATTCGCTATCAGTTTTATCATCCAAAATCTTATTGGCAATCAGCTTATAATTCATTGTACTGAGCAGTGTTTCAGATAATCATCCACAGTACCTAATGAGAAAGGAGTCAGAGACAGGATAATTTTGCAGTAAAAATTTTCTTTCATGAAAACCACAATGCTCCCTGAGGTTATGCTTAGATCCTCAAAGATTATGATGGACTGAGGTGAGGGGAGAGAGCGAGAGGTAGTGTTCTCTTTCTTTGACAAAATCTTAAAATTGTATGAGCCTCTCATTCTGATATTCACACCATCATCTGTATCTCCATTCTACCTTTAGTATCCTCCCAACCATTTGTTGATGACAATATGTCACTTCTACATGATTGCCCCAATGACCTACGGACTGGTCAAAACTCCTTTCTTGCCTGTAGATGCTGCCACTGATGATCCTGGCACGATCCTCTTTTTTGTTCTGAACATTTCAACAATTCACTATTAAATTGAATACAAGTCTGTAGTGATTTCTGAATGCTGAAAATTATACACCGTGTCTTTTTTAGAAATAAATTGATACATACCACATCTATGTTTGGAAATAAGAATATTCTAAACCTATCACTTCCTCCAAAAGACAAACCATCTTCTGTTTTGGCACATTTTCATGGGCCCTCTCCAACTTAAAAAAATATGAATTTTTCCCTCAACTCCACCTCTCCGAATGCATGTCTTTCTTGAAGGTCACCCTCCCACAAAATCCTCCCTAAGCTGATCAGTTTTTGGTGCCTTCTCAATCCTCAGATTACCATACATTTACTTACTAGGGTAGACAAATTCCCACAGTAGAATATAAACTCTCTTGGAAGTTAGGGGGTTTTATTTTTGGCTTTGTATTCCTATAGACGTGCTAAATCTTTAATTTGATGTAATTGTTTCTGAAAATTAAAAATAAAAGACATGAAATATAAAAGCTTTCTATTTTATCATAAAAGATTACATAAAAATGCAAAGTATATCAGATTTCAGTACTATATGAATTAAAGTACCATTAAAATGCTTTCAAAAGTCCCCTCTATGTAAAATATATGCTGCAGCATATTTCATAGTAGCACATAACTGAAATAAAAGCAGGTGCTCATTAATTGCGGAATGGCTAAACAAATTTTTATACTAAATACCTAATTCAGATGATCATACAAAAATATAAAAACTGAGACCAAATGAAGTAAGCAGAACAAGGAAAGACATATGTACAATCACAGCAAAAGTATAAATGGAGAGAGGCTCTCTCAAAAGGTTAGGAGAGGAGGAGGAGGAGAAAGAGAGAGAGAGAGAGAAAGAGAGACAGAGAGGGAGGGAGGAAGGAAGGAAGGAAGGAAAAAAAAGAAAGAACTTGCTGTGAAATTATGATAACCAAGTAGGTTTACCCTGGAGAAGAGCTGAGAAAATGTGTCTCCCTCACTTCTTTGACAAGTATTGGACTTGAATGTAGAATATTGCATATAATTATATATTTTTAGACTTTGTTTATGTTTTAGTAGATTTTGCTAAAGTGCTTCTTTCCCTCTTTTAAGTCTGTAACAAGAGATGACTAGCTGGCTAAGGACAGAATAGTAATTAAAATTGGAAATTATGCAAAAACAAAATTTACCAATATCAATCTGATATTATTTTCCATATTTTAACTTTTCATAGCAGAACACATTGACAAGTGTATTGCAATGCTGAGCTTTTAAAATAAAATATTTCTTCATGCACATAGCAGATTTCACTATGAATTTACATGAATCAATTAAAATCTAAACCAATGTGACATTGGGAAAATCATTTTCTAAAAATATTTAACTCTTCAAGTTTTAGTCATAAAAAGAAAAGAGAAATATTTTAAATTAAAATTTTAGCTTAAATTTAACATGAGCCGAGCAAGGACCTTCCCATAGAACATGTTTAAAATTGTCTGTCTATATGGTAAGCCTTGGGATTTGCTTAGGGTCATGTTGCAATCCAGGGCCAGAAAACATTGACATTTTTGTATGACATGAAAACCCTGTTTCTTTATTCCTTTCCCTATCTCATGACAAGAGAGAGGGAGAGAGAGAAAGAGAGAGAGAGAGAGAAAGAGAGAGAGAGAGAGGTCTTATATCTGTGAAAAAAAAGAAACAGCTTCTGTCTTCTTTCTGCGACTTTGTCTCTCCTATACAACAAGTACAGTGATCAATCTCTAGTCCCCCATGAGGAAAGAAGAAGGGATAGGTTAGATTCATTCCTTCTACCCTACCGCAGTTTCCACAAGCTTCCACTCAACCAGCCTAACTTGCACTTTGGCCAATGATTGTGTGTTGTATCTTGTGAAATAGTCAATCTTATGGTGAACTTGTCAAGGCTAGCAGACAATCTTGTGAGTCTGAGAGGTCCAGAGGTCTGGAGCCAATTTAGTCAAATTAACTGGAAGCAATTGGAGGCAATTTTGTTGGAAAAGATGACCGTTAACAACAAAATTGACCCAAGTCTGGCCATTTTACCAGTAGATATAGAGTTGTTTGAACAATCCAGGATGCAAGGTGAAATGTAAAATACCTAATCAGTAATCATGCAAACACATTTTAATGAGAAAAGTATCAGCATCCCAGCAAGTATGACAGTGGGTACAAGTTAATGAATAGCATTTAAAATTTGGTTTTGGCAAATTCATGCCTGTGAGTGTACTGTGTTTAGCATTCCTTTTGTGTATGAGAAATAAATACCCACCCCATATTTGATTTGAATTGTATGACTGTGTACCTTTTTTTTTTTTGGACATTCGCTGTTAGGGAAAACCTAAAAATAAAAATTGAAGTTTTACAAAATTTGCCCCTGCAATGATAAAATTGAGTTTTAATGAGAAGAAAAGTTTAAGGAAGAACAGGACCCTAACCCCTCATTAGAGATCAAGTTTCCCAGGACTAAATCCTGTCCAAACTATAACTTGATCTAAAGCAGAAGGGTCTCTTAGTGTAAAAGGGAATAGTATGACATCTTTCCATCAAGCAATAGTTTCTTAGATAAAATGAGTGAGGGAAGAGCCAGAGGCTATTTCTGATATCCTAGATATGTTTTCACTAAATAAAATCAAATGTGAATAACCCAGGGTTCAAGCCTGCTGAACATGACTCTCCTCATTGCCAGAGGAAATTACTTGCTGAGGTATTTCTGCATGACGGTTGGAGTCGACTTGGAAACTTGGAAGAAGAGAGAACTCCTTCCTTCCTGTTTTGAAAGAGGGTACATTGGGGTCCAGACACTCTTTGGGGAGAAGGGAGACAGACAGACAGCAAGAAAGAGAGACGGCGAGAAGACAGAGATAGGGAGAACTGTGAGAAGCAGAAGAAGTGTGGAGGAGTCATCAACTAACGTTTCTGCTCTTTCTCAAAGACTTTTCTTTCCCTCCCTGTGTTTCTCCTCAAAGACATTCTGGAACCACATGTGCCTTCAAAGAAAGAAAGAAGAAATTCTCTCTTCTACCAAGTTCTCAAACCAACTTTACCAATCACATAAGCACACATGGCAAGTAATCGTTCTCTTGACCAATAATGAAAGTCTCATGTAAATGTGCCAGGTTTGAACACTGGATTACAAATTAATTAGTCTTTGTAAATCTTTGTTTTCCTAAGAAACTGGTTTGAAAATAATTGGTGAATTTTGTTGTTGTTTTTGAAAGGTTATATGCTCCAGGGGCAGTAGGGAACAGTTTAACTAAATCCAATTCTTCCTTCCTTCCTTTCTTTTTTCCTTCCTCTCTCTTCTCCCTCCCTCTCTCTTTCTCTTTCTTTATTTATCTTTCTTTCTTTCTTGCTCTCTTTCTTTCTCTTTTAGACAATACGGTATGCACACATGTCTAGAGTTACGATATACAAAATTGTGGATAGGGTCCAATTTGGAATCAGGAAGAAGACTTCCAGTCCCATCTTAGACACTAGCTGTGTGACCCTGGGCACGTTACTTAACCTCATATAGGCAATTTCTTCATCTGTAAAATGGGAATACTAATATCTGCCTCACAGGGTTGTTAGAAAGATCAAATGAGATAGTATATGCAAAGTGTCTCATAAATCTTAAAGTGTTATAGGAACATTAGCTTTTATTATTCATATATTCTACTATCCAGCCAAACTGGACTACTTACCATTTCCCAAATGATGTATTTCATCTCTTTTGAGATTTCTATGCCTTTTCATAGTCTTTCCTCCTAGAAATCCTAGAATTCATTCTCACCCCATTACCATTAAAAAAAATATCTCTACGCTCTAAGTCTTTGTTCAAGTGATCTTGATTGACATAGTACACCTATCTTGCTTCCCTTTAGTTGCTAGTACCACCCCTTACCATGAACTTTGTACATATACATGTGCATGTATGTGTACATACATGTATATATACAATATGTGTATGGGTCTCTTTAGTATGTTATCATGTGTATATATACATATACATATATAAATTATCATTTTCAGTTTTATTTGCATTTTTTATATAACCTACATCTACCAATTATTCCCATTTGTATTTTCCTACCTGAGTACATTCTTTAGCCAAGAATTATTACATCTTGGGGCGGAGCCAAGATGGCGGAGTAGAAAGATTCACATTTGCTAGCTCCGAACCCACAGCCCATGGATTTCCTCTAAAAAGAACTCCTGACAAATTCTGGAACAGTGGAAGCCACGCAGAAACACAGTGAAGGAGATTTCCGTTGCAGAGAGCCCTGAAAAACCGACCTCAGGGGCCCATCGAGCCCCAGACAGGAGCAGAGCCCTCTCCGCCCCCTGTCCTGGCCACACCGCACTGAGACGAGTGAGCAGACCCAAGCAGGCTTCCGGGACCGTAATCTCTGGCGGCTGCAAAGGCAGAGGCAGGTCAGTGAGAGAGACTGACTGAGGGGGAGCAGGGTATCTCTGGGACTCGGACCCCCTGGGAAGCAGCCGCTGCGGCAGAGGCAGCTCGGCCTGAGGCTCCTACAGCAGGCAGGAGCTCGGCAGCAGCTCCATTACAAAAGATCTCTGCATAAACACCCTGAGGGAACAGAGCCTGGGAGGCAGCCCTGCCCCCACCTGACCACCAGCAGATAAGCTCCCATTGAAGAGTAGTCAGGCCTGCCGCCAAAAGCCCTGAGGCTGGGGAGCAGCATTTGAATCACAGACCCCAAGCACTAGCTGGGCAGATCTAGGCTGGGGTGGAGAGGACTCTCAGAAGTCAAGTCACTGGCTGGGAAAATGCCCAGAAAAGGGAAAAAAACTAAGACCATAGAAGGTTATTTTCTTGAGAAGATGATTCCCCCATTCCTCTCTGACGATGAAGAGATATG
>CM053770.1:216217865-216235590 GCA_028658325.1 Potorous gilbertii
GGAAATATAGTTAGTCTTACACAACACGACTATTATGGATGTCATTTGCAAAACTACACAGATATGGCCTATATTGAATTGCCTGCCTTCCCAAAGGGAATGGGTGGGGAGGGAGGGATGGGGAGTAGCTGGAACTTAAAGTTTTAGGACCAACTGTTGAGTATTGTTCTTGCTACTAGGAAATAAGAAATACAGGTAATGAAAGTTATCTGGCCCTACAGGACAAAAGAGAAGATGGGGTAAGGGAAGGGAGGGATGATAGAAGAGAGGGCAGATTGGTGATATGGGTAATTAGAATGTCCAGTGTATTGGGGAGGGGGAAGGGGACAAATGGGGAGAAAATTTTGGAACACAAAATCTTGTGAAAATGAATGTAAAAAGTTAAATAAAAAAAAAATTTAAAAAAAAGAATTATTACCTCTTTATCTCCCTAGCACCTAGCACATAATAGGAACTAACAAATGTTTATACAATGAATGAATAAATTAAATAACTACAATGGAGAATGTGCTGGATTTCACGTCAGAAGACCCACAATCAAGAACTCAGTTTTGACACTTCCTAGCTGGGTGACATTGAGCCAGCCACTTAAACATTCTGTGCCTTAGTTTTCTTATCTGCAAAATAGGAACAGTAATGCTAACCTGCCTTGCATAACTATTGTGAAGAAAGTACTGTGTAAACCTTGTATGTATGTATATGTGTGTGTATGTACATATATATATGTATATATATATATATATATATATATATATATACATATATATATGTAATCTTTTGGTATTAAGCAGACGTACTCTTGTAGATAGATAGAATCCCACAGTGGAATATTTCATCACTTATAAGAACTTTCTAAGTCCTGGGTATTTTGTCTAAGCATGTCCTTTTTTTAGCTCCAGGGCACTGCTTCTTCTCATACCAGTTTTTGGTACTAGATAATTTTTTATCTTCATCTATATGGATTCTTTTATAGTTGATCATGTAACCCCTGAGCCTGCTCTTTTCCAGACTTTATATATTTAGAAGCCTGAACCTTTTCTCATCTATTTTATCATCTAGTGCTTTATCCATGCACTGACTACTTTTTACATCTCTCCTGAAGTTACATTATTAGATACTGTGTGTATAAATATGTGTGCATACATATGTACATATGTATATGTGTATATACACAGAGAGAAAAAGAGATACAGATAGAGAGATAGATAGATAGATACAGGCAGCTAGGAAGTGCAATGGATAGAGTGCCAGATCTGGAGGCAGGAAGACCTGAATTCAAATCTGGCCACAGACATTAACTAGCCATATAACCCTCGGAAAATCACTTTAACTCTATTTGCCTCAGTTTCTTCATCTGTAAAATGAGCTAGACTAGGAAGTGACAAATCATTCCAGTATCTTTGCTAAAAAAACCCCAAATGGAGTCACGAAGGGTTAGACAAAGTTCAACAACAACAGATAGATATAGATGAGATAGGTAAAAAGATAGCGACAGATGAAACAGAGATAAAGATAGACAGATGATAGATAACTATATATGTATTAAGTTAGATCATAGCAGAGTGTTATCCAATTTGCCTTTCCAGAGAATGCTTATATGACATCAGGCACTTCTAGAAAGAGACCTGATTAGACAAGCAGGAGGAGAGAAAAGAAATTAACATGTGATATTGATTTTGTTTCCCAAAATGAAGTCATTGAAAGGAAAATGTAAGTACTTTATTGGGGTTAGGTCATGAATAGACTAATAATAAAATACTTACTCAATTATAGAAAGTGATTTTAATTTAATCCACCTTTCTAATATTCCATAGAATGTTAAATAGCAAGGAACAAAAGCAGCCTACAATATGTCCCTGATGAGGATGGGGTGAATAATAATCAGATCTTAAGTACTGGAAATGTAACATTGGCCTGTCAAAAGGGATTTTAGGTGAATGCTATTTAGAAGAACACTAGCTCTACAGTCAAAGAACTGCGTTCAAAACTTACCTCTGACACGTAATACATATGGGACTTTGGGAAACTCATTTAACTTCCTTTCGTCTCAGTTTTGTCATCTATAAATCATGGGGGACAATGGACTAAATGGTCTCTAAAGACTCTGGCCTTTCCAAATCTATGATCCAATGACCTTCCTGGTCCTCCATTTGATTATCTATAAAATTGAGCATAGTAAGGACAGTGGACTAGATAACCTCTTCAGTTCTGAGCCAATGATCTCACATAGGATTTTTATTTCATTGTTGTTGTTTTTTTTTTTTTGCTTTTGAAAGCAAAATCCTCTCTTATTCAGCTGTGTATCCCCTTAGGGTGCACTTAGTGTCCTGGATAAAGCAGACAGTCAATAACTGTTAGTTTAATTGCATGGAAAAGAGAATGATCAAAACAGTAATTGATTCCAAACTTGAATATTGCACAGTGATGAAGGATGCTGCTGCCTGTAGGGTGTACTTTGGGAGAAGGGAATGGACACACCTCCTTTTCTGCAAATATCTCCCCCTCTGATCTGAAATTTCTCCAATAGGCATTCCTTTGACTGTAGGCATTGAAAATCTGAGGTTCGACTTGAACTGAGATGTATCCTGACTTGAGACCCAGAAAACTATCTACCACTCTTCCTGGTTGATTCTACTAGTAGTGGCTAGAGAGACAGCCTTAGATTCAGAGAGATCTGGGTTCAAATCTCACCTCTCATTGATTCTGTGACTTTCAGCCTTCTTTACAATCCAACTCTCATGCCATATATTGCTACTTGGAAAAACCATAGCTTTGACTATATGGACCTTGAGACAGTAAGATGATATCCATTTTTTAGTTTGCTGTCCTGATTTGCCATAGCTTTCCTTCCAAGGAACAAGTGTCTTCTAATTTCATGGCTACAGTCACCAGCTGCAGTGATCTTTGAGCCCAAAATTGTGAAATATAGCACTGTTTCCATTTCTTCTCCCTCTATTTGCCAGGAAGTAATGAGAACAGTTGCTAAGATTGTTTGTTTTCAACATTAAGCTTCTAGACTGCTTTTATACTCTCCTTTTTAATATTCAACAAGAGGTTTCTTAACTCCTCTTCACTTTCTACCATCAGAGTGGTATCATCTGCATATCTGAGATCATCAACATTTCTCTGACAACCTTAATTTTGACTTTTGAATCATACAATTTGATATTTTGTATGATATAAGTTAGAGAAATAAGGTGATAATATACAGCCTTGTCATACTCCTTTTCCTGTCTTAAGCTAATCAGTTGTTCCATATTCAGTTCTAATTGTTATTTCCTGGCCCACATACAGGTTCCTTAGGAGATAAATAAAACAATCTGGTACTCCCATCTCTCTGAGAACTTGCCATGCTTTGTTGTGATCCACACTGTCAGAGGCTTTAGTGTAGGCAACAAAGCAAAGTCCTTTTTTTATTTAGAAACTCCCTTGCTATCTCCATAATCTAGCAATATTAGCAATTTGGTCTCTAGTTCCTCTGCCTCTTGGAAAACCAGCCTGCTCTTCTGGTAATTTCTTGATTTACATAAAGCTGGCGCCTAGCTTGCAGAATCTTAAGCATAACCTTGCTAGTGTGGGTAATGAGCACCATTGTTTGGTAATTTGAACATTCCTTGGCATTGCCTTTCTTTAGCACTGGGACATAAACCTACCTTTTCCAATCTAGCAGGACTGTTATTGAGTACAGCACTTTAATAGCATTATTTTTTAGGATTTTAAATAGTTTAACTGGAATTCTATCAGCTTCACTCGTCTTACTGTTCACAATGCTTCTAAAGGCCAACTCAACTTTATTCTCCGGGATGATGTCTGACTAGATCAGTAACCACACCCCTGTGGTTATCTGTGATGTTAAAATCTATCTCACATTTTACCTATTCTTGTCATCTCTTGCGTTTCTGTTAACTACTTACCCTCTATCTGACTATATTTACTTATCTGTAAAATGTGGATAAAAACTATAAAGATAAAATGAGGAAATACATGTAAATCACTTCCAAACCTTAAAGCTCTATATTATTAAGTCCCAACTACGATCCCATCTTCTACAGGAAGACTTCCCCAATCCTTCTTAATTTTCTAATGAATTCTTAATTCTAGTGTCTTACCTCTATTAATTTTTCCTATTTATTCTGTATATAATTTGTTTTGTAAAGTAGACACTTAAAAATCTGTATTGATTTTAGTATTGCTATTATTGAATTTACTACACCTCTTTGAAGCTAGGTTTTCTCATCATAAGATAAAGGAGTTTGCCTGGGTAAGCTCTAAGATCTTTTCCAATTCTAAACAGATGAATCTATAACCACTTGCACTTTAGCATGAATAAATTGATAGTAAGGCTCTAAGGGTGGTTTGATTTGAGAGGAGAACCAAAAAAAACAGCCCTATATGGACTATAATCATGGACCCAGGGGAGGAGACCCAAGTGAAAAGGGAAAGGGAAAAGACAAATTAGAAATTGGAATAGAAGAGAGGAAAAAAGCAGATAATCAGCCAGATAATCTTTAAAGGTGATCTACTCCAACGTTTTCCTTTATATAGATGAAGAATCTCAGATTTGAGGAATAGAAGTGATTTTTCCAAGGTCATACAGTCAGAAGAAGGTTTCACACTCAAGCCCTTGAATTCTCAATAAAGATGTCTTCTGCCATAACTGTTCTCTTCATTTACTTCCCGGTTTTGCCTTGTAAAGCCTGTGAAATCACAAGAAAATCATGTCTTGGGGAGAAGGGGGTCACAAGGACAGAAATGCATACAAAAGGGAAGGGGAAAATCCAGATCCACAGAAAAGCTCAATGTATAAATTTGGAGAACTTTTGAATTCCAATTATGGTTGAGCAGAGAGGTGAGGCTTTAGGACAGGAATCAAAGAAAAGTCTATTATTCACCCTTTCAATGGGATTGCTACATTTAAAATATATATAAAAAGGAGTTTTCTGTACAGCTTTTATGACACTCTTACAGACTAACAGGGCTTTTGCCAGCTTCACATCAAAGAGGGTTTTATGTGACTCCAACAACACTATAGAAAACAGAAAAAAAAGAATATATCTCTGAAATACTGAAATATACTTCTGCAGTGTCTATGAAGTGTATTGGGCATTTCCCTGAGTTGTAATGAAAAATTCCCCAAAACAACAATCCACAATGTACATGTAGAAAACTTTAATGTTTCCAAGGCACTCTTTCTGCATTTGATGGTTCAAATGAGCCCTCTTGACCCTCAGCTTTCCAAATTCTATTTTAATCTTTAAAGTTTCCTTTCTTCTGCCCCATGATTTGTGAATCTCTTCAATTTCTTCACTTTGTGGTGATCCCATTGCTTGCTATAGCCTGTGAAATGTCAAATCACATTCATTCATGTCCTGTGGTTTGAGAAAATGGCACCTTTCCTCCCAGAAACAATCAGGTTCAAGTCTTATAGGAGAAGGTTGAAAGCAAAGCCTAGATGAGAAAAGGAAACTTACATGGAAACCCCAGACAAAATGAAGGTTACAGCCATGAGGGACTGCAGAAACAGCTATGGTCCCCAGGGTTCTACAACAATAAGTGATCTAAAGAACTGTCTGTACCTTTGTTAATTAAGATATGAAAATTTTAATATCAGAACGTCAAAGTTCTTTCAAATATACTAAAACATCACCGGCTGAACAAATGGGTAGCATAAGGATTTGGAGAAATATTATTAGTTTTCTAAAGAATCATCAAATAGAGTACATACACAATGTGTGCCTATCTATAGTACATAATGCTATGTATAATGAAAACTATTGCATGATATGCAACAAAACAATTTGAAACTAATTGTCTAATCTAATCATGCCCTTTTTGATTAACATTATTCATACTTCAACCCTATTGGCAATTAAAAATTAAATTAAATTAAGACTCAATTAGCCAAGAGATGATATTTTCTTCTCATATATATATCAATCTTTGTTTTAATCTTATTCTATATTTTGTTTTTATTTTATTTATAGTCTACAAATTATAGAACCTGTCATTCTTACATTAATGAGAGATTCTTTAGCACTCGAAAGAATCTCTGCTATATTTGTTACCAGCTCAGAAATGAACAGATTCAAAGTAAAACATAAAAATAAAATCCAGGGTTTGTGTGTGTGAATATGTGTATAGGTTTTAAATGACTAAATTAGGTTGCTCTAATAGAGAGAGTACAATAAATGGAACAAACCTATTTACAAGGAATTTATATTCTAACTAGAAAGATAACAAATGTGTGTGTGAATAGATCATAAACTCCTTGAGGATAGACCTTGTCTTTTAACTTTTTCTTTTGTATCCCCAGCTCTTAGCAGAGTTCCTGACACATGGTAGATGCTGAATAAATATTTATGGACTGACTGTGTGCATATGTGCATGTGTGTGGATGTGAGTGTGGATGTGCATGTGTGTGTGTGAGTGTGGATGTGCGTGCGTGTGTGTGTGTGTGTGTGTGTGTGTGTGTGTGTGTGTGTGTGTAGTATTGAATATAAAGAGAATAAAAATGAAATTGACTAGAGGAGAAGAAACTACTGGTTGAAGGAATCTGAGAAGGTTTCCCATAGAATGTATGTATGTATACATTCAAATGTGTTTTGAAGTAAGATAGAAATTCTGTGAGGTGAAATTGAAGGGGAAACACATTACAGGTATACGGATAGTCATTGCAAAGCCATGGAGAGTGGCTTGGGTTCAAGTCAACCTCTAACATCTGGTAGCTATATGACCCCAGCAAGTCCCTAACATTTCAGTGCTCTAAGAAATTTCTTAAGACTAAAATTGCCCAGAAGGGACCAACCAGTGTTAAGAGGTAGTGACTTCACCCAGGAGGAAATTTCTCATACCATTTAAATCATGGATCCAGTCTTTACTCCTATATCCAAGATTACCTAACATTCTCATATTGACGAGGAATTTCTTTCCTGTACTGGTTACCGACTCAGACATGAGCAGATTCAAAGCAAAACATGAAAAATATATACAGGAGTTTGAAGATTTTGGTTTTGTTTTTAAGGTGGTTCTATTATATTACAAGCATAAAACAAGAGGACACAGGGGGAAAGTTAAATTCTATCCAAAGGATGGTTAAAAAAAAAGATCTTGACTGGAACAGCATTACATAAAATTTCAACACTGAGCATTTCAAATGAAAGAAACCCCAGAGATGAGTTTGATGAATCTTTTTGTTGCAAGTTCAAGCCTAATCATGTATCTCATAAAAACGGAGACATCGTCAAAATGTTGAAAAGGTATTGACTTGCTCACAGAAAGCTTTAAAACTCTGACTAGGAAATCTGAAAAGACTAAATGGGGATTTTGTCTTTTGGCAAGATGAAGGAATGAAACATTTCTAAGAAAACTGAACATTTGGATTATAGACTTAGTTGAAAAGACTGTTAACGAAATGCCCCAGCTTATCTCCTTCAAAGCAAAGTATCTTAACAGCAACTCTGCCTTCTTTTGAAGACTGTTGGCAAAAGATTTGAATTAGCAAAAAATAGTTGGCATTTAATGTATTTATGATTTTAAAAAGTCCAAAATTGCTTTCAATGTTAGGACCACCTTCGTGCCTATTATGCAAGATTATTATGAGAGAGAACTTGCCAATACTTTCCAGTGAAAGAAGGTCATCAAAAGTTTCTTTGAATTTCTATAGTTTTTCTCCCTTTTGTAAGAGGCAATAGGAAAGCAATGGATATTTATTAAGCTCTTACTATGTGACAGACAGGTGGCACCATAGTGCCTAATGAGCTAGGTGTGGAGTCAGGAGAAACTGTTCAAATCCTCCTCAAGACACTTACTGGCTATGTGACCTTGGGCAAGTCATTTAACCCTGCTTGCCTCTGTTTATTCATCTGTAAAATGAAATGGAGAATGAAATAGCTGACTATTACAGTACTTTTACCAAGAAAACCCCAAATGGAGCATCTCAAAGAGTTGCCATGACTAATTCACTCAACAACATGTGACAGACCCTAATGGTTTATACTCTTGTTTAGATAAGAAAGCTTCTCAGATAACAAATACTATAAGAATTATAAAGCACAGCAAAATGAAAAGTAATTCCAACCCTCAAGGAGCTTACAATGGGGAAAGATAACAAATAAAAGGGAGTTCAAAGAGGTATATATAATATATATACATATATATATATATATATATATATGTGTGTGTGTATACACACACATATTCTTATATACACATATATGCATATGTTTTTGTGTGCGCCCACACACACACACACACACTAATAAGGCTATGGCAGTGATGTCAGAAAAGTCAGAAGTACAGTCAAGAGGGGAATAGCTTGGGCCTGCATCCAAAATGGAAGAACTGAAAGGAACTCACCAGTGGGGCAAAGGGTCTGTCATGGCAGAGGAATGTTCTAGTATGAGAAGGCCCTCCCACATAGAAGGAATTTCCAGAGTAAGAAGACAACTGAGTCATGGTGACAAAATCTGGAGACTATCTTTACAAGTAAAGAAGGATTCTTTCTGTCCTGATCAGTGAAGAAAGAAGCTTTCTGATGAAATTTTAAACTTTCTTGGATGTACAGAATTCTTGTGAGTTGGAAAATTCCAGTGAATAGGTCTGGAGGTAGAGGATGAGGGAAGGTCAAATCCAGCTGGAGCACTACCATGAGTAATCCTGATGAGAAAAAAAGGTTCTGAAGGGGATCTCCAGAAGGGGTGGTGGAGACTAACTTGTCCTGTTGTGCTGTGTAACTTCGAGAAGAGGACCACTTCTAGAAAAAGACAATAACATTTGAAATAGATATGATGGATACAGGCAAACTTAAAAATAGAGAAATAGCAGTCTTAAGGAATTTAGAATTTCAAACAGCCAGAGAGAAAATATATTAGTTTGGGATGGCCTTAGAGTGAGAGAAAGTACATTAGAAAAATTTACTTAGGGGTTGGTTAGCAAATTTTAAAAATAATAAAGTGAGGGGATTGTGGGTGTGTAACGCTCCAAGTACTATTTGACTCAGTTGATAATGCTGTTAGTTTTGCTGAACTACCTATTTTTCTCTTCTTTTATTTCTTCCTTTAGTATAAGTGATGAATGGTAGGGAAAGAATATATAGTAACATGATATAAAGTTTACCATCTCAGGAATGGGGGAGAAGAGGGAGGTGTAGAATTTGGAATTCCAAACTTTAACAAAAGTTTAAAATTGCTTTAGCATGTGTAACTGGGGGAAAATGAAATATTTTATAAAAAAGTCTTCCAAAAGATGATATGAAAATGTGTTATTTGTTTTCTTTCAATTAATGATTTTTATTAATATAGGACTGAGGAATGGTTTAATAGTAAAGAATCTGATAATCATAGTTTCTGAAAAATTAACCTTCAGGATGAACTACTATTACCTAGTTCTTTTCCCATGCTTTCTGTTGGAATCAAAAAATCAACTTCTTTCTCATATTTGTTGGTGCCAGACATTCAATATTATAAAAAGTAACACCAAAAACAGCATAGTTTGTTGGTTTCCTCATAAAATAAAGCCCTAAAGTGTTGTTGCTTTTGAGTTTTTTTCCATCTATTGCCAGCTTTCCATACAGTTCTAAGTGGCTCCACTGTTTCCTCAGGTGCTTTATGACAGGCTTTCCAGGTATATTTTCCCCCATACCCAACTACCAAAGAAGCTCAAGGGCCCTTAGGTTCTGAGGGATTTATCTCATTGCCCCATAAGAGCACTGCCTTCCCTAACTCTACCTAAGGCTAAATATAATGAAAGCCATCCAGCAATAAAACTTGATGCTAAAACAGATTGTTTTTACTTTAGCTCTATTAAAAACACATAACAAACAGTTAGGTAGCTCTGTCAATAGAGCACTAGACCTAGAGTCAGGAAGACCTGAATTCAAATCCTGACTCACCTACTTAATAATTGGGCAACCCTAAGCAAATCGCTTACGCTCTTTCGATCTCAGTTTGCTCCCGTATGGTCGAGATTTCAAAAACCCCCACCTCCCAGCATAAAATGGGACAATACAAACCACTCAGCAAGCCGTAAAGTTCTAGGTATATGGCAGCTAGTTTGGTGGCAAAAGTATGAGGGTAGTTATGAGACATAGTTAATAAAGGCAAGAAGTTTAGTGGTTAGAGAGGTGGTCTCAGAAATTGAAAGACTCAGATTTAAGTCTCATCTCTGACACAGCTGTGGCCAAGTCACATCATCTTGCTGGTGGAACACTGTAACTGGCAAAGAAGAATGATTGTAGAAGGAAAACTCCCCACCAAAAATTCCCCCTACCAGTGAAATCTTAAGTCCTATGGGGAAAAAAAGTGAGGTTTAATATAAAGGGAAGAAGACTCAAGGGAGATATGAGAACTGTACTCCAAATATTTAAAGGGCTGCCACTAGAAAGAATTAGGCTCCTTCTGATTAGATAAAGGGTTGTTGTGAAGACTAAATAATATATTTTATGAAAAGAGTTCTGTACACTGGAGAAAGAAAATAAGCTATTGTTTTTCAGACAAGGTCCTTTCCAAGTCTAAGATTCTGTGGCCCAAACTGTGATTCTCCCAAAGTGACATTGTATTTCCAAGAACATACATATCTGTGGGTTGCAAACTCTTCTAGGATAATGGGACTGGAGCTAGAAGGAACCTTATGATTCATTTAGTTTTATCCCCTCATTTTGCGAATTTAGAAAATGAACACCATTTTCATATGGCAGAATCGGAGGGAAAAGAGACAGGAAGTGGGGAAACCCATTAGAAATCTATCATAATAGGCCAAGGAAAAAGGCGTCAAATCTTGAGTTATGGTGGTGGCCTTAGAAATGGCAGAAAGGCTAGAGATGAGAAACACAATGAAAGAAGTACAAACAAAGGGGTTATCCAAGACCCCTACCTCAGTAATTACAGAGACTCCGCAGAAATATCTGGATTCATGTCCTGACTCTGATACATAGTGTTTGTGTGACCCTGATAAGCAAAATTAAGTAGATAGTAAAGTAAAAGTAATAAAGTAAATTAAAAATTAAGTAAAAAGATTGAGTATAGAGCACAAGGTCAAGGTGGAATCTAAAGATGAGTATAGAGCTCAGAGAATTCAACTCAAGCACCTTTTCTTAATTAAGCACCAACTGTGATCCAAACACTATGTTGGGTGCTGTGCATTTAGAGAGAAAAATGAAATGGTCCATGTTCTCAAGGAAAACTTAGAGTCTACTGCTAGAATATAATATGAGAGACCAAAGAGCCATGCAAAAATCAGAGCATACAGAGATGGTTAATCAGGGCAAAAAACCCAGACAGACAGAAATAAACCAAGAGGACTCCCCATATTAAAGGATAGGCAAGTTAACTAAGAAGGGGTGCTAGTACAAGGCACCAGGAGAAAAGGCATAGTTGAATTTTGAGGACACATTCTGACTCACATGTATAACTTTGTTTACCTTTCTTGACAGACGAAAACAAGTAATTGTATACGCCAGAAAGGATGAAGAGTGAGAAATTCTGGAAAAGAACAGATCCTGATGATGTAATATTTTTTAAAAGATTCAATTTATCAAACATTTATTAAGCCCTTTCTACTTATACTATACTAAGCTATATTGGGGGTAGAAGGAATGAGATTGGTAGGATACAAAATTTAGACAAGATAAAGTTTCCAGTGATGGGCCATGAAGTCAGAAAGACTCATCTTCATGAATTCAAATCTGGCCTCAGACATTTACTAGCTGTGTGACCTCAAGTAAGCCACTGAACACTGTTTGCCTCAGTTTCCTTATCTTTAAATAATCTAGAGAAGGAAGTAATAAACTATTCCAGTATCTTTGCCAACAAAACTCCAAATGAGGTCACAAAGAGTTGGACACAGTTGAACAACATACACACACACACACACACACACACACACACGGTTCCTATCCTCCTGCCAGGGGTAGAGAACCTGCAGCCTTGAGGTTACATATGGCCTTCCAGGTCCTCAAATGAGGCCCTTTGATTGAATTCAAATTTCACAGAAAAAAAATCCTTTAATAAAAGGATTTGTTCTATATAACTTGGACTTAGTCAAAAGGCTGCACCCAAGGCTACATATGACCTCGAGGCTACAGGTTCCCCACCCCTGGCAGAATTTAGAGTCTAGTGGGAAAATATGGATAGGGACTGGTCCTACTATTTCAATGGAACTTCAAGGGGAAGGAATCCTACCTACCAACAGAGGCCAGTCCATTATCTGATATTTATAATATTAGAGTTGTGTAAGAGGTTACATTACTTGCCCAAGATCACACAAGCAGTGTGTGCCAAAGGCAGGACTTGAAAAGTCTTCCTGGCTTTGAAGCCAGGCTCTTCAACCATTGGAGTTCACTGCCTTCCCCAAGATGCTATGAGACATATGCAAAGAACCAAATTAACAAAGGCAAAATACATTAGAGCTGCAATGTGTTATATGAGGTCTGGGATGGTGTTAGAGGCAATGGGGCAGGAAGGCAATTATAGACAAAGGGATCAAAGAAGATTTCCAGATGGAGGTAACATGTGAGTTGTGCATGAAAGATAAGAAAATGAACCTACCAGATGAGACATAATAGTATATAATAATTGTGCCTGTGACATCTTTATGGACTGAAACTAAAGTACTTTGATCTGAGCATTACAACTACCTTGTTAAGGGGCTCTAGAAGATAGATGACTAATTTATGTTTCAATTTTCAGATTAGTGAAATTGAAAAGACTATCCCAGACCCAATGATGTAGGGGAGGAGGAGAAGAGAATGGGGGAAACTTAGAAGCTAGTGAATTCAACCCCAATATTTCACAAATGAGGAAACTGAGATACAAAGAAGTTGTGACCTCCCAAGCTCGCACAATTCTTCCTGATACTAAATCTAGTGCCCCGTTCACTACATCATGTAACCTCTCAAGACTCTGCACCAATGTTGTACTCTAATGACTTATGGTGTGGAGGTAACTCTGGTTTCTCAGAGGCTATGTCAATGAAATGCAAGCTCCAGTCATTTCTTTCAAGGTGGAAGGACTTTGAGTATGGCTTGGGTGGCAGACCATGTATCTAGCACCCAAAGACCAGCCCAAGCCCAGAGAGGTCCCAGTGTCTGATTGATTGATTGGTGGGCCAAAGGAGGATGATTATTTTTTTTTTTTTGCCTCCAGAAACCTTCCAAGATAATTTAACAAGTGAGCACAGAGGGAGTGCTCACACCAATGGTATCAGATTCTTGAATGATTGATTTTGCAGTGAGAGTTTTTAAAGCAATACACATTCCTTTCATGCACACACAGAAGTCTGAACTAGGCTAAAACGTAGGCTGCCTCGTACAGACACTTAGCTAATTTGCATCAATAAATAGATAAGAATGACTTATAATGAGGATATTGAGCATCTTCGTTCTTCCAAAGTGTTTGAAGGTTCTTACACAACATTTTTTTAATAGTGAGAGAGTATCTCCCTGTAACAATATATTCACATTTAAGAAACACTAAGGTGAGTTAGTCTTCAATGCCATTTTAGGGAGTTTAATGAGGGAAGTCTCCAAAAGACCTCATTACAAGATGGTTACATCTCTAAGTCAGCCCTGTGCAGCCTTGTTTGTCCTATCAATTTGCTTAGTAAGCTCTTTTGCCAAAGCCTCTGTAAATGACCACAAATTCTGAATTTTATTTTACTACATTAAGGGGCTACATCCTACAGATCCCTTCTTCAAATCCACAAGAGGTTAAAGAATTCTGCAAAAGTTAATGAGTACTGGAGCTTTATGTGATTCCATTGGAGCACAGTTAAGTGACACACTGGATAGAGCTCTTAGCCTGGACCTAAGTTCAAATGTCACCTCAGACACTTACTAGCTGTGTGACCCTGAGCAAGTCATTTAACCCTATTTGTCTCAGTTTCCTCATCTGAAAATGAGCTGGAGAAGGAAAATACAAACCACTCCATTATCTTTGCCAAGGAAACCACAAACATGACCTTGAGGAATTGTACATGACTGAAACGAATGAACAACAGAAAGTTGGTGCAATGGACAGAATGATGGATTTGGAGTCAAAAAACATCTGATTCCACCTCTTAGAGCTCTATGATTCTAGGCTTTTTTTAAAAGTTTTTCATTTAACTTCAGTTTTAACATTTGTTTTCATAATATTTTGAGTTCTAAATTTCCCCCCTTCTTTACTTCCCTCTCCCCAAGATGGCAAGCACTCTGATATAATCTCTACAAGTATAATCATATTAAATATTTTTCCACATTAGTCATGTTAGGAAAGAAGAATCTGAATAAAAGGGGAAAACTGTGAAAAAGGAGAAAAAAAGAAAATAGTATGATTCAATCAGAATTCTTAGTTTTTTTATCGTGTTTTTTTTAATTGCCTTAGATCATCATGAGTCTTTTGGAATTGTCTTAGATCCCTGAATAACTGAGAGAAGCTAAGTTTAACAAAGTCAGTCACTGCACAATGTTGCTGCTACTGTGTACAATGTCCTCGTTCTGCTCACCTCTCATTTTATCCGTTCATGCAAGTTTTTCCAGGCTTTTCCAAATTTCACCTTGGGCAAATTATTTAACTTCTCTGATTAAGTTTCCACATTTGAAAAAATGAGTTTATTGTGAGAATCAAACAAAATAACACATGAAGCACTATATAAATGTTGTCTGGTCTTCCATTTTCCCATCTGAGAAATTTAAAGGATTGAAAAAATGGTCTTCATAAACTCTAAATCTATGATCTATTGAGACTACCTTTTGGTTAAGTGCCACACCCAACTTGAGGCCTTTGCCAGATCACTAGCTGCTAGTGCCTACCTCCACCCTGAAAGTGTCTTGCAATTAATAACTGTAACAGTAATTATAGTTAACATTATGTAGCACTTATAAAGTGCCAGGCACTGTACTAAGTGCTTTACCATCTTTGACTCATTTGATCCCTGCAACAACCTTTCAATTACTATCTCCACTTTATAGATGAGGAAACTGAGGCAAGCAAAGGTTAAGTGAGTTACCCAGGGTTACACAGTTGTTAAGTATCTGAGTACAGATTTGGACTCCTGGCTCTTGACCTAGCACTCCATACACTATGGCGCCACCTAGCACCTAATACTTTGTGTATGTTTTGTATTTACTTCTACAGATACATGTTGTTCTCACTAATAGAATATTGGGTTTTTGAAGTCAAGGACAGTTTCTTTTTTGTCTCTGTAACCCTAGTACCTAGCCAGGCACTTGGGACATAGTAGATCTTTAATAAATATTTGTGAATTGATTGATTGATGGAGGAATCTGTAATATAGTTGCATAAGCACAGTCAAGTACCACTATCTACTCTTGTCTAAGGTTGTCAAGAGACTAACTTTCCATTACCCCACTGAATGGTCTAAACAGGTCACCAGGCTGTAAAACCAAACCTTTTTCCCTAGAGATCTTCCATCACTGAAATGAAGGTAATACTCTATATTGACTTCTAAATACAAACCGAAAGAGGATCAGGTTTGTTTTACAGGGTTTTACTACAGTACATTGATTCTCTACCTTCAAAATCCAATTTACATCCATAATTGTCCTATGGGATTAGAATCCTGCAGGGATTAGAGCAAGTTTTGGTAAATCACTTCATTAGCTATAACGTTGCTGCAATGCCACTTACATTCCCCCTCTCAAAAAAAAAATCCATATTATCACCCACTGTCTCTGTTCAAATTCCAGAAGGCATGATCAAATATGCTTAGTTTTCCTTAAATGAAAGATAGTGTGGTGTTGAGAAAGGTTGTTGGACTAGAAGTCAAGAGAGATCTGAGTTGGAATCCTACCTCTGGCACTTGCTAACTGTATGACCATGGATAAGTCATTTAACTCTTAATGCTTCTGCTTTCCCCTCTGTAAAATGAAGATAAATATCCATGTGGCACTGACTTTGAGCAGTTTGTGGTACAGTGGATAGGTTGCTGGGCAAGGAATCAGGAGAACTTATATTCATGAGTTTAAATCCAGTCTTTGTGACTCTGGGCAAGTCACAACCCTGTTTGCTGCCTCAGTTTCCTCTCCCATAAAAAATGAGCTTGAGAAGGAAATGGCAAACCACTCCAGTATCTTTATCAAGAAAACCCCAAATGGGATCATGAAGAGTCAGACATGACTGAAAATAACTGAACAACAAAACATTTACTTCATAGGGCTAAGGGCAGGATCAAATGAAATGGAGTCAGTAAAGTGATTCACAAGTTTTAAAGGTCTATACAAGTATCAGTTATTCTTGTTATTTCCCCCTGCCACTCATTCCAGTTTTTATGTATTAGGTAGGTAGTTGGCACAATCAATAGCACAGGAATCAGAAAGACCTGAATTGAAATCTCAGACACTTACTACTTATATAATCCAGGGTAAATCACTTTGCAAGTCACTTGACAAGACATTTAAAAAACAAAAATGAGGGCAGAGACAAGATGGTGGAGTAAAAGCAGAGACATACCTGAACTCGCTCACAAATTCCTTCAGATACCTCTAAAAAGTGAATCTAAGCAATTTGAGAGTGGTAGAATCCACTAGGAGACAATAGTGTGGCAGATTTCCAGCCCAAGAGAATCTGGAAGATGGACAAGTAGGATCTACAGAACCAGACTGGGAGAGCACAGATCTACACCAGACCATAGTGGAGTTGGAGACAGAATCACCAGTGTAGTGATGACTCCCAAACCTCTCAGCAAAGGACAGGATTCTTGCCAAGCTGCGTGAGAGGGCTTGAAGCAGCTGCAGCAGCTACTCCTGGGGCTGTCCACAAACTGAATGTTTGAAAGCCACCTACTTGAACTTCCAGGAGCCAAGATGACTGAGTAAACCATAAATACTCTCATCCCCCCTTATTGATCTTGAAATGCCCAGAGAATATTACCCCAGAAAAAATCTTGGAATGGTGGAGCCAGCAGAAGGGGGCTAGTGAGATTGAAGGGAGGGTCCCTCCTACTGTGACTGACAGGAACTGAGGTGTTCAGCAAGCCCCACTGCAGAGATACTGACTCCCAGGGGGGTGGGGCTAGCAAGCACCAACACCAGGACCCCAGGCATTCCTTTGCATAACCAGGGGAAACGGCAGGAACCAGCTCAGACTATAGTCCACAGCAACTGTGCTCTATCTCAGCCCTAGAGGAAGAGGAGACCTCCAGTGGTCAGAAAACCCCTCCCCCACACTTCAGGCTGAAAACGACTGTGTAACCCCCAGGGAAATAGAAAAACTTCACTTCGCCTAGGCCTTAGCATACATGAGCTAATTCTAGCTCAGAACCAGGTAAGCTGCAGCATTATATATCTTCTAGATGACAAAACCAGAAGGCACAGCACACAAAGTCAGTAACCAGGCACAAAACCAGAAACACAAGAAGCACGGGACAGAACTCCCTTGCTGCAGAAGCAGAGATGCACTTTAAAAACCAGGAAAAAGGCAATCACAATGAACCAGAAGTAACCTAGAAAAGAAGTAAACTAGAAAAAAAAACATAGAGTCTTGCTATGGGGAAAGGGAAGATCAAAATATGAATTCAGAAGAGGACAGTATTAACAATAAACCCACATCTGAAACCTCAAAAGGGAATGTAAACTGGTCTCGTGCCCAGGAAGCATTCTTGGAAGCTCTCAAGAAGGATTTTAAAAGTCAAATGATAGAGGCAGAAGAAAAATCGACCCATTCTTTTAAAAATACAATGAACAAAGTAGGGGAAAATCACTGAAGAAAACAAACCTTTAAAACGTAAAATT
>CM053770.1:216236090-216260755 GCA_028658325.1 Potorous gilbertii
CATCACCATCATCATCACCATCACCATCACCATCATCATCATCACCATCATCACCATCATCATCATCACCATCATCACCATCATCATCATCATCACCATCATCATCATCACCATCATCATCATCATCATCATCATCATCATCACCAACATCATGACAAAGATGAATGAGAACTGTTTTCTCTACTTGAGGCTCACTGAAAACATCCTCAGTATCCATCTTATTCTCACAATTATTTTTCTTCTTCCACTTGGTCTCTATATTTTGAAAGTTTTTCATTTCACCAATCTCAGAGATTAAGAGTATTTGCTATGGCGAAATCTGTTAAAAGCACATTCTTAAATTTTTATGGATCAATGTTTTGTCTACAGGCTTACAGGCAGTAAACTGTTCAGGCTATGACAATCCAAAAAAACTCATTGATTTAGTTCTTCAAAAAATTTTGAGGTCTATATTACTTATAGTATGAAACTTGACATCTATAAAATGAAAAGATTGGACAAGATGGCCTCTGAACTGCCTGGAAGATTGCAAATTTCTAATGTATAATTCTAGCCACCAAGCTGTACCTTGCTAGAGTATTTGGTAGGTTTTAATCCTTTCAGTGGGGCATCTAGGTGGCACAGTGGATAGAGTGCCAGACCTGGAGTCAGGAATACTCATCTTTGTGAGTACAAATTTGACCTACTAATTGTATGACCTTGGGCAAGATTCCTCAGTTTCCTCATCTGTAAAATGAACTTGAGAAGGAAATGGCAACCCACTCCAGTTGCTTTGCCAAGAAAATCCCAAGTTGGATCACAGAGAGTTAGCCCCAACTGAAAAATGACTACACAACAACAAATTGCTGCAGTGAAATATTGCAGTGTCTACATTGTGGGGGAGGGATTAATAATCTACATTAACAGCAAAGTGTAGGATCTTTGAGGATAACCTTTATTTCATTTTTGGTTTCAATAACCTGATCCTGAATTGCCATTATAAATCCCTCCATTTCTATAAATAATTTTTCATGACTCAGTCATTTGCTTCTTTGTCATAATATTGTTGGCTGATTTCATGTGAATATTGCCGGAGAAGACTTTATCGTTCTTTATTTTTATCATTGCTATTTACAATCTAAAAGAATTTGCATAATTTCTTTGAGAAAAAAGAAGCCATCATTAATTCCCTAGCAATGTGGACCTGGACCAGTCACAAACGCTTTGTGCCTCAGTTTCTTCATGGGGCACAGTGGATACAACAGCAGACTTGAAGTCAGAAAGCTCTAAGTTCAAATATGGTCTCAGACACTTCCTAGCTATGTGACCCTGGGCAAATTACTTAACCCTGTTTGCTAAGTGGCAAACCATTCCAGTATCTTTGCCAAGAAAATCCCAAATGGGGTCAAGAAGAGTCAGAAACAACTGAACAATTACTGTTCATAGGGAAAATGTAGATAGTAATAACATCTACCTCATAGGGTTGTTGTAAGAATCAAATTTGTTAACATATAAATACTTTGCAAACCTTAAAGTCATATATAAATGCTAGCTAGTATTATTGAGGTTACTATTATTTGTAAATACATATCCAGTAATCCCAAAGAAAAACCTTCCAGAATGCAGGCACTGCTCCATTAGACGTCATAGAGACAACAGTCTTCTGCCCTTATGAATGCATTAGTTTGCATAATTTGTCACCAACTGTGCAATTTCATTGTCAAACTCATGTTCAAATAGGGGGAATGTAATATTAAGTTGAGTCAGCCCAATGCTTTAAAATTAGGCAACATTCTACCTCTCTAATGTTTAGAATCATCCTTGTCAATCTAAACTTATTTCTTCCCAGACATCATTATTTTAGCTCTAAATAATGAATAGGAATTTCAGTTAAGCATAGAGAAATCTAGCGATAAGATGCCGTGTATGTTTTGTGCTATACCATAGGCAAGATCTCAACAAATAAGTCCCAAATCTATAATCAACTCAATCTGAGAAGATAATGGTTTAGTAACCCCTGACTAACCAAGTTCAGCTATCCAGCAATCTCACTTATCCAGAATTCAGCTGAGAGTGAAAAAGTCATTGACCAGGCCTTTGAGTGCCTTAAACAGATGTCATAAAGTCCGTACACTAAAGCAGATGATCTTTACTCAAAGGAAGGCAGCCAGGCTCTCACTCATGATCTTTTTATCTACATTTTACACACATTTCTAACAAACTTGCTAATCTAGTTTCTCATTTTGAGGCAGATTAGATGTAACAAATGAAAACAAAGAAAAAGGGCTGTTGTTTGGAAGAGGGATCAGACTGCTCTTTGGACCTTCAGTACAGAACAAGAAGCAGTCAGTCAAGTTGTAAAGACACCAGCTATGTGAAATAAAGCAAGTCACTTAACCTCCATTACTCTGTTTCCTCATTTGTAAAATTGGGGTAACAGTCACACCTATCTCATACAGTTGTTTCAATGATCAAATGAGGTAATATTCTTACAGTGTTCGAAAACCTTAAAAGTCTATATAACCGTTATCATCATCATCATAATTCCAATGGCCTCTACTTAATGCTGTGTGATCTGGGCAAATCACTTAACCTCTCTGGGCCTCATTTTTTCCATCCACAAAAAGAAGTGTTCAGAATAAATCATCTCACAAATTTATTCTAGCCCTAAATCCAAAGTAAGCTACTTGTCATGGAATTTTTAAAAGCTAAAGCTAGGAGGAACTAAAGAGACAGGTCAAACGACTCTTTTACAACAGAAGAAATAGGTTCAGAAAGACTTGCCCCAAATAATTCATCTAATTGATGCCATTTCCAAGACTAAAAAAATATTCTTTATCACCTTTGAACTAAAAAAGAAACAAAATTCACTAAAGGAAAGGTGTGACAATAGGGGATATGTTTTCTAATTTATATTACTATCCCAGAGTACATATGTATTCCTGGAAACATGTGGCTTCTGTAAAATAATGTCAACACCTCTCCTATAGCTTCTGATTTAAAAGAATACCTTAATTTCTCTGTCAACTACCCACAAAATGCCCACTGATAAAGTCAATCTCAAAGAGGTCATCCCTCCCCTTAAGGCTTAAATAGCATTTATCCCTGAGAAGCCATCAAAAGAAGAATACATTCTGGGCTCTACCCACCATAGCGAACAGCAATGACAAATTTCATGGGAACACTACATTGATCAGTGTTCTGGGATAAGCAGAATGAATCTTCATTGGAAAGAATGCCAGCTCCTTCTGGAGCTAATCAAGTCACTGAACTTCAATGCAATCCTGCTTGACAAACACAAGTCCTTTGCACCAATAGATGTGGCCGTCTTCTCTTTTCTGTCCATTCTCATTCACATTACCTAAATGATGCAGAGTTGGGGAGGGGGGGGTAAACAAGCAAAGAGCATTTTCTTTTGTATCTATAGCTTTGTCCTGGTTCCTAAGCTTTGTAACTTTCATCTAGCTCAGTTTACCACAAATACAGTGGTACAGATACTGTCGCAACCCGGCTACAGAGCAACATGAAGTGAAATGCATTCTCTCTAGGGAAAGAACACTTAAGGTCTCATCACCTAGGGTGCGTTTCTGGCTGGTTGACTGCTTCCTGCCTGCAATTAGAAGCTTCTGTGGAGACAAGCAGCTAATACTGGAAGGCACAGTAAAGCAAGATACAGACTTTAAAATAAATAGGGATGTCAGATTCGCAGGGAAACATTCCTCCAGAATGGCTAAACAAATCATGGATCTGAATGTAATGGGATATTACTGTGCTATAAGAAACAACATTTACAATGAATGTAGAGAAAGATGAAAAGACTTCTATAAACTTATATACAGTAAAGTCAGCAGAGTCATGAAAACAAAATACTCAATGATTACAACAATGTAAATGGGGGAAAAAACTAACCTTCACAAAACAAAATAAAATTACAAAGAACAATCACAGCTTGAAATAAGAGATAGGAAAATATATCCCCACCCCAATCCTTCACAGAAGTAAGAGGGACACAGATATACAGTCTATTGCATTTATTTTCAGACTTTTTAAATTGACTAGATACACTGGGGTTTTTTTCTTCTTTTTTTTTTTGCTTTTATTATTATTTTATATAGGATGGCTTTGTAAAAGGGGGAAGGAGAAAGAGAGGATTACTGGAGGAAATTATGGTGATGCAGAAAAACAAATGATATCAGTAAAAATTGATTTTAAAAAAAGGTAGATATTGAAAAGCTACAAATAACAAATATGGCTCCAGAGAAGTAATATGAGAAAATGTTTCCTACCTCACATTCTTTTGGTACATGGACCAAATGTGGAACATTGTATATATTTTCAGATTTTTTTTTGACAAATTTGTATGTTTTCTTGATTTAAATTTCTTCTTTTTTAACAAAAATACTCTTTTTATGGGTTGACTTGGGAGCAAAGTGAGATATAGGGGGAAATGTAGGTTATGTTAAAAAAATATATATAAATAAAACTGAATTTTTTTTAAAAAGCAGGAAGTAGAATTGCCTCCTTCATCACATACTAGAAAAATATTCAGTTTTCAAGAACTGAGATGAGCTCTATAAGAGGGAGAAAGTGTGATGCAGTGAAAACTGAGCCAGGTCTAGAATCAAAGGATCTGAGTTCAAATTCTCCCTCTGTCGTTCACTATCTTGACCTAGTCACTTAATTTCTCTAGGCTTTATTTTTCTCATGTAGATAACAAGAAGGTTGGAGTCAGAGCAGTGCCATGACTCTGGAGTCCAAGGGCCTAAGTTTTATTCCTGTTTCTGACACTGACTTGTATGCCTTAGACAAGTTACTAAACCTCCCTAGACCCTGGTTTCCTCATCTATAAAGTGAGTGGATTGATTTATGTTCTTTTGTTCCCATTACAGAATACTTTCTAAGGTTTGTATCACTTCTAATTCCTATGAAACTTTAAAGAAGCCAGTTCAATATGACATTTTTACCTGAATGTCAAGATGAGTAAATGCATTAATTAGTCTTCTGTTCATATTTTAGTTGCAGTGGCTCCATGTTAGTTGCTTTAAACCATGAAGTTTATTTGGGTCTTTGGTGGGGGGAGGGGTATTTTTTTGTTTCTTTTTTTTTTAGGTTAGGAAACACCCAAACATATAGTTTTTATAGATAGGGAAAGAGACAACAGACTAAAAGTGAATGTAAATTCCTCAGGAATAAGGATTTTTTCATTCATTGTTTTTATATATCCAGTGCCCAGCATAATGTCTTGAACACAGTGCAATTTTAATAATATATTCTAATAGATTGTTTGATGAGTGAGGGAGAGAAAATGATAAATAAAGCAGAATCTGAGAACAAATATGAAGAAAATGGGAAGGACAAAAGTAGAAGAATTTGATTGAACAAGAAGTAAGGTCATCACTTCATCTGAGACAGAAAAGAAAGAGATAATGGATGAAGATAGAAGGAATTTTTAAAGACCTGAGGGAGAGAGCTGATTGAGTTCAGGTTAAAACATTGTCTGTTAAGAGTGAAGAGGCAGTGGTGAAACTGGATATTTGAGGAAAGTGGGAAAGGCTGGAAGCAGCTAATCTGGAGAGGAAGGCAGAGAATCAACAAAGATGACAAAGTATTTCAAAGCAGCAATTAAGACCTAGTTGAAATTCAGCACTTCGAACCTGAAGTTGATCCAATCTGTAAAGTTTCATTCCTTTCTCCAGAAATAGATTTGGCAAACTGGGAACAGAAGACATGAAAGCAGTTTCACAGGGTCATGGGATTTAGGCAGAAGGAACCTAAGAAATCACCTAATCCAGTTCCTTTATTTTATTTCATTTTTTTGCATCTATATTTTTTGCTGTGATTAGTCAATAGTTCTCCTTTTCTGCTTTGTCTCTCCCTTGTTTGGATATAAGGATTATATTTGTCTCCTAAAAGGACTTGGTTAGAGTTCCTTCTATCTCTACTTTTGAGAATAATTTTTTAAAACAGGTCCTAAAAGCTCTTTAAATGACAGAATTCACTTGTAAATCCTTTTGGCCAATTTGTTCCCCCCACCTAACTATGATGATAATTTTATGGCTTGCTCAATTTCTTATTAAAGATTTCTATTTGCTGGATAATTCTTTCATTTTATATATGAGGAAAATGAATCCTCAGGAGGTTCATATCACTTGCTTCTAAGCCTCATAGGCATTTAAGTTACAGAGCCAGAAATTCAAATCAAGTCTTCTGTGCTGAAAAAGCAGGTCAGGGAAGGTCAAGGGGGAAAAGAGATTCCAGGCACCTGTAGGGAGCCTCAATGAAATGCCTAATACTGAAACTCATGCTGAGTAGGGGAATTAGAGTTCTCCTACTAATCTCTGCCTCCTGCTTCTGTTCTTTTGCCCTAGGCTAAATAGCTCCACTGGGAACCATTCTCATTAGCTCCCTTTCCATTTCTGGAAGAGCAAGGTCCTTTCCTGATAAGGTCTTAGGTCAACCTTTTTTTTTCATTTCACATTTGCAACGATTTTAATAGTCATCCTGCTTACCTCCCAAGGTTGGTTAATGCAAGGATCAAGTAAGACCAGAGTTGTGGAAAAGCTTTAGGAAATAAAGCTACCACACAGTTATAAAATGTGAATATAAAATCAAGTGATCCTTAAACTCAAAATGGGCTCATAATATATAACATATAATGTATATGTTACTGCTTACATGATATCTAAATGCCTCTTAAACATTTCTAAATGGATGTCCTGTAAGTATTTTCAAATTCAACATAACCAAGAGAACTAATTATTTTCCCCACCCCCAAATGTACCCCTTTCCTGAATTTCTCTCTTTCTACACAGGGCATCTCTCTCCTTCAGGTGTCCCAGGTTTGCAATTTCAGTACCATGCTTAATTAGCAATTCTCCCTCTTCTTCCCCTATCAGATCAGCTGCTGACTAATGTCGCCTTTACCTCCCCAACATCTCATATCCATTCCCTTCTCTCCACTCATATAGCCACCATTATTTACTGTGTAATACCCTCTTGTTTGGACCCCCATGCCTCAAGTCTGTCCCCTTGTCTAATCCTCCAGACAAATATTACAGTAATATTCCTAAAGCACAGTTCAGTTCATGTGTCTCACCTGCTCAAGAGTATAATTGACTTCTTTTTATGCCTAAGATTTAATGAAAATAGCTTTGGCACTCATGCTCTTTCAAAACCTAGTTCCAACCTACTTTTCCAGTTCCGTTATGTATTATTTATTTCCTTTCTCACCACCTTTATTCCAGTCAACTTGACCTTGATCTCTTTGTTGTTTCTCATATGTAACATTCTACATCCCATCTCTATGTCTTTACACAAGCTATCCCCCATTGCTGGAATATACTGTCTCCTCAACTGTTAGGATGCCTAACTTCCTTCATATCTCAACTCAAAAAAATAATCTCCACCTAGCTAGATGGTTACAGTACTAGACCTGAAGTCAGATAAACCTGAATTCAAATTCGCTGTCAGCCATCAATTAGTTGTGTAACCCTGAGCAAGTCATTTAACATCATCTACCTCAGTTTCCTCAATTGTAAAATGGATATAATAATAGCACCTACATCCCAGGGTTGTTGTGAGAAAGAAATGAGATAACAATTGTGAAATGCTTAGCAGAATTCTTGACATATATGGGGCACTTAATAGATACTTATTTCCTTCCTATGTGAAACTTTTTCCTCCCATCCCTCCACCCCAGCTGTTAGTTTCTCCAAAGATATTACTTTGGATTTATTTTGTATATATTTATATGCATATATGTTATCTTTCTTTATAAAAGATAAGCTTCTTGAAGGCAGGAACTATTTCCCTTTTTGTTTTTGTATCTCCATCACCAGCATGGTATCTGACACAAGCAAGTATTTTATAAATTCTTGCTGGTTGATTGATTGATTTCTGTATTAGGATAGCAATATCTTATGAAAATATTCTTCTTAAAGAGATCAGATGCTGAAGATTTCCTACCACATTGACTACTAAGTCGATGTTTACCTCCAAGCAAAGGCAAGGCTAATTATATACCATAGGGCAACAGAGAAATGTTGCTCCATACTTCCTTGCCTACATTTTTCTGATATTTCCCTCCAACTCTCCCATGAACTTCCAAAATGGGTTGGAATGAGCACTAGATCTAGAGTCAGGAGACCTGGATTCACATTCTTTTTCTAATATTTACCTTTTCCGTGACCTTGGACAAATCACTGAGTTGACCTTAGCTTCAGCTTCCTCATCTTTAAAATGAAGCTGTTGGTGGTAAATGGCCTCTGAGGTCCCTTCAAACTATGAATCCATAATCCCATGGTTCTGTTCCTTACTAGATCACAATTTCTTTCCTCATTTCCATCACCTAAACATTTAGGCATATTATCAAAGACCATACTCTACTATTTGAACATCTCATCTATCCCATAGGTTCAATGATCACCCCCCATGCAGCTGACTCCCAAAAGTACATCTCCAGCCCCACTCTGTCACTGGATTGACACATATCCTTGGGCATTCTATACCCTCTATACGCTTTGAAATAGGGAAATCTCTTTCCAGAAAGAAACTAGTAGAAACTGAGGTAATGAAGTATAGCCCACTTAGCACTAGATCAATGTTTGACTGTTATAAGAGGCAGCATGGAGTAGTGCACAGAGTAATGAACACAAATCCAGGAAAGCCCAGATTCAAGTACCTCTACCAGCACATGTTTGCTACATGGCCCTGGCTGAGTCATTTATAACTCTTAGCAATCTCAGCAACTTTCTAAGACCATGAAATGCACAGACGGTATCGGTTAAAAGGGCTCTCCTCTGGCAGGATTTCATACACTAAGGAAATCAGAGGTCCATCTGGCTAATATTGAAAAAATAAACACCCCATAAGTCATTCCGTTGTTGAGCATCTCTAATTGTCATGGAATTCTTTCTTATATTGAGCTAGAATTTGCTCCTCTATGCCTTCTAACCCTTTGTCCTAGGTCTTTCTCCAGTGACCAAACAGACTAAATCTAATCCTAAATCCACATGAGACCCGAGCCAGTTTAGGGCAGCCAGTTAGCAAGGACGATGTGTCTTTCATATCTTTGTTAATTCTGTCATCATGAGGTATTCAAAACTTCCATTGGACATGGGCACTAGAGGGAATAAGTTCCCCCCTGGAACCAAGAGGTCAAAAACATGACCCACAAAACTCTTGAGTATAACCCAAAGCAGATTAAAATGTAGTTCCTATCCAATTTTAATGTGTTGATGCATTAATAAAAAAGAAATATGTAGTCATTCCTCACTCATTGTGTGGTTTTCTAAATCAATAGCACCTTGCAGGGATCCTTATCATACTATAATGTTCCCCATAATCTATTTTAATTTAATGCCATCATGGAACAATCTGTTTCTATTTTGATGAAAATTTTAGTTGTTGAGAGGAAAGAGGAAACTATTGTGTCCAGGGGCACTGAAAAAGGGTTCTGGTTAATGAGACTATAGGAAGGTCACTCCCTCTCCAACTCATTTAACAGATGAGGAAACTGAGGCTAACAGGGTTAAATGACTTGCCCAGGTAGGAAGTATTTGAGGTCACATTTGAACTCAGGAAGATACTAATTTTTCTGACTTCAGGCCTTGTACTCTATGCACTGTGACACCTTGCTACTCCTCTCATAGGAAGGTAATATTGATATCATCCAATTTTCCTTCCCTGGGGCAAAGCCCAAACTGCCCCTATCTAGCTATGAATGTGGAGGCAGCTAGGTGGCACGATGGGTAGTTACTAGGCCTCAAGTCAGAAAAACTTGTATCCTTCTGAATTCAAATCTGGCCTCAGATACTTCCCACCTGGGCAAATCACTTAACCCTTTTTGCCTGAGTTTCCTCATCCGTTAAATGAGTTGGAGAAGAAAATGGCAAATTATTCCAGTATTTTTGCCAAGAAAACCCCAAACAGGATCACAAAAAAAATTGGATAAAACTGAAAAAACAATTGAACAACAACCGTTACCCATGGTTAACAAATCCTTTATAAGTCTTACTTCCTTCAGGTTTTTTTTAGATTATAAACAGATTTGAAGCTGTCATATGGATAAGATCTTCCAAAACATATTCTGTTGCTATTAGACAACCAGAATTGTATAAATAGTTTATTTTTAATAACATAATTATTTTTAAAACTACAACTAATTATAGGTTCTGGTGCCATTTTTCTGCGAGTTTTGTAAAACCTTAAGCCAACATATAAGAAAGGGGATTTTACAAAATGTACTCTATAAATATCAATCAGTAACATGCCAAATGAAGACCGGAACTCTTTCTGTGACCCACAATACACAGCTATCCAGGTGTATAGAGATTGGATACCTAATGGACAGAATCAATGCACTTAGTAAACACCATGTGCCTGACCCAGGGACCCAGTAAAAAAATAAATAAATTTAAATTTTTAAATGTTAAAAATGTCTAAACAAAAGTACAGGTCTCTGAGGCATAGGAAGAGAAATAGCAGGAATTTTCTAGTTGATTATGGATTATCATCAGCCCCTACTCACTATCCCACCCCCTCCCACCACCCCATGAAGGCAGTTAATTTTGATATCCTGGTTGTTTATTTCTCTTTAGATGAAGTAGGTGAAATGCCATCTGAATTCACGTTTGGAATAGTTGTAAAACCATGTGTCCTGGGAAACTCCTCAAACATAGTACTGGGATTGCAATTCAGCTATTGTTGGGATGTGTGACTTGTGTGAGTCTCTGCCCATGGGGACAGCGAGCAGTAGACTATATGTCACAAGAAGAGCAAGTAGCAATGAATTAGGGTTCATTAGTCGGTGTCTAATATATATGGATATCAGGAAGTCAACCAGTAAACTGCCTGAGCTGATCAGATTATCAAGGATAACCATGGAGAAGAACTGGTCCCAGACTATCTAAGTAGGGTCTCAAGTGGAAGGATTACTCTAATTACATTGGAGCCTGTGAACTTTTTTTTTATTATTTTGATTACCATGTTTCAAAAGAATTGGTTTCCTTTGAAACACTGTGTATTTTATTTTACACCCTTGTTTTATTATTGTGAAAAGGGGTACAAAGGTTTTACTATATTGCCAATGGCATCTATGACACACAAAAATGGTTAAGAACCCCTGCTCTAAGGTATCCATTCCTTATCTCTACTTTCCAAGCGTGAATCCAAGAATCCAAGGATTGGCAAGAGTTTCAGTAGCCATCTCATTCAACTCCTGCCTCCAAATGAATTCCCACTAAAACAGAAGATCTGGGCTAGAAAAAAACTCAAAGGCAATAATAGAGTTCAACCTTCTCATTTTAAAATTAATGAAGTTGGAGCTCAGCAATGCTATGTGCCTTATAGAGGGCCACAAGTGTCATGAGCATCAGAGAAGCAGGACTTGAGTACAGGTCATCTAATGCCAGAGCCAAAAATCTTTCCACTGTGTCAGACTACCCCTCAACTGGTCATCTAGTACCTACCTTAGATTTCTAGATCCAGGAAAACTCACCACATCCCAAAGCAACTCACTCTATTACCTCCTGTTAGCCCATTTTACTTGTGGAAAGCTCTAATTAGTGTGACATTTCTCATGCATGACATCTAGCCCAAATAAATATGAGTCTAAAGTGTCTGTTACTCCAGGTTTAGCTTTATGGAGTAAAACAGAACAATCCTAATTCCTTTTTCATGTGATTCCCTTCAAATATATGAAAAAAATATACCCCACCCTTGCTCAAACATCTTTCCCAGGCTATAATTCTTAATATATATTCTTTTTTGTTCAAGGCAATTGGTATTAAGTGACTTGCTTTGCGTCACACAAATAACTAATAAATATCTGAAGCTGAATTTGAATTCAGGTCTTCCTGACTCCCAGACTGGTGCTCTATCCACCACACCACTTAGCTGCCCCAAGCCCACAGGTTTTTAAAAGAGACTAATACAAAGTCTTCTATTTCAGTTTAAAAAATTCAACTTCACAATTACAGGATCACAGAATTTGTGATTGAGAAATTGAGAAATGAGAAGCATCCTGATGGTCATCTACTGTGATGTATACAATCACTAAATATTTATTAAGTATTTATTATGTATCAAGCATTGATTTAAATACTGGGGATACAAAAAAAAGAGACAAAACTCTCTAAATTCCCTAATGTCCCCATTAGGTCATCCATGCAGTCTTTGCTAGAAGACCTCCAGGGATAGAGATCCTACCATCTCTCAGGACAAAGACGTTCCATTTTTGGACAACTTTAACTATTTAGAAGGTTTTCAGGACATCAAACTTAAATTTATCTCTACAAAGTCTATCCACTGCTCCAGATTAAATCTCTCTTTCAAATGACAACCTTTCAAATACTTAAAGACTTCTATAATGGCTCACCCTCTCCCAGGTCTTCCCTCCAAGTTACATATCCTTAGATCCTCCAGCTAATGTTTATATGACACTAAGAGAAGATTCACCTTCCCAATAGCTATCTCAAATCGACTCCCAGAAATTATTCTTCCAGGAGTTCTTTGAAGCCCAATTTGAGTAAAGAGATAGCTATTTATCTAGACAAGACTGAAAAAGCTTTGGAATTAGTCAAGGAAGTAAGGTCTACATCTGACAAGCCTCTACTGAGGAAATATTGCTATAGGGTAAGACACATCAAATCCATTAAAATAGCAAAGTAATTGAGACTACAACTGACCCTTGGTAGCTTTGGTTCACATGCTGTCTAATGGTTTGGAATCTCTCTGAATGTTTGCATAAAAACTGTCTGAATTGTCAACTCCAAGTCCATACAAAATGGCTTTGGCTAAATTGACTTTTACGGACTTAAAATGCAAATGGAATTTAACATGAGCTTCTGGCTCCCCAGAAGTCTTTTCATCGGGCAATAAATAAAGTTTTATTTTATTTTTCATAAAGAGGCCTCAGTGGTCATGAAATCCTGCTGTCAACTCCATTAAAAATAAAGCCGCCTTTGCAGAAAAGAGCTCAAACATATTCAAATACAATCCTAGGAAAGATGCTTTGCTCTAAATTTAGACTCTGTAATGAATGAACCTTCTTGCAACCAGCATTTAAATCCCACATGCATATGGTTTGTGATGTAAAGTTTGTTTCTTTGCCATGAATGGCAAAAGGTCACCATGACTAATAATTAGAACTGTGAGTCTGAGCAAAGAACACTGTAATTAGTCTTTTTTAAAACAAATAATAAAATGTCAGAAAAAGAGGGAAGAAAATTATGGGCATCAGTAAAACTAGTTTACATATAGACTGGAAAAGTAAGAGTCTCTTAGGCAGATGTATGCATAGGTGACCTTCTGTCATCTGAAATTATAAATATACATAGTAAGAACTATCTCAATATTCTATCTGAAGGCATAAAGTGTCCTATATTTGAAGATTGATGGGAAAGATGCAAAGTAACAGAAGCAGATAAACCACAACCTCAAGGACGAATGAAGAGCCTTTCAAGAGAGTGGTGGTATTCTGAGGTAGTTTAACGTCCCTATTCTTTCTTCATTAGGAGCATAATCCATTGGTAGACTTCCTATCTCTTTCTCGATAGGATAAATATCTACAGGCTCATATGTAATAGGAAGAAACAAACAAGAAAATCAATAACATTGACTGTTAAGAAAGGGTAGAGTTGACAAAGGCCTCAATTCTCAAATATATAGAGAACTGAGTCAAATTTATAAAAGTAAGAGTCATTCCCTAATTGTTAAGTAGTCAAAGGATTTGAATAGGTGATTTTCAGAAGAATTCAATCTACATAGTGTCATATTTTTTAAATGTTTCAAATAGCTATTGATTAGAGAAATGTACATTAAAATAACTCTGTGGTACCATCCCACACCTATCAGATTGGCTAACATGACAGAAAATGAAAATGACAAGTATTGGAGGGGATGTGAAAAAAATTGGAACACGAATGCACTATGGGTAGAGTTGTGAACTAGTGCAACCATTCTGGAGAACAATATATAACTATGCAGGGCAGTTAGGTGGTGCAGTGGATAGAGCACAAGTGCAGGAATCAGGAGGACCTGAGTTCAAATCTCACCTCAGACACTTGACACTCACTAACTGTGTGACCTTGGGCAAGTCACTTAACCCCAATTGCCTCATCCTGTGTCATCTCAGTCATCCTGATGAATATCTGGTCACTGGATTCAGATGGCTCTGGAGGAGAAGTGAGACTGGTGACCTGCACAGCCCTCCCTCACTCAAAACAAAGTCAAGTGCAAGTCAGGTCATCATTTCTCTGATGGCATGGTCTTCTTCGGTAACGAAAGTTGAACACACACATGTAACTATGCACAAAGGGCTAGAAAACTGTGCATACCATTTGACCTAACAATAACTCTACTCAGTCTGCATTCCAAAGATAAAAGAAAGGGAACTACTTGTACCAAAATATTTATAGCAGCTCCTTTTGTAGTGACAAAGAATCAAAAATTGAGATTCCCATTGACTGGAGAATGGCTAAACAAGTTTTGGTATATGATTGTGATGGAATAATATTGTTCTTTAAGAAATGACAAGTAAGATGGCTTCAGAAAAACCTAGGAACATATATGATCTGATGCAGAGTAAGGTGAACAGAAACAGACACCACAAATACTCTCAATATTGTATGATGACCAGCTGTGAGTGACTGGCTTTTCTGACTAATACAATGATCCAAGATAATTCCAAAGGACTTATAATGAAACATATTGTCCACCTCCAGAGAGAGAACTGGTAGAGTCTGAATACAGATTGAAGCATACTTTTTCACCTTATTTATTTCTTTTGCTTGTTTTTCATTTTCTTTTGGGGGGGGGGGGGTTTGCAGTATGGTAATGTGGAAATATGGTTTGTATAATTTCATATGTATAGTTAATATCATATTTCTTGCTTTCTCAATGGATGGGTGAGGGGTGGCACAGAGGGAGACAATTCATAATTCAAAAATTTTTTAAAAGAATGCTAAAAAATAAATAAATAATGTATTTGAAAGAAAAAAATGGCAGAGTTCAATCCCATTGACCAGTCCTATTCTTATTGATTCTGACTTCCTAGTCTTTGAACCAATGCTTACTACCTAAAGGATGGTACTCCTCTTCCCCAACCAATTATCTCCAGACTTGACTCCTTCCCTCTTTGAGGCTGTCCTCCCCACTAAGTGTCATCCTGATGAGTAGGGCTCTTGGTTTTGGCCCTTCCTGGATAGTCTTCCAGTTGCTGATCATATCACAATGCAGCAATCTCATACCTTACTCATCCAGACGGAGGCAGCTAGGGTGCATAGAATAGACTGGTGGACTTAGAAGAAGGAAGATCTGAATTTGAATCCTGTTCCATACACTAGATATACTATTTCAGTCTCAGTTCTCTCATCCAGAAAATGGGAATCATAACACTGCCTACTTCACATTGTTGTAAGGCTTAAAAAAGATCATATATGTAAAATGTTTTACAAGCCTTAAAACACGATCTGAATGTTGGCAGTTGTTGCCATTTGTTGTTAATCATTGTCATTATCCAAAAGTCTCCAGGATAGCTGTTTAGAATTATTTACTCCCAGTAGTAGTCCCTCAAGGACCAAGTCCTACTTTGCAAAATAAAAATAGGAATCCATTTGTTCTTCATTTATTTTATGAGGACAAGACATTTGAAATCGGATGCATCAATTAAAATTTGAAAGACCTAACCTCAATGGTTGTATGGCTGGCAGCACCCCATATTTGTTTTCTGTTTTTTTCTCAACAATCAAATGTTGTTCTGCTCCATCCCCATTCCCATCCTGGATAGAATATATGTTTCTTAGGAACAAGGACTGTTTCATTTTGGTCTTTTATTTCCAAGATATGACACAGGGACAGGCACATAGTAGGTAACTTAATAAATGCCTTTTGAATGAATGAATATTATAATTTCTACATTCCATTCCTTAAGACTCTTGCTAGATGATAACAGGAAGTAATGAACTAGTCAGATAAATAAATTCCTGCCAACATATTAACTATGTAATGTTATTGAGTTTTTTTTTTCCCGAGTAACACTGTATCTTAATACATTTAAAAGCCAAATGTCCTCAAAGAAATTTTAAGACATAAAGGTAATGGGGGAAATTCCAAATACTATAACAAACTGGCATGGGTAAAAGGACTGTCTTCATAAACACAGAAATGTCAATGAAAATCTTGTCTCAAATAGCTCATTGTAAGAGAAAAATTAATAGCAATAGATATATACAATAAATTCAATACTTTTGGTATCTATTTAGCAACAACTGTATAGGAGGCAATATGCGAGGTGTTGGGGATATGAAGACAAAAAATGAAAATGTCCCTGCTCATATGTAGATTGCATTCTACCTAAACATTCAGTTCATACTTAGAGAAATCATAGTGTAAAGGATTAAAACTGTTTGAAATCAGATACCTAGATTGGAATTCCATATTTGCTACTTCCTAGTTGTGCGATATTATGAAAATCACTCCCTCTGGTTTCTTCTTCTTCTTCAGTTGTAAAATGAAGAAGCTGGACTAAACAACATCTAAAATTACTTTCAATTTTGAGAAAATTAAATTAATGTCCATGCATAGATTTTGCAATAAGTCAAAAGTGCCACTTGCCATTTGGCAGTGAATTATATGGCATTCTTGCCAAATGAGATTTAGCATTAAAACTTGTCTGGGCTATAAGACAGATTTACAATCTAAATCTATACCAAAACATAAAAACCCTTTGGGTGCATATTGACTGAGAAAAATCACATAATAGCATTATCTATGTTTTATTGTATTTTAACTTATTTCATTAAATATTTCTCAATTACATTTTAATCTGGTTTGACTACTCTTGGAACTTTTACTGAGGCATGGGTCCCTAATCCCCACTTTTCTCCTCTGATCTAAAGTAGTACAATAAGAAGGATCATATATTGTGATCATTAATTGATCTTATTTTAGTTTCTCTTAAGTTAATGATAGTTCTTACTCTGGACTGAAAATCAGTAGACTTTTAATCTGGGACTTAAATCTGCCCTAAACAGGTTTCATTGCTATGAGTTGAGGTTTCCTTATTTATAAAGCCAAGGGATTGGATTAGATGACATTAATCTCTTTCAGTCAAAGGTTAGAGTTGATCAACCATCTGTATTTGGAAAGCCTCAAAGACATCTACTCCAGGCGTCTAATCCTGGGACCAGAGATATTAAGTGACCTGCCCAAAAGCATACAAGTAGTCATCATCAGTGGCAGAATATGAACCCAAGTCCTTTGATATGAGTGCTAATTTTCTTTCATTTGTATCTTGATGCCTCCCAACTCTGATTCATTATTAAAACATGGACTGGGGTAAAAAAAATCAAGTCCCAAATGGCAAGCCAACAAATCAATATTTTCCAAAATAACTTTCTGAATGGCATCTCCAAAATCCTTTCTTTGTAATCATTCTTTCCAATCAAACTTATTTTTAGCACTTATAAATCAGGGCAGACTAGAAATCACTCACATTCAGATGATACTGGAAGTGTTTTTTTTTTTAAATTAACAAAAAAATGTATATTCTTTGTTTGGAAAATTATACATAATTCATGCCTCTGACAGACATTTAAATTGTATAGATGGTTGTCTCTTTATCATTGTTGATTATGGCTATTCTCATTCCAAAAGTAATATTCATTTAAAGGATACTTGCAGTAGGCAGCATAAGGTGGAATGAAGAACAATGGACAGAGAAAGCAGAGCAATTGATGCTTATCTAGTTCTGGTACTGAATGGCAGCATGATTCTTAGCAAATCATGTGGTCTATGTACGCCTCTCATCTTTCCCCATTCCTACTATCATACCCCAGCACATACCTTTAGGACAATACATCTGGGCTACTGCAATAACCTCCAAAATAAATTTTCCAATCCCCCTGTCTCCTCTTTCCTAAGCCCATGTCAACACTCTAATTTTCCTCATATATACCCTTCCCAATGTCATTCTTTTACTTAAACAATTTTAAGGTTCCCTATCTCCTATCCTCCTGCCCTATAAATGCAGTTTGAATGCCTTCATTTTAACATTCAAGGCCCAGCACAATCTTGTACCACTCTAGCTTTCCAGCCGTATCTCCTAGTATGTCCTTCCTCATACTCTAAATTGGATTACTCACCATACACCAATATTTGCCTCTCACTTTTCAACTCCTATGCTTTTGTTTGCCTTTTTCCCTTCAGTCTTCAAAGGCCTTTCCCTTACCTCCATCTCTCTCTTGTTGAATCCCTACCCATCCTTTTTAACTGGACTCTGACATGCCCCTCCATTATGCCTTCCTTCAACCCACTTAAATCCAATTTACTTGCAAGTCAAGACATCAGTCTCCTGGTGTCACTGGCCCTCTTTGAGAATTGAAGCATGAACAACAAGTCCTTAGTCTATATTGATTGTCTCCCCTCACACCTCAAGTGGCGTGTTGTTTCCACCTCTCTGATGAGTCTGTTAGGTATTACTTTTGTATTATAATTCTTTGTGTATGTGTCATAAAGCCTTACTAGACTGGAAGCACCCTTAGGGTATTATTATGAGGGTTTATCTAAATTTTTCATGTCCCTCAATAATTCACAATCTACACAGTGAGTGCTCAATAAACATTCATGAAATTGTTGAATAGAAAGAGTTTCTCTAGTTGACTTCTAAGATGCTTCCCTTATTTAAAATCTGATGATTTTTTTAATTCAAAAGTAGCATATATGCTGCAGCTACTCTGCAGACTCCTACTGTCATACCAGCTGACTTGTACGTTGCTACAAATGATTAGAAATAGCCCTAAATGGTGAGAAGTATTTATTTTTTGCTATAGTTAATAAATCCCCACCAGTGGACTTACCTCTTGATTATCACTTAATATCAAGTAGTCATCTAGACTTAATGACCTTTCAGAAAGGGATATTTACAAAGGTCATATAGTTTTTGTTTTTAAATGGTACAAAAATATCTCCTCAAAAGTCTTGAATACATTCTCCTTCTGCAATGTACATAATCTAGGACAAAGTGACCTCAAGATTAGAGAACATTCATGACCAAAAACTAATTTCTGACCCCCCCAGGGTTTCCTTCAAGGCCCAGATAAAACCCTACCTTCCACAGGTTCTTCTTAATATTAGTGCCTTCCTCAAGTTGTGGTATATGAATGTAATGGAATGCGTATGTTCATCCTTCACTGCCAAAGAAGACCATGCCATCAGAGAAATAATGACATGAATTGCACTTGACTTTGTTTTGAGTGAAGGAGGGCTGTGCAGGTCACCAGCCTCACTTCTTCTCCAGAGCCGTCTGAATCCTGTGGCCAGATGTTCATCAGGATAACTGGAGATGACACAGGACGAGGTAATTGGGGTTAAGTGACTTGCCCAAGGTCACACAGCTAATGAGTGTCAAGTATCTGAGGTAACATTTGAACTCAGGTCCTCCTGACTCCTGCATTGGTGTCCTATCCACTGCACCACCTAGCTACCCCAATATAATGGAATACCGTTGGGCTCTAAGAAATGATGAGCAGGCAGGCTTCAGAAAAACCTGGAACAATTTATATGAACTGATGCTGAGTGATGTAAGCAGAACCAGAAAAACATTGTACACAGTAACAACAACATTGTGCAGTGATCAACTATGATAGACTTAGCTCTTCTCAGCAATACAATGATCTAAGATAATTGACTCATGATGGAAAGACTCATGATGGAAAATGCTATCCATATCCAGAGAAAGAACTATGGAATCTGAATGCAGATAGAATCATACTATTTTCTCTTTTTTCTATTTTTTTTTTCTTTCTTATAATTTTTTTCCTTTGTTCTGACTCTTCTTTTACAACATGACTAATGTGGAAATATGTTTAATATAATTATACATGTATGGCATAAAAAAAGCATTAAAAGACTATGTTATTTTGTCCTTGACTCCCAAGTCACTATGTTTTCAAGGACTCTGTTAGGATGCTGATTACAAAGTCCAAATCCAGGGACCATCTAAAGATCACTAAAGTTCACTAGGACACCTCTGATCAAGGTGGGAGGAGAAAAGATGATACTTCTTTGGGGGCTGGATCCATGCATATATTTGTACACTCAGCTAACATGCATGGGCACCAATTTCTAAGGCTAAAAATAAGTTGGTTATGTGATAGCATTTTCATTTCTTCAGCCTACTGTTAGTGACTTCATAGGCTGGAGACTCCTCTACATTTTTCATCTTTTTCATTTAACCAAAACATAGCAAGGCATATAATAGGGATCTTGGCATTGTTTCACAAAAGGAACAAAGGAAAATCAATTCTTATCCATTTTGAAGGGCTATTTCCTTGTCAGAAAGGTTATTCAAAGGCCTAGTTGAACCAAAATTTTGTGAACATTATATGTTAATACTCAATAAACTGAAAGTTAAAATTATCAAGATGGTGACAAACTGCCAAACCACATTGGTGAAGAGAGTTTCCATACCAAGTGTTCCCTACATGGATAAAATCACAGATCCAGACCAAAAATAGATATAAAATATAGATAGAAAGATAGATAGGTAAGTGAATAATGAGTCAGTAAAAATAAATTTATTAATTACCTAAATGTATTTTTAAATGAGTAGAAAGAGAAAGAGAGAGAAGAAGGAAAAAAGGAAGAAAGAGGAGAAGGAAAGAAGGAAAGAAGGAAGGAAGGAAGGAAAGAAGGAAGGAAGGAAGGAAGTTAATAGCTTATTGCTATAATATAATCTCATATAACTTTAACAACCTTCATATTTCATTTCTAATATGATGATCAACAATCAAAACTCAAAGTGGTGGTGGCCCTTATGAACATCTTACCAATGAGACAATTCCAATATTTCTTGCTGGAAAATGAAAAGATACAGATTATGCATAAAACACTGTGAAGACTTTCTATAAAATCTGTAAGTTAAAGAGAGCAGATTTAGCACCCTTACCTGTCACATAGCTGGATATAAGTGGTTTGTAACATGGAGACATTTCTAGTCTTTAATAACTTGCCTCCACTTCCCTCTCTGTGTCTTGAGTGTGTGTGTATGTATGTGTGTGTGTTATACTTGCTCAAAGGGTTCCCACTGGTGCTAAATAATTAGAAGAGTAACAGCTGAATAGCTCTTGCTCAGCAAGACTTTGACCAGTGTGCTAAATAAGTTTTGAAAAACAATACACATTCATAAATGTAACCATGCAACCCAAGAGAAGATAGCATAAATGGACAGAGTAATGGTACTGAAATAATTGGAGAGCAAACTACAGCCAGGGAATTGAGGAGAGAAAAAATATATCTGAAGGGAAAAAAAGTGCATTATTGAAATGGTTTGGATGCAGCTATCAAAAGAATATTCTGCTCAGTTGTTTGCTCTTGAAACACAAAATGTAAATGATGCATCTGCTCGATGTATTAGCTGTGAGATTGAGAATGAATGACACTAGTTTGAAATTTGACTGAATGGCAGGTCACTTCTGGGAAGGAGGGAAAAACAACATGAAAAGTCACCATTGGCCCAAAAAGCAAAACCATTTGGTGAAGTCATGAATGACTGAGCTGAACAGCAGGAAACCTACTGTTAATCATTTTTCCAGGCAATTGAGAATTCTGAAGAGAACTTATTAAAGAGAAGTATAGTGACCCCAAAGAGGTACCTAAAATAATTCAAAAGACTAATATGTGTATTTCCAAATCTGGAGTTTTGCCAGCATGGAAAATTCTCCACATAGAAACTCCTTCTGCTGGTAAAGTTCAGCAATTCATCTCCATCCCTTTGTTTACTTAGAGAGTCCCTTGGGATCATGAGGAGGGAAGTCACATGCCTAGGATCAACTCAAAAAGCCCAAAATCATTTATGAAGTACCTACTCTGTGCAAGGCACTGTGCTGAGGCAAAAGTCAGTTCCTCCATTTTTATGAGCTCAGCAGTTAATGGCAGGTTGATGATGTGAAAAGACAGGCTCACCAATAGTAAGTGTCAGAGGCAGACCCTGATCTAGATCTTCCTCATTCAAAGGTGAAAGGGATCTTCACATCCATGGAGTCCAGCCCCCTCCTTCTTCCCTCACATTATACAGGCAAAGAAATTGAGGAAAAGAGATGAAGTCATTTGCCCAAGGTCGGACAGGCAGTAACTGACAAATCCAGGATCAGAATCCAGCTCTTCTAACTCCAGATTCAGCATTCTGTCTGCTGTACCACCCAGCTGACCATCTACCTACTCTGCCACAATACCTCTCCTATGTAAATGCATGCAGAAAGACAGTATGATAACAAATAGGGCAGTGGACTTGGAAGCAGGAAGAAGTTCGTTAAAATCTTGCCACAGATACTATAGGACACAGGCAATTTTCTCAGGGCCTCAATTTCCTCATCTGTAAGATAAGAAGGTTGGATTCAGTGGGCTAAGGTGAGGAAGACCTGAGTTCAAATCCAGCCTTCAGACACTAAACTAGCTGTGAGACCCTGGACAAGTCATTAAAGGTCTGTCTACCTAGATGTCTATCTACTGTTTCCTCAACAGTAAAATGAGGCTAACGATAGCACCTACTTCATAGGGTTGTTATGAAGATCAAATAAGACTGTATTTGTAAAATTCTTAGTACAAATGCATGGCACATAGTAGGTGCCTAGTAAATGCTTATTTCCTTTCCTTCTCCCCTCCCATCTCTAAATGTATGACCCTATGTATCATATCATATATACACATATACATGTATATATATATATATATATATATATATATATATATATATATATACATCACCAATGCACATGTGTATACATAGGTATGTGACTTGCCTAGAGACACACAGCCTACATGCGTCAGAGGCAATACTTGAAACTGTCTACCTGACTCTAAAGGCAACTCCATATTCTCCATGCAAGGGTATGTCATATACAAGATGTCCCAAAAATCTTAGTGCAGTTTTAAACTACTAAAGCTGAACATCACTTAAACTCTCTTTGCCTCAGTTTCCTCAACTGTCAAATGAGGATAATTATGCCATCTGTTTTTCAGGATTGTTCTAAGGACAGCTAGTTATTAAAGCTTAAGAGTACACTAAGATTTTTGGGACTTCCTGAACACACGAGGAATCCTGAATTAGATGTTCACTAAAGGAATGTGGGTCATAAGAAAGACGTCACCTCCAGAGTTCTGCGGACTCTCGAATGGATAATATTCTAGCCAAGAAGGCTGATCATCCTAGATCCAATTCTGCTAACCACTGAGAAAGAACTCTGCAAAATCCCCCTCTTGCTGACCTATAGAAGGCCAGATTCAATTCTTGGTGATGCTCACTCAGCTATCACTGAATTGAGTACAATTAACCTTTCTTGTTTAATAAATTAACCTCTATAATAGAGCAGGCTGTTTGAGCTCATAAAACTAGGGTGGTGAGGGAGATACAGGATTGTCAGGCAGGAGAAAAAAAATATACCAAGATTTCTCTCTAAGGAGAAATGGGGAGATTTTATGGAACAAGATGATGAAATAGATCTCTATACTTCTGCTAGTGGTAGCAAGGGACATATCAGATTGGTTTATAGGAGTCTGGCCATGAGAGATGCTTTCTGTAATAGATATTGACCCTGTTCCCTTTTTTTGTTTAAAAACTGTACCATGGCATGTCGGTGCCTATTAGCTGCCTCATTTTATGAATGCTAAGTTTCTTTAGATTCCGTTGACAAGGAAACCCAGATGTTCAATGGCCTCAAATCTTCTAGTTCCAAACTCAAAACTACCCCAAAGTCATTTTAGATGCTCTGGGAATCAACCAACCAACAAGAATTTATGGGACTACTTACTTTGTGTCCAACACCATTCAAAAGTCCAGTGGGAGCTACAGGGAAGTTTAAGTTCCTCAAGGAGGTTACAAATGAAGGCAGAAGAGCCAAGCATATGGAAGGTACTTAACACATGCTTTTTTTTTTTTAACAGACAACAGTCTTTTGTACTTTCCAGAAACCCAGCAAAAAAATATCTGAAACCACAGTCCCTGTTAACTAAGGCAAAATTATTTGCAAGTGTCAACCCGTATATCATTCCAAGACCATAAGGTAGTACTTTGAGGTTAGCCAACAGCAAAGCCAAGAAGAAGGTGATGGACAATCACTAGGTAAGGCAGTTGTCAAAAGGCAGATAAATACCAGACATTATTTTGTTCAGTCATTTCCAATTCTTTGTGACCCTTGTTTGGGGTTTTCTTGGTAGAGATACTGGAGTAGTTTGCCATTTCCTTCTCCAGATCATTTTACACTTGAGGAAATTAAAGCAAACAGTTAAGTGACATACCAAGGGTCACACAGCTAATGTCATAGACAGCATTTGAACTCGGCTCTTTCTGACTCCAGGACCAGTGCTCTATCCACTTTGCCACCTAGCTGACCCATCAGAAGTCAAGGCAAGTTTAAATCCATGATCAAGTAGGTGGGCAGGTCCAAGAGCACAGAAGAATCATAGTTTCTACTGCAAGGCAATGAACCAGTATAGTCCCTACCATCTCCAGCTTCCTAAAGCTAGAGTAAGTGCTGCCATACTATTTTTCCTTGATAATTTCATGAAAGAGGATGTCTAGGCTCTTTTTTTGATCATGACTTTCAGGTAGTCCCATAATTTTTAAATTGTCTCTCCTGGATCTGTTTTCCAGGTCAGTTGTTTTTCCAATGAGATATTTCACATTCTCT
>CM053770.1:216261255-216307842 GCA_028658325.1 Potorous gilbertii
TTTTCAGGGCTCTCTGCAACGGAAATCTCCTTCACTGTGTTTCTGCACAGCTTCCACTGTTCCAGAATTTGTCAGGAGTTCTTTTTACAGGAAATCTATGGGCTGTGGGTTCGGATCTAGCATAGGTGAGTCTTTCTACTCTGCCATCTCGGCTCCACCCCCGGTCATAATTTCTGATTTTCATAGTAACTTGAAAGCTTTGTTATCTTTGATATGTAACTATGACTGGTCATAACTGCTATATGATTTGTGTTTTCTCTTAATTCAATCAATTAATAAACATTTCTTAAGCAATAAAAAAAAAGTCACTAGATCTTCCTAGAGAAAAGATTCTTAACCTGTGCTGCATCATAGGCCATTAGAAAGTCTGGGGAAAATTTCAGACCCCTCCTCAGAATAATATTTTAAGTGTATAAAAATTAAATACATAGAAAACAAATTGTATTGAAATACAGTTATCACATATACATATATTTATATTTAAAAAACACAAATTCATGAATTCCAGTGTAATAACTCTTGTCTTAAGCAATATGGTCATCATTCCATTAATCTGAGATCAAATTAACAAAGTGAATACTCTAGAGATATTATTCCTATGCCAGTGTTGTTTCTCTCACTGAAAATTGTCTTTTAAATCAGGGCCCTCTCATCACTCAGTATGGCACATAGATATGCTATAAAATATAAGACGCAGCTAGGTGGCTCAGAGAATAGAGCACCGGGCTTGGAATCAGGAATCCAGCCTCAGACATTTACTGACTGTGTGACCTTGGGCAAATCACTTACCTGTGTTTGCCTCAGTTTCCTCATCTGTAAAATGAGCTGGAGAAGGAAATGAAAAACTATTCCAGGATCTTTGCCAAGAAAACCCCAAATGGGATCACAAAGGATTGGACGTGACTGAAATAACTGAATTGCAGCAAAACAGAATATAAACCCCTCCCTTGATGGCAGGGTCTCTTATTTTTTAGTTTGTATCTATAGGACTTAACAGTGTCTGGTATATGGTAGCACTCAACAAATGTGTGTTGATCATTGATTGATTGACTGAATGATCTACAGAATTCTGGACTTCCAGTCAAGAGCACCTCAGTTCCAATCCTACATCAAACACTGGCTTCCTGGGTGACCATTGACAAGGTACTTAATATCCCTGAGCCTCAGATATCTCTTGTATGAAAATGGAAAATAATTACATCATCCCCCACAAGGTTGTTTGAAGAATCAAATGAAATAATGCAAACTTTAAAGGACAATACGACTGCTATTGTTATTTCTTCAAAGTTGTTTTAAAAAAGAGAGGAAGAAAAGTCACTGGGAAATATAAGATGTGGTCATTCTACTTGACTTTTAATTGAAAACTATTGGCCCATATCACAGCCATTGGAAAGCAGTTAATCATTGAATATCAGAAATTAGAAGGAAAATCAGGGGTCATCAAAGTCAACCTATTTGTTTCCAGGTATTCCCTCTTTATCATCCCTAATAAATAACAATAAAAATAATAGCTAGCATTTATAAAGCAGTCAATATGTGATAGGAAGTGGCCAAGTGCTTTACAAATACCATTTCATCCTCATAATGACCCTGGACGCTAGGTGCTATTATTAACCTTATTTGACAGATGTGCAAACCTAGGCAAACAGAGGTTAAATGACTTGCCCAGGATTACACAGCTAGTAAGTTTCTGAGGCAGGATTTCAAGTTAAGTCATCCTGACTTTAGACTCAGAAATAACCACCATCCACCTGAATACTGCAAGTGAGAGGAAGAACGCCATTGGCTTAGAAAACTCTAATTGTTGGGAAGGTTTTTCCTTTATGTTCTTTTTAAGTAAAGTTGATTTTCCTTCCCCACTCCCACCAATATGTTTCATTCCTCACTTTCTTGTACCTCCTTTTTACCTTTCTAAAGACCATACAATGGAAAAAGAGATAGCAACCTCTTCAGTTCTTTGCCAAGAAAATCCCATGGACAGGATTTGGATACTATGTTCCACGAAGTCACAAAGAGGTGAACATGAATGAGTGACTGAACAACAACAAAAGACCATATAGAAATAAGGATTTGATTCTAAAAACTTCCTTAGAAGGAAATATTGAATGTCTAAGAGGATCTACGCTGCTGACTCTATAGTCATATAGAGTCATATAGTCATAGTGACTCTACAATCATAGTTAGCCTCTAATTAAAGTCCTCCAGAGCCTTGACTAAGGATTTTCACACAGGCAAGAACCATATGTGGAACCCAGAAGCAAGTCTTCCAATCTGCTAATGGGCATGCTTCAAGAGGGAGAAAGGGGAGAGCCAAGTAAGGACAGGCCAGTAGGTCAATCAGGATGCAACTAGCAAGGCATAGGGATGGATTGCATGGTAAAAGCAATATCTATCATGGAGGCCAGGTCAGTTTTCCCTTAAAAGATAATGGACCCATCCTAAAGATTTATTTGACTGAAGAGGTTGAGATTTTTGACATAGACTCCTGGTGGTCTATGTACAAAAGTCTCAGTGAAGAGGCAGACATTGTTTTCTTCTTCCCTTGAGTTCTCACCAGTGGGTCAGTATGGGCAACCTAGATGGAAGCCTCACCTAAACTAGCCAATACCATAGTCTTACGAAGTATTCATTCCCTACTACGATTAAGTAAAACTCAGACAGCTATGAGTGTCTCCTTGGGTTCTAATGCCAACCCTGCACTGAACTGGTTGATGGAGAGCTGACCTCAGAGCCATGAAGACCTGGATTCAAAATCCTGCTTTTGACACACTGGCTATGTGACCTGAGCAAATCATTTAACCTCTTAGTGCCCCAAGCAACTCTCTATGACTATAAATGATAGTGAAAGGACCAACCTATACAGGTCGAGAATAATAGCTAATATTTACATTGTACTTACCAAGCACTGTGCCAAGCACTTTACAAATATGATCTCATTTGATCCTTACAGCAACCCTGGGAGGTGTTGTTATGACCCCCATTTTATAGTTGAGAAAACTGAGGCAGAATTTAGGTGACTTACCCAGGGTCACATAGCTAGTAAGTGTCTGAAGTCGTTTTAAACTCGGGTCTCCCTCACTCCAGACCTAGCAGTCTATCCACTTAGCCATTTAAAGACAGTTTCTTCACCAAGAAGTTCTTTATATGAATGAAATCATAATTCTAGTTCATATCTCTGACTGCCTATCTGAACTTGAAACACCAGACTGGTCTGTTTCAGTACCAGCCCACAATAGAGTGCCATCTGATAGCCTCTTTTTTAGTTAATAATTCCTAAGTTATGATCTCTGTCCTGCTGGAAGACTATGAGTGACACCCTCTACATCCAGTATCCTGGAGAAAATTCCAGTTATCCCACCCTAGGTACACTTTTAACCAGTCTACCATACCGAGACCAAAGCAGAGGAAGACTTCAGCATTTTTCTCAGAAGGTGCTCTATGCATCTCAGATCAGTGTTTACTGCTTCCCTCTCTACCCTCCCTCCTGCTCCCATCTGCCCTTCTCCTGTAGCATTCAGCTGTAATGGGCTTATGTTTAATCTGAAAGGATACCTCGGTGGGAGAGAACGTGAGGCATTCAATGGCCTAAAGTGGCAGTGAAGTAATTGTCAACTCTCAAGCTGGAGGAGCTCTTAATCAGGGCCCCTGGAATTCTGAGACATTTTAATAAATTTAAATGCTCTTTGCTTGGAAAGATCCAAATTCGTGTCACAGATATTATCTCAGATTCTTCACAAAGGAGGATTGTGGCTAAAGAATCTGCAGACACTTTATATATGGGAGAGGGGAGAGGAGAAATAAGTCTACAAAGCTCAAATCTGGCAAAAAGGCATCAGATAGCAAAGCACAAAAGGTCTAACCTAGAAAGCTGCTCAGCAGAACTACAAAAATGGGTTATATTTGTAATCTTAAAAGGTTAATGGTTTAGCCAGTGAATCTTCTTTTTGTAATTATGAAAACAGAATCCCTGGCATCTAATTAAAGATGTTGGGTTTGTATACTTATTACAGAACAACAAAAATCAATAAATTTAAAATTAGTCAGTGCAAAAAGGCTTACTCAAACTAGACAAGAATTTTTTAAAAAGGAGATATAAGGTATAAATTTCTTTTATAACAAAGTTGTCCTTTGTTTCAAGAGAACAGAAAAAAGTCATTCTGGGGTCTTGGGATCTATATAAGCAATCTCTGCCCTTTAGCTAAAAAACAGAATCTTTTCCATTTGCTCCCTCACATAAAAACCTCTGAACCACAATAGGATTAAATACTGCAAATACTGATGATGAAGCAATTCAAATCTTATTTTCAAATAGAGAAGTTTGAAATAGTAACAATTAACTCATTAATTCTTCTTGAATATGCCAGGTAAATAAACACAGTATGAAGATATGAATATCATAATGTCCTTCATGGGCTTTGTCAATAGCATCAGTGCCTCTCCTAAGTAGGCAGCGAAAGAATTCAGTCCATGCAAAGTGTAGAGAGAGAATTATAGAGGAGATCCTAGGTTCTGCAATGCCATTTCAAGAAGTTGAACATAATTTCTGGAAGGTGTCTCCAACCCAGAAAGTCTTTGAAAAGAGGCCCAGAAATGGACTGTGTGTCTATTGTCCCAGAACCAACCTTAAATATGTTCAAAAGGTCTCAAAAGTTGGCCACAGGGTGATTAATTCTTCAAACACAGCAGTTTGTAAAGACCATTAACTGAGATAGTGAGTTGCTGCAATCAACAATAGTGAAGAGATTTCTCACACTGAAAAAACAAAGGATACTTGAAGACAACTAATGTTTTCAATCTACTTGCATCAGGAGACATAGTGAATAAAGTTTTAACCTGAGTTCTTAATTTGGAGTCCACAGACCACCACCTCCCTAGGGTCCATGCATAGATTTCAGGGAATCTATTAACCTGGATAGGAAAAATTGAATCTTTAGTTTCACTAACCTTTGGATTCCTTCATCACTCAATGTATTTTATTTTATGCATTTAAAAACATTATTCTAAGAAAGGATCCATGAAAACTCAAAAAACTGTCTAAAAGATCCAAAAATTAAGAATGGCCATATAACTTTTTGTTTTGAATATTCAATGTCTTCTTGCTTTGCCTTTTAGCCCCATGACTTTGAGAGGAGTGATGACGTGGAAAGAGTAATAGCCTGGGAATCCGAGGATCTAAGTTCAAATGCCACCTCTGAAAAGAACTTGGGAAATTAACGTAATCCAGAGTTCAATTTCCTCACCTTTAAAATACTGAGTTTGAACTAGTGGGTTTCTGAGGACTTTCTGATATCTAAAGCCATCTTCTTATTATCCTATGAAAAACAGAGACGAAGAATGCCTATTGGCCAGACTGTAACACACAATGAAATAGGGAGCATACTGGTGGAATCCAAGCCCATGTGCCTTGAATGGTGCTTCTGATAAAATTTAATTGGAAAAAGAACTAAATAGAAAGAAAAGGCAGGTTGAATTACAGTTGGCAAGTAGTAGAGGGCTTTTAATGAGCCCAAGATGTTGCCTGCCGTAAAATTTCAATACCCACTTACTATCCTGGTTATACAAAAATTCTGGGTAAGATTAGGGAGACATGCCATTTCCAAAGAATAAGAATTAGAGGAGATCCAAGGGGTAATGGAGAGACACATAGTAGGACTAAGGGTCCTGGAGCTTATTAAGATATTGCCCAAGACGTCTATGATCACAAAAAACAGTGGATGAAGGATGTAGTAAGTGATGAGGCATTAAAAAGTATAGTAATATAGTCATGTGATGATGGAGAGAAATATTTCTGAGGACCTGGGTAAAAATACCACCTCTGATCCTTATCACCTATTTGACACCTTGAAAGTCTCTCAATCTGCTTAGACTTCAGCTTTCTCATCTACAAAATGATGGGAGCTGGACTAGATGGATAGCCTCTCAAGTCCCTTCCAATTTTTTTTTAATCTATGATATAGTAATCATGGAACATTTTTCTTAAGTAATTTTTATTGGTATATTTTGTCTTTATATCACCTACATTTAATTATGCATTGTGATCATATGAAATATTAATAATAATAGCTGACATTTATATGGCACAGGTTCTGAAAGCCCTTTACATGTGATATTTCATTTGATCCTTACAACAAAACTGTGAGGTAGATACTATTATCATCTCCTTTTTACAGTTGACAAAACTGATGCTGAGAAAAGATAAGTGACTTGCTTGGGTTCAAAAATTATTAAGTATTTGAGGATTTTTAACTCAGGTCTTCCTGAATGGAAATTAAGTGTTCTATCCACCATGTCACCTCACCTTCTATTTCATACTCATACTCCCCTGTAGCACCAATGCAATATTCATAGTGCCTACAGAGGCTATGAATATGCCAGCATAATTCTGAATTGCAAAATATAACAGACTCTCCATATGGAAGACAGAACCAAAACATTTATTCAAACACCAGAAAGCCAAATTCCAAAACTAGAAAGTCAAATCCATCATAGCAACAAAGAAGTCCATAGACATTATTGGGCCTTCCCACAAACAGGCTTCCCTAAGTAAAATGCCCTTTTCTCACTCATAGCCAAGTGCCTGCTTCCTCTGTCCTTCCCAGCTCTGACTAGTCTGACCAACTTTCTCTCAGCTCTGCTCCAGTTCCGTCCCTTCCTGTTCCACCCATTCAGCAAGCTCCTCCCACCATATGTGACTTAGGCTTCTATGTGATTTAACCAGGTCATATGGGTCTATTAATAGGTGGGGAAGACCTTTGAATTAAGCAAAAGTACATTAAAAATACATCCTCACAAATCTAAAAAAGAAAAGGGTAGGGGACTTCTCATATCTCATAGAGATGTTTTGGATGCTGTTTCACCCTGTAAACAGCACTAACCAGAGGCCATACATGGGAAGAGCTAAGCCTCTTGAATCTGCCCTCTCTGGGACTGTGTCTTATCATTCTAAGTGATGCTTTGTTCTGCTCCATTGATCAATTTCATAATACTTCTTGTTCTGAGAAATCTATGAAATCAAAATAACCATTTCCACTTGAAAGAACATGTCCACTCAGTTTCTTTGTGACTTTCCAGACCTTGATTGCCTCCCTTGACCAGTATACCCCTATGTGTTTTGTCTATCCATTAGAATATAAATTCACTGAGGGCAAGTACTATCTCAGTTTTATACTTACAACTATCTTGATTTTATATTTATACCCCCTGCACCAAGTGAAGTGTTTGGAACATGGTAGATGTTCACTTGTGTCTAACCCTTCATGATCCCTTTTGAGGTTTTTCTTGACAAAGATTCTGAGTGGTTTGCCATTTTCTTCTCCAGCTCATTTTACAGATGAGGAAACTGAGGCAAACAAAGTTAAGTGACTGGTCCAGGGTCACAGAACTAGTGAATATCTGAGGCAGGATTTGAACTCAGGTCTTCTCAATTTTGGGACCAGTGCTATACCCACTGTGCCATCTTGCCACCTACATAGTGGGTAGAAGCTTAAATCTTCCTTAAGATTTTAGTGACACCCTGAGTTTTATATTGTAAATAATAGGGATTCATTAGAGTTTATTGCACAAAGGAAAGATAGTTAGATGTGTACTTTAGAAAGATAAATTTGACAGCTACGTGAATGTACTAGAGTGAGAATTTGTTACTATCTCTGATACCTCTGGGACATAATTATGGCTTCATAAACAGTTATTGAAGTGAACTGAGAATTAGAAATCTTAATTTTGAGAAAATTGGTTTTAATTTTAAAGGGTACCCTGCTTTGAGTGTGTGGAAAGGATGATCAGAAATTATTGTAACGAACACTATGAGACCCTCAGGTAAACACATACCAATATATAAAGAAGTTATAAATCTTATTGAATAATCACACTGCAGTCACTTTGGGAACTTTTTTTCCAAATTTGATTCTATTTTTTTTCCAATTAGTGAGCATTTATTTTCTCTCCCTCATACTTCTCCCCACTTTGAACAATTTAAATGAAGAAAAAAAGAAAACCATGAAAACAAGTAAGTATAATCAAATTTTAAAAATATATATTCTTACATTGGTCATGTCCAAGTACGTATGTCTCATTTTGCATTGTAAGTCCCACAAGGGGCTTCTTTTCTTCACCTTTGGTCCTCTAGAAGTTCTGGCTTATCGTTGCATTGATCAAATCTAAAACTTTTCAAAGTTGTTTTTCTTAATAATGTTTTTATATAGATTGTTCTATTCATTTACTCTGCATCAGTCCATAGAGATCTTCCCAGATTCTTCTGAAAATATCCATTTTATCACTTTTTGTAGCACCTTGAGGATCATCACAAGAATTCTATAATCAATGCCATTTTGGAATAGTTAAGCTGAAAAAACTGAAGGAAGGGAGAGAGGGAAGGACAAAAAAGAAGGGAGAGAGGAAGGAAGCAAGGCAGGAAGGAAGGAAGGAAAGAAGGAAGGAAGGAAGGAAAGAGGTATTTATTAAATGCTTACTATATGCAAAGAAATGTGCTAAGCACTAGAGATATAAATAGAGAAGCAAGGAAGTCCCTACTCTCAAGGAGCACACATTCTAGTAAGGGAAAGAAAACCAAGGAAAGTTTCATTTGCAAGTTAAATGAAAAAGTCTTAAGTTCCTTAGACAACAGAGGCAAAACAGATAGAAAGGCCTCCGCTTTCATGTCATTTCCACTGCAAAAACATGAATTTCTGATATTAACCCATCTAACAGTGCCAAGGACTTGCTTTTCTGGGTCTTCCATAGATATGGTTGCATCTCAACAAGTTTATTTCCCAGGATGAAGGCTGAAAACATTGAGCTGGAAACTGCTATTCTCCTTCCCCACTCAATCCCCCAAAAAGCACAAAGCAAATATATTAACCAAAATGTGCAAAGTGGATTGATTCTACCATGCAAAAGTTGGCTACCTGCCCCTCTAGACATTGTTTAATTCGTGGGATCATAGTGTTAAAGTTGAAAGAAAGGGACCTTAAAAGTCATCGGTTATGACCCACTCGTTTTATGAATGAGAAAGCTGGGGCCCAAAGAGGTCAACCAATTTGTCCAGGGTCATATGACTGATAAGTGTCTAAGTTAGAATTTGATCGAGATCTCCTTGACTCCATTTCTAGTATACTATGCACTACACTGTCTAAGGCAGTGGTATAAAACTCAGATAGAAAGGGGAGCCAAGAAAACAGTACAAAAGGATTTCTGCAGGCCATATATTGATTTAGAAAACTGCATATTAACATCATGTATGCTCTATTGTACTCTGTTCCTTTTGTTAAATATTTGCCAATTGCATTTAATCTGATTTCTTCTAAAGTAGAATGTTGTGGTCTATGGGCTATGTGTTTGACACCTCTGGTCTAAGATATTACTTGAGAAACACTAAACAAAGAATGATAATTCTATAGAAGAGTAATTTTGAAAACAATTACTTAGACAAAAGAAATATATCAATAAGATTTAAAGTGAGAAAAAAATAATTTTGAAGGCTCATCTCAGTATAGATGAGGTTCACCTCAGGTATCATCTCTTCCAGGTGGATTTCTCTCCTTCCCTGAAACTAAAAATGATCTCTCTCTGATCAAATTTTCCTAGAGGACTTCTTTTGGATCTCTCTTTTGCCCCTATCATATCATATCTTATGTTACACTTCCCTAAGAGACAATGTGGTGCAATGCACAGTGAGTCTGACCTGCAGTCAGGAAAACCTGTCTCTAGTACTTAATATCTGTGTGACCATGGGCAAGTAAATTATTTTCTTCGAGCTCGGACCCCGTATGTCAACCATAGTACCTACTTCACAGGACTGATATATGGCTCAAGTGAATTAATGCATATAAAGTACTTTGTAAATGGCAAAGCTTTACATAAATATCAATAATTTTATTTATCTGCATATATGTCATAGCTTCCCCTGCAGGATCATAGATATAAAGTTGAAGGAACCTCAAAGGTCATCTAGTCCAATCCCCTCATTTTACAGATGAGGGAATTTCATATATATGTATTTATTTATTTTTTATATTTATATGTGTGTATGTATATGAATGTATGTATATATGTGCATAAATATATATGTATGTATTGTATTGTGTTTTATGTATATATGTATGTATTGTATGTATGTACATATGTATGTGTGTATATATATAACAAATTATATATATATAAAATATGTATACCCAATAAATTATATGTATATGTATATACATACAACACATTGAATAGCCCTTATGAGGAAAAAATCAAATTTCAGGGTGCCTTTAAGTCCAATGTAGAATTCTTATTTCTCTTTTTTTAAAAATGCTTTATTGTTATTTTACCTAATATTATAATTATTGCCCTGTTTTGTTTTGTAGCCATTGTTGCTTTTCAATTAACTTGAAGCATAATTGCTCCAATTCTACATTTTTATTCTGAGTAAATCCCTGGACTCTTCATCAACAGTTCTTAGAAGTCCTCATTTTCATTAGCATTCACGTTTTTCCCAGGAAGGTTATATCTAGCTTTGCCAAGTAAGTTATTCTTGGCTATAAAGTTTTAGCTTTCACTATCTGGAATATTATATTCTGGAGATTCCTCTCCATAGAATGACAGTTGCCAGAAATTGTGTGATCCTAACTACAACTCCTTGGCACTTAAACTCTTTTTTTTCTGTCTGTTTCCTGCATTTTTCTTTGACCTGTAAGATCAGAATTTGGGCTAAAATGTAACTGGGAGTTTTCATTTGAAGGGTTTCTTTTAAGACATAATCCTATTTTCATTTTGCTTTCTGGTTCTAATTTTTCTGATAGTTATTCTTGATGGTTTGAAATATGGTATCAGGACTTTTATTATAGTTGAGATCCTCTAGCTTTCTCTTTTAATTATTTATTGAGTACTTTTTCCCTAACTACATGTAAAAACAATTTTTAATATTCATTTTGAAAATTTTAAGTTTCAAATTCTCTCTTTCTCACTCTGCCCCGCTCCTCATTGAGAAGGCAAGCAATTTGATATAGGTTACACATCTGTAGTCATGGAAAACATTTCTGTATTAGTCATGTTTTAAAAAATATATATATATACCAAAAAGAATAAAAGTAAACTTCAATCTATATTCAGACTCCATCATTTATTCCTCTGGGGATTTTTCATCATAAGTCCTTCAGAGTTGCATTGGATCATTGTATTATTGAGAAGAGCTAAGTTATTTACAGTTGATCTTACAAAAATTGCTATTACTGTATACAGTGTTCTCCTGATTCTGCTTATTTCATTTTGCATCGGTTCAAGTAAGCCTGACCAGGTTTTTCTGAGAGCATCATGCTCATCACTTCAATATTCTAGGTTTCTGATGATTAAGTCCTCCAAGGATGTGACGCATTATACAATAAATCTTTTAGCTGAAGGGTCCATATTTACCTATTGTATACCTTTACACATAATACCTAGTAGAGATCAAGAAGTTTTAGCTATTTTTTTAAATTTGGTACTTATTATACTTCAAAATACCCAGAATAAGCTTCAGAATGTAGACTTGGTTCATTGATCCTCTGAGTGATGATCATTGCTACTATCATTTACTTAAAGATATTCACAAAGCATCAGTTACTTAAAGATATTCACAAAAAATATCTACATGTACAACAAACTGGGAGAATTGAATCCTTTTCAGTGGAGGCTGTGTGGCTCAGAGTTGTCAAGAAAGCAAAGAACCAACTCTCAAACTAGGATTTTTTAAAAAACACAGCAACACACCAGCAAACAAACTATAGTGAAGGCATTCTACCAGCCAGTGTCCACACAAAGAGCTAAAAACCTGTGGGTACTATGGAAGGATTCCTGTCAGCAAAACCTCACAAGGTAGCACAAGGTTGTTGAGGGAAGCCTTCCCCATAGACCATGGCTGAGCTAGGGAAGCCAAGAGCATGAAACTGTATGGAGAGAGGGAAGTGGGAGCCCAGACCAGGATGGAACCACAGACCTTAGAGCCTATTTGCTCAGATCCCAAAGCAATGTTCAGAAGCCTACAAGGTTCTGACTATGAGGATTATTATCTGGGACACCCTAAGATTATACTTGAAGCATTCCCTCATTTTATAGATGAGGAAAGTGAAGTCCAGAGAATTGGAGTGATTTGCCCTTTATCACACAGGAAGTAAGTAGCAGATTTAGAATTCAAACCCAAATCTTTGATTCTAAGTCCAAAATTCTTCCCGTGAAACCATGCTAGTTTGTCTAGCATCTACTTTTTTAAAAAATAGTCTTTTTTTAGTCTTTTAGAAGTTGTTCAACTCTAGTTTCCTGATATTCAGCTAAAAACTGTTTATATTTTTGAAAGAATGTGTGTGTGTTTTGCTTTGGTTTTTGCAGTTCAGAATTTGTACAAAACTGATACTTCTTCCTAGCTCAGCAAAGCCAAACTACATTCCTAATGTTCATGACTCTTGTTGCTATGATATCAACACGTTTATTTTCCAGTCAGCCTCAGAATGGAAAGTCCCAGTTTGCAATTCAACTGTCAAAGCTTCCCGTTGTCTACCAATGGATTTATATAAATCATCAATTGTTGCCCGCTGAGAGGCAATAGTTATGCACTATTAAACCAAGAAAAAAAGACCTGTTCATATGTCTTAGGAGCAGGGCTCTTTTATTTTTTTTTAAGAAGGTGGCTCCTAAAATTCTTTTATAATCACTTGAAGACCATACTCTCTTTCCTTAACCCACACCTCCCAACAAGGTTCTGTTACTGAAAATAACAAAAATGAATGAGAAAGATTTGGAATGGTGATTTTTTAAAAGCTTGTATACACATTTTGCATGGTTTGTTGGCCTGGAAGTCAATCTTTTCATTATGGAGCAGCATTTCCTTATGCTGTGCCTCAGGCTTTTCTCATGTAAAATGAAGGGGTCAGACTAGATGAATCTGAAAACTGTTTTCTTACACTAAATTGGGGCGAGGATATATTGTGATTTTACCACAGTTCTTTCTGTCTAGTAATAGCTTCAGAGTCAAGTTCTTGGGATCAAGTCCTATCTCTAAAAAATACTAGCTGAAAAATAATAATTATTATTTTAATAGATTCATTATTTTATGTGTGATGTTTTTTCTGGACTTCTTTGTACATGGAAATTCTCATGTCCACTGGTACTTTTGTAACTCATGATCATTTCTTTTTCAAACATATATACTTGCTGTGTGACCCTGGGTAAGAGAGTTAATGTCTTAGCACACACCTCTTTAAAACTATTATAGAGTAGGTACTAAGTCACATTGGTAGAGGAACATACCTCATCAGGTGTTCTTTCCACCAATGTAATTACAGATATGGTTCTCATCTCTATGTATGACTATATCCAGTTGTATGTACATATGCATATAAACTATGTTAGATATACATAAATCAATAAACTCATATACAACAATTGGCCAACATACAGTATAGACAAATATCTGACCCATCCTATCATCAAAGGAATCTATAATTTTCACCTTTGTAGAAAGTAAGACAAGGGCATCAGCAGCATCACCAGTAACCTATTAAAAGGACAGAAAGGATCCAAGACAGCCATAGAGGGAAGGATCATTAGTCCCCTCTTTTATGTCCTAGAAGGGTGTCAGGCTAGAATTATGTCTATCTACCATGTTTCACATATTTGTAGTCTAGTGACACACTGCTCCCTTTAGAGATTTAATTTTCTCTTCATTTCCAAAGGTAGCATCACAGCTTATACCAACTCAGATCCTTCTGACTGGATGCTGGTTATATAAAAGATAATCATGAATCGCTAGTAAACCTTTTTGTCAGCATAAGTAGAAAATAGAAAGTAGGGAGGTTATACAAATTGAAGGAGACAATGGAATGCACAGGAGTAAATGAGCTCTTCAGCTTGGAAGTAATGTAAAATATTAGCTCAGTGAAGGAGACAATGGTCTCACGGGGGAAGTCTGCTCTTAGCAGTCTCTGTGGTTGCAGGTGCTGGAAATCAAAGGTTATATTAGGAAACTGGTTTCCCCCAAATGTCTACAGTTTGTAGGGTGCAAACATTTGCACCTTCTCTCTCAACCATTTCTTTCTGATTCTAGTTCTCTTACCCTAAGCCAAAGTCTGCCCACATTTATGCAGCATCCTAGGTTCAGAGATTTCTTAGTCAATCAGAAGTCATCTCCTATTCCGATTATGCTTCAGAGAACTGCCCCACCTGCCTGGGGAAGAAGTGAGTTTACTTATCTCTATCCTCATCTAGAGTCTGTAAATATAGATTATGGTTAAATACTTGCATAAATATAGATATTGGTAAAACTGTAGAGATAGATTAATAGACAGACATATAGAATAGTTGGATAGAGAGATACATATATTCATACATATATTGTAATAACTTTTTAAAATTCACATACTGGTTTTGTGACCTTGGGTAACTCATGTTCTAGGCAATCTTTAAGACTAGAAGTTGGAGAGAAGGTTGTGACCTGAAGTGCTGTTAGTAGTTTTCTCATTCATGAGTTCTCTACATCAATGAAATTATGGATCCACTTCCTATTTAAGAGAGAGATAGGCAGAGACAAACTGATGAAAGACAAAGAGATAGAGACAGAGATAGAGATAGACAAAGAGACAGAGACAGAAGTAGAGGGAGGGAAAGGAGAGAGCAAAAGAGGGACAAAGAGAAGGAGAGAAAGAGAGAGAGAAGAGGAGAGAAGAGAAGAAAAGAGAAGAGAAGGGCAGAGGAGAGAAGGGCAGAGGAGAAGAGAAGAGGAGAAACAAAGTTTTAATTAGCCAGCCTAGTCTGAAACTATTGAAATGGTCGTTCTTCCGACTATATGAAAGATTCTTTATTAACCCATCATTGCACACCAGCTCATTCTGCTACAGTCATTTTAACACTTTTTAACAGAGCTGATTCAAAAGAAAAGACTCAGTGATAAAATATTCTCTTCTCATTGTCCTCATTATAAATGCATATTAGAGTAAATAGAGATATGAGCCTAGAGAATGCCCATGTTAAGCTCAAGAAGACATAAAAGATTTTTTTATTTTAAAAAATTCAGAATTTTCCCCAAAACTAGGATTGCTCCCTCATCTCAGGGCCTTTCCACAAGAACTCAAACAATTATATCATAGGTTCACACAGGTTCATGATCTATAAGATCATTACAAGATCTGTAAAAGACCTTGAGGATATCTATTCCAACTCCTCACCCTCATTTTTCAGATAAGGAAACTAAGACTCAGAAATGTGACATCACTTCTCCAAGGTCACACAGGTAGTATGTGGCATCCAGAACTTGAACCTTGGTCCTTTAACTTTAATTCCTATGTTATCTCCCTATGCCTCAAATATGGGCCAGCTACTGGATAGGCACTGAGCAGCTAAAAACGACCAGAAAACAGTTCCTGGTACAGGAAAAAAGAACAATGATTTTAGTTCTGATGCCTTAAGAGGAAGGCAAGTCAGATTAGTTAGATCAAGAGTTTCAGGCCAATGCTGACTACTATTGATCTAACAAATGGAAGGAGGATACAGGATGAGAATTCAACCCATTTCTTTTCAAGAAAGACTGATGCTGTCTCACTTAGATAAATATCGTACCCTTTATAGCCATCATAGTAAATCCTGCCCAGAAGTAACTGGAGATATGACGCTAGAGAGAGAGTAAAAGATCAAAAGTAGACAAATGAGTCATATTTCTGGCTGGCATATTTGGAGAAGATATTAGGGAAGGAGCATCCAGAAGCATTTAGCCAGGATGTTGAAGTAACTGGCAGCCATGCCATCTGAAGACCGATGGAAGAAAATGGGGATGTTTAGACTGAAGAAGCAATGATTTGAGGGGCAACGATAGGTTCTTCAAGGATTTTGAGAACTGGCATGAGGCAGAAGGACCAAACTCACTCCACTTAACTTCAATAGGTCAAACTAGGAACAATAGTTAGAAATTAATATATAAAGCATATTTCAGCTTGACTTACAAGAATGTAGCCTAAATATCAAATGGGGAGTGGGCAACCTTGGGGGAGAAGGGGCTCTCTCTTTCTGAGAGGCTTTGAGCAAAGTTGTATGCTCCATCATCAGGTACTCTGTAAAGGAGACTATTGGTCAGGGATAGAGTAGATGGTCTCTGGGGAATCTTCCAACTCCAACACTCTGTGATTCTATGAAATGCAGGGATCTCCTATGTGAGCTCAACTACAAAATGAAGATGCCTTCTGGAATTCCATCCAGCTCTAAATCTAAGAAATTAAGAAAGATTAAGGCAAGTTAAAGGACTGTCAAGTTCCCAGTATTACTTAAAATACTTGAAAGCAGAAACTGTTTTGGTTTTGGTTTTGTCCTTTGTCCTCCGGGGCTGACCACAGCCCCTTATTTTTTTAATTTGAATTTAAATTTAAAATTTGGAATTTGGAATCTGATTTTTTCTGGTACAGAAAAGTCCAAATGAGAAAACTCAAGCAATGAATAGCAGCATTCTGGGAGGTGGCAAGATGACATGATGGGTAGAGCACTGGATTTAGAATGAAGAGACATCCAAGTTCAAATTCTGCCTCACTTAGTAGCTGTGCGACTTTAGGCAAGTCACTTAACGTCTCTTGCCATGTTTTCTCAAAAATGGGGATCATTATAGTACCCATCTCACAGGACTGCTGCGAAGATCGATCCATCGATTAATGCCATCTATTATTGTCACTCTGAAACATAGTTTATCAATTTATGTTCTTAGAAAATTTTCTGAAACACAGAAAGCTTAAGTATCTTGCCAGAGTCATATCATGTCAGATGCAGAGTTTGAACCCAGGCCTTCTTGTCTCCCAATCAGGTTTCTGTCCAGTCTTCCCGTGTTGTCTCTCATTCAGTAAATGCTGATGAGATTAAATTAAACTGGATGCTTAAACCACTCTACCACATCTCGGTGAACACAGTGATTGACCAATTCATCTTCTGTCAAACAAAATGAACTACTCATGTCCACAAATGCCACTGATATTTCAAGTCACCCATGGACTTATTGACTTTCACTCTTTGTTATATGATTTTAAAAAGACCCTTATAAATTATAAAATGCCTAACAAAATAACTGAACTTGAAAAATATACTAAAACTATGTATAAAAAATTCAAGTGTTCTCAGAATGAGGGCCTCTCATTTGAGAAGACTTTGAAGCAGCAAGAGAAATTTTTCATATATAAAATCAATATTACTGATTTAAAAAAAAAACTTCCCAATGATTAGAGTGCCACCTAGTGTGAGAAAGGGTTAGGAAAAGCCTCTCAGTCCTTTGTGTGACCTACATCCAGCAGTGACCTGAATTTATCAGTTTTACAGCATCTGGCTATATTATGATGCTTGAACATTGAATATTTGGATACAGTGTCAGCAGGGGAAAACATCAAGCTGATATTGAGGGGAACCGTTTTGTTTTGTCTTTTTGGGACAGGGGTAGGAAGAGGAAGAAAACAATTTCTCATTGATTAAAAAAAATCAGTTTCATTTTAAAAAATAAAATAAAATAAAATGAAGGAGTGAGACCAGCCTTTGAGGTTCCTTTTAACTTTAAATATGTAACTTTGGGTAAATCATTTCACCTCCTGGGTCTCAGTTGCCACACCCGTAAAATGAGAAAATTGGGCTAGACCATTTCTGACGTCCCTTCCAACTCTAAGATATGGGATTCTTTAAATTTAAAAAATAAGTCACACCTTTGCAGAATACGAACCAAATTCCTTGGTTAGAAGAGACCTCAGGCTTCCCTCATCTATGCCCCAATTTTTGCACAGGGCTGCTCTCTGCTATTATAAATGCTGTCCAAGCTACACAAAAACTAGAAAGGAGATTTTTATTGCCGCCCTCACAAAACATTTCAACTTTAACTACTTGCCCTTTCAGGAAATTCTCCCTTTATTTTTAACTGAAATGTCTCACAGAGCTTAAATTCATTTTCTCTTATTCTTTCCTCAGTAAGAATACAGACTACAGAATCACAGAAGCTCAGAGTTGGGAGGGTCCTCAAAGTCATCTAGTGACAAGATCCCTGATGATTAGTCCTACTAAAACCACTTCAGTTGGGCTTTGTGTCTCTTAGAATTCTTTTAGTCACCTTTGGCTGACCACTTGTGATAAATAAAACTTCAGGGCTACCTCCATCACTGACTAAATAGAATAGAAACCGTAAATGCTTGCCCTGACATTCAAGGCCTTCTTCAGTGACTCCAAACTATCTTAAGAGCCTTTTCACTCATCACTATCAAAAAGGATTAGTCACCATTATCCTACCTTTGTATAACTTTGTATATTCCCATGATAGAATTCCCTCTTCATTCTTATCTGCACACTCACCTGTTGAAAACCATTCTCTTCCCACTTCCTTCAAAATCTAAATCAGGTGCCAGCTATTTCAGGAGACCTCTGTTTCCTTCCTCAGATGTCACTAATCTTGTATTACTTTTACTTCTTATATTCTGCCCTTTATTATATGTGTTTGTGAGTGTGTTTAATCTATTAGACTGTAAGCTTCTTGAGGGCAGAGCTTGCAATTTTTTTAAAAATTCCTGGTAACTATCATAGTGCTGCACACAGTCAGTGTTAAGTAAGTGGCTGATGAGCTGAATTGAATTGAACAGCATCTCCTACCTCTTTTAGACCATATTCCACTCATCTTCCCTCTTGCATCTGCAGTCTCTCCATCTCTAGTGGATTCTTCCCCATGCCTACAACAAAAACGTTCAGATCTCCCTTAGTTCTTGTGACAATCTCCCACTTGCTCCTTGTGCCTTTTATCTCTATTTCATCCACTGGATTCAGAACACTATGGATAGATTAATCTTCATAATGTAGAGATAAAATTCCTTCACCACCATCACTCCAGTTGAAATTCTAATTGCTCTGCTTTGCCTACAGAATCAAGTTCAAATTTCCCAGTCCAACTTTCACATACCTATCCACAACCCTATCACCCTATCTCATACGACTCTTTTCTGAGCCATCTATACTATCCAGCTAGACTGGCTTATTTGATTTTCTCTAAATGGATTGATTATTATGATATTGAGGATAATGATATCAATCACTGTGATGGTAGGTAGATGGTGGATGGTGATATAACAAAATGAGCAGATACCAAGCCACTCATACTCATTCCATTGGTCATAGAAGAGTCAACACACATTTATGTAGCTCCTTACCTTTTACAAAACACTTTCCTACACAATTTCTCACAACAACTCATGTCTTAAAATATTAGACTACTATATTCTGGAGTTCCTAAAGAATTTATCTGAGAATTTGGCATTTGGCTGCCACAAGATGCCAAATAATGACATGTCAAGAAATTCTCTACTATTGCTGCTTCTTGGGAGGACAGACTTGGAGCGCCTTAAATTCTGGGTCTATCTTCTTTCTGCCATCTCTTGATACATTTGATAGCAACCAGTCACTCTGGCTGGAACAAAATACACAAATCACTTTGCTTCTAAGGCATGAGTGGGGGAAAAGCACGTTTTTAAAAAGAGGAATTGGGTCTTTAAAAATATGATGACATAATGCTAAAAAAAATCAATTTAGCCCAAGTTCCTTCTTGGAATCAAGAAAGGAACTTTCTATGACTACTTTTTTTTTAATAATACCGATCCTTTAAAGCCAAACCTTAAAGTCACTCCTTTTATGAAATCTTTTCTGATAGCTACAGCAAAAATGATCTTTCTCTGTTGTGAACTCTAATGTATTTTTTATTATGGGAAGCAATATCGTTCAGTGGAGAGCATACTGGATTTCAAATGACAGGATGGAGGCTTCAGTATTGGCTTTGCCACGTCTTATCATGTATTAATAGTCTCTGGGCCTTAGTTTCCTTCTCTGTAAAATGATAAGGTTGGGTTAGATATTTCCCAAGATTCCTTTCAGATCTAAAACTATCATTCTTTGCTTCTGAATTTACCTTATTCTATTGTGTACTATAGTAATTTTTATACATATTCCATCTCTTCTAAAAAATTAATTATAAGCTCTTCTTACTTATTTCTCTTTGTATCTCAACACCCTTGTCATGTAGAATGGTCCACTGTATAGAGGAGATACCCAATAAATGTTTTTTGAATAAATCCCTCTTTGACTGCAATGCATTTAATACTCACTTCATATGAAATTAATTTTTAAAAAACAAACAGAAGTATCACTTACTTTTCCTGAAAAAAACACATCCTTCGATCAAATCCTGGCTCTTCTACTTATCACGTAGCTTGGCACATAGTAAGAGCTATATAAATGTTATCACTGTTATTAACAAGATGTCAAAGTTCTGATGGAAGATCAGTTGGGAAACCTACTCTTTCCTGAGATGGGTTACTTTTGTTGTGGAGTCATTTCAGCTATGACCAACTCTCCATGACCCAATTTGAAGTTTTCTTAGCAATGATACTGGAGTAGTTTGCCATTTCCTTTTCCAGCTCATTTTTACAGATGAGGAAACTGAGGCAATCAGGGTTAGGTGACTTGCCCAGGGTCACAAAGCTAATAAGTGTTTGAGAACAAATTTGAACTCAGGTCTTCCTGACTCCAAGGCAGGGTTCTATCCATTGCATCACTTTTACTATCCACTCTAATTTTCTAGGAAAGTTCTCCTAATGTCAGCCTAAAATTGCCTCTAAAACCTGCATTTTTTGCACCCAGTTCTTTTCTCCAGGGGTAACCCGAATAAGTTTAATTCCACCACATATGATTGCCCTTCAAATATTTAAAGAAAACCCTTATATACCCAAGTCTTCTTCAGGCTAAACATCTCCATTTCCTTCAGTCAATCCTCATATGATCTGGACTTAAAACCATTCATCAATCTAGTTGCCCTTCTTTGGACCCTCTCCAGCTTATCAGTATTCTTCTTAAAATTTAGTGACCACAAGGAGACATAATACTTCAAATGTGGTCTCAGTCTGAGCACAGCAGAATACAAAGGTACCATCACCTCCCCATTCCTGGAAGTTATATTTCTCCAAATGCACTAAGGTGCCATTAGCTTTCCTCTGACTTCAAAGTCATAGTACTGACTCATCTTTTTCAATCAACTTATTGTCTAACCACATCACCCATGTTGGGAGAGGCATGGCTTCTAGGAACAGGAAAGTCATAACCTTGCTCTTATCAAATGACATCTGCAGGATTGTGTTCAGGTCTGGGGAATCACGGTTTAAGAAAAACATCACTGATAAAGTTTTCAGAGGAGGACAGCTCAGACAATGAAATACCTCCTAGTCATGACATATGAGAATCAATTGAAGAAATTGGTCATATTTAGCCTAGAGAAGAGAAGACTTGGAGGGGGAGAGAGGAGTCTTGAGGGATGGGGACAATATCTGACTTCACATGTTTGAGGGCTTGTCATATGGAAGAAGAGACTTGTGTTCAGCCCCAGAGGACAATAAATCATTCAATAAACCTTTATTTATAGCAAACCTGCTACATTTTGGGCACTATGCTAAGTCCTGGGGTCACAAAAAAATGAGGCAAAAGACATGCCCTGCCCTTAAGGAGCTCAAGGTCTAATGGGAGAGACAACATGCACACATATGTACAAAGGAAGCTGGGTAGGTCAGTAGTTGGAACAGACAAAGAACATTCTAGGCATAGGAGATAGCCAAAGAAAATGTCCAGAATGGAGAGATTGTGTCTTGTTCATGAAACAGCCAGGAGGTCAAAGTCATTAGATGGAAGTGTACATGTTTAGGAGTCAGGTGTAAGAGGACTGGAAAGGTAGAAAAGTTACAAAGGATTTTGAATGTCAAACAGGGCACTTTGTATTTGTTCCTGGGAGAATTAGGGAACCACTGAAATTAATTGAGTAAGGAGGGTGACATGATTGTACCTACCTCCAAGAAAAATCACTTTATTGAATGAAAGGAGGATGGATTGGAGTGAGGAGAGACTTGAGACAGGCAAGTCATTGCAGTAATTGATACTGGAGGTGATGAGGATCTGTATTAGGGTAGAGACAGTATCAGATGAGTGAAGGGTGATAGGTGGAAATAGCAGAGAAATAAATTGAGGCTATACATCAGGGAAAATTTCCTAACACTCTGAGAGGTCCAAAAGTGGCAAAGTAGTAGCTTCCTTATCCCTACCCTCCTAGACTTTATGTTTTATCCATGAAAACAACAATGACCAGTATATACCTCCATCAATACTAACCACAGCCCTCTGAGCCTTGGTAAGGAATCACACTTGGAGAGCTAAAGAAAATCACTGATTGGTCAGCTTTGTTGATGTGGCTTGTCCTTCATTCAGGAAGAGGACCATGATGTCAGGGAAATTCATGTAAGTGAATTAAATTTAAGTGAGGGAGAACTGTAGAGAGTCACCAGCCTCACTTTCACCTCTGGAGCCATCTGGGTCCAGTGACCAGGTATAGATCAGGATGACTGGAGATGGCCAGGATGTATGGGAAATTTTGGCCTTTTTAAGCAAAGGTCTTTAAGAGGTCAACTTTATGGTGATGGTGATAGGCCTCTCCAAACCTAGCTCATCCTTGGACAAAGCACATTCATTGCCAAGCCCATGGTCAAATCTTTCTTAGCTCAGTAGAGTCTGAACACAAGCCCATTGTGTTCACCAGACTAAAATCAGGACTTCTATATCATGATCCAGAAATCTCTTCACCCTGGAAGCACAACTGAGTCCTGGAATTTACACAGTAAATGTACCCACTGCCCCAAGGGCCTCTCTCTTTTATTGGAATACTCTTGCCACAGCCTCCTTCTAAGGAGGGCACCCAGGCCAGCCATGTCTCGTTCCTCTCCAGGTTGTGCTACAGACTTCTCCATTGTACCTCCAATCAGGATCCTTCCTTTCTTTTCAGCTTGTAAAATTCTCAAGGGCAAGCACTGTCTTGATATTTTTTATTTTTTGCTTATGTTCATATCTCTAGAACTTAGGGCACACAGTAAGCTTGTGGAGTGGTTAGCAAGGCCTTTGAAACTTCAGTAACAATTCCATTATCACAATGAGACATCAGAAGAGACATTTAACGGAGAAGATAATCAGAGGTTCAATGTTACAAAGGCTCTCCAAGGTCTATTAATTCAACCTTTATGCTATATTTGTTGCTGCTTTATTGATAGACTTGGTTCTTACATCACAAATATTTACAGATGATTACCAGTTCATGAGAGGTCTCTTTTAACAAAGAAAAACAGTTGAGCAAAACTAGTGATATAGTAAGATCATCTGAAAGTCCATGTATTTCACATCTGTAACAACTCTTCCCTAGCTAGGAAACCAATAACACAATGAATTGCCTTGGAATTAGGAAGTTCAAACCTAACCTTAGAGACTTACTAGATCTGTGACCCTGTGCAAGTCACTCAACCGCAGTTTCCTCATCTGTAAAATGGGCACCTACCTGTATTGATAGTGTATTTTTTTTGTTTTAGTATAATCAAGTATCTCTGATTGAATATTGTGACTAAAGATCTTCCCCACCCATTAATGGACCTGGGAAGATTTGTAAGAAGGTCCACACTTTGGGTTAAAAAAAAGCACTAGTTCTCAAGGGTTGTGATACCCTCTTAGCTCTTAAAAGTATATAAAGACTCTGAGGTGAAGTTTTACTTTAGGGGCTACTGATTGGAAGTCTTTGTTTGGTCAAATGATATTCTGGGCAGCCACTAAGGAGCCCCCTGATTTTGAAAACTCATATGTTGGTGCTTCTTTCTCAGGTAACTATGTATGTATATAATGGTCAGACAGTTGGATCTGTCTGTTGATCTACAATGTATGTATTGCTTCTGTCAGACAGTTGGAAACCATTTCTATTAATTATTATTTCTTCATATTTTCTTTGAAGTTCAGGGTGCTGACGTTTCCCGCTGAACTAAGTGAATGATACATGCGTTTGATTAAAGTGATTGCTGACCCCTCAAAAGTTGCTTTCCTTTTAGAAATGCAGATCCAAGAACCTATGATAACAGGCCCTCCTGTCTATGTTGGAGTCCTTGCTTTTACACTACCTCATAAGGGTGTTGTGAGAATCAAATGAGATATTATTTGTAAAAATTGCTTAGCACAGTATCTGGCACCTAGTGGGTGCTATACAATTACTTTTTCCCTTCCCCTCTATTTAAAAAAATTAACTAACATCTATTTTCTCTGTTATCCACATCCAGATAAAGAACTGGAATCTGAATGCAGATGAAAGCATACTCTTTTCCCTTTTTTTATTCATGGTTTTTTTTTCCTTTTGCAAACTCTAAGTGGTTTTGCAAACTATTTCTTCTTTCACAACATGATTAATATGGAAATAGGTTTTACATGATTACGCATGTATACCCTATATCAAATTGCTTACTGTCTTATGCAGAGGGGAGGAAAGGGTTATAAAAAGTGAATGTTAAAAATTGTCTTTGCATGTAATTGGAAAAAAATAGTATTAAACAAAAACAAGAAAAAAAATCTATTTTTCTCTCCCCCTTACCTCCCACCCAACTGCAAAAAAGAGAAGGAAAACAAATATATTGTAACAAGTATGCCTAACAGATGAGAAACCTGAGTTTTTAAGCCTCTGAAGTGGAATTGAAACCAGGTTTACCTGACTGAATCCAACACTCTATACACTACTCCACACTACTGTCAAAAGATAATTTATATATGGATCATTGTGTGTCCAGTTTCTATTCCTTATAAATGGCATTGCAAAATATAATTATTTGTCTACTACTTTGTGAGGGAGGGAGAAACCTTAAGATGCATGGATGACTTTCCTAAATCCTTACCAGATCCCTCTTAAGAAAAGTCTGTTTCTTTGCCTGGAAAGACTTCCCAGTTTCTTTTTTACACTATCGATCAGAGCAATCCTGTCTTTTTAAGAATAAGAATTACACCTAATAAGTATAGAGGGTTTTTAAGGTTTGCAAAGCACTTTACAAATTTGCTTTATTTTATCCTCACAAAAACCCTGGGAGGCAGGAAGTATTATTATTCCTATTTTATAGAGGAGAAAACTGAGGCAAGTTAAATGACTTGTCCAGAGTCATATAGTTAAGAAGTATCTGAGGCAAACTTTGAATTCAGGACTTCTTTATTCTGTTGCATCATTTAGACCCTTAGGCTAGGGCTCCATTATGACTTTAAAATGTTATATATCACTATGTGTCTTGTCATACTGGTATATATAAATATATATTAATGATGGTGAACATACATAAAGTAAGATACTCAACATGGTATCTTGCCATGTGTCAGACTAGAGTTTAAATTTTGTTATTTTGTCATGTCCAACTCTTCATGACCCCTTTGGGGTTTTCTTGGCAAAGATTCTAGAGTGGTTTGCCATTTCCTTCTCCAGCTCATTTTATATAAGAAGAAACTGAGACAAACAAGTTTAAGCTTCTTGCCCAGGGTCACACAGGCAGTAAGTTTTTGAGGCCAGATTTGAATTCACAGAGATGTCTTCTAGATTCCAAGCTCAGTGCTCTATCCACTGAGCCAGCTAGCTGCCCCAAGGGTTCAACTAATTGAAATTAAATCTCACAATTATACTAAATATGTCAAGGCAGCTTCAATAATACATGTCACTGGAGAACAAAATCTAGGAAAAATAGGTGGATTGCCGTGATCCAGTTCTGAAGCCTGAAAGAGGACAATGGCTTCAGGCGCCATTAAGTTACATGATGGTTTTGGCAAGGACACATGAAAAGGACACTTATCAGCTAGGAGAAGCCCTACAGGCAGCACTGTTTCACCAATGGATTAAAGTAATCTCCATGGATCATCCTCTTTTCAGAGACAGATTTACTTATAACTGCTATTAGGCCACTGAAAGTTCTGAAGGGATACAAAGTTGGCTTCAGGTTATCCTTCTGACTTGTCCTTTTAAATAGAAAATGATGATCCTAGATGCTAGAACCCTTCAGAATCTATGTATTCCCATAAAGCTGTATTTTCTTAGAAAAGGGAAAATAAAGCTCTCTGTGCCTAAAGCCTGGCTCCTTGTAATAATTAGGGTTTCACAGATGTTCTTGCATGTCATTGAAGTCATTATTTTCCAAGAAGAAAAAGTTAAAAAACTGTATTATGAACTTCAGTTTTTGAATATTTCTGGAGAGTTGAATCATTTTTGTTATCTGAGAGAAAATCAAATAAGAGTGGTGGTTATTCTAAAATGTATGTTTACATCCACCTTTTCTGACCACTCCTAATATTTGTGTTTAGTCCTACCATGAAGAGTCGGACATGACTGAAATGACTTAACCACAACCAAAAGTGGCAAAAAAGAAACATCTATACCAAAGAATACAGTGTCAGAAATACCTGGAACTGTGGAGAGACTCATTCTATTTGAATGCAGACCCTTTAGTTATTCTGATGGATTGAAATGTCCCTTATGGACTGCTAAATAGCGCTAGACTTAGGACTCATCTTCCTCAATTCAAATCTGGCCTTGGATATTTAACAGCTGAGCGACCCTGGACAAGTCACTTAACTCTGTTTTCTTATTTTTCTCATCTATAAAATGAGCTGGAGAAGGAAATAGCAAACCACTCCACTATCTTTGCCAAGAAAATCCCAAATGGGGTCACAAAGAGTGGGACATGACCAGGAATGACTTAACAATGCCAATGTAATCATTCACTCAAATCTTATCTTTTCTAGGAGGCCTTTCCTAAACCCAGCAGCACCAAAGACGGTTATGCTGCAAGTTTCTTCCCTCTGAGTTACCTGCATTTATATTACATTTATATACTATATAGAGATATGTTTATATCTCTATGTAATATAAATATAGTTCTTTTCCCTCAAGATGTCACATCAGACTTCTGTTGCCTATACATTATATATGTATATATGCACAAATTTATATAAGATTTATAAGTAAATATGTATCTTTTATATATATTTACATATATTTATGTATATATGCATATATATATATATACACACAGTGCAGTTTTTTGCATATCATCTCCTTCATTAAAATATGCACTCCTTAGAGGAACAGACTCTGTTTCTTCCTTTCCTTATAATCCCCATACTTAACACAAAGTAAGTGCTTAATAAATTCTTTCTGACTGACAGATTTAAACCCAAGTCTTCTTGGCTTTAAGGCTAATGTTCTCTCTGCTAGGATAGGCTATCTCTTGTCATAATACAATTAACTATTTACCTACTAAGAATTTATCTGTGGCATCTTATTAATTTTCAAAATGACCCTTGTGGATCAAATCTCCATTTTTCAGATGAGGAAACTCAAGATGAGAGAGAGAAGTGAGTTAGCCAAGGTCCCCCAACTGCTGTCTGTGGCAGGATTCAACATCTCCAAGTCCATCACTCCATTCATTCAATCAGCTAGCTGCCCAAGATCATATAGGCAGCATGTGTCAGAGGCAGGATATGAATCCAGTGCTTCCTTCCTCTGAGGCCTACTCTCCTAATAAACTACATCTTGCTATGAATAAAGCTGTCTTTGTTAAATTCAATAGAAATTAATCAAGCATTTAGGATAACTGGAAATCCATGCTTTTAGACTCCTTGGAATGATTTATACTTGTAAAATCACATTTTTATTTAAAGAGAGAGAGAAGGAGATGGAAAGAGAGAGAGAGAAGGAAGAGAGGAGAGACAAAGAGAGAAAGAGAGAGAGAGAGAGAAACAGTGAAAGAGCTCTGATATTTGGGATCTTTGAAGAAATGAACTGCAAAATAATCATGTCAGTAAGTGACATTTATTGCAGACACTGCCAAAAGTTAAAAAGGAAAGAGAGGACCTGGTCCTTGGCCTCAAGAATCCCAGATGATAAACTCAAGCCAAGAGATTTTTTTGCTGTATTTCTGGACTTTGGGGAGTAGTATAAAGATCACTATTTGGGAGAGTGTGCCAGAATTGCTACAGTTTTACTCCCAGTTAAATCTTGTGACATGAGTGAAGTTCAGCTCAAATCAAAAAAATAAGGGGAAAGAAGACAAGAGGAAAAAGATAAACTTTTAACTCAGACTGTCATGTTTGTATATGCTCTTATATCAAGAATAACCTGAATGTTCAGGGTTGAAGTGTTAACTCCAGCCAAATTCCTTGTCCTTTGAAGTCACCCTGCTGTGTCTAGGTAATACATAGGTCACATACCATTTCAACTGCAATATCAAGGCTCAGTGGGAAGTAAAGAATGAAATTGTTCTCTACTTATCTCTGGTTTCTCTGTCTAGTTTCCTGAGCCACTCCAGTGAGGCAAATAGAGCTTCATGATGATGTGTTCAAATCAGCGGACAAGGGTTAGGACAGGAGGGAAAGGGAACCCATTGACATTAGTTTCTTGAACCAAATAAAGGCACATTCCCCCAGCAAGGCACATCAGACTCCTATTGCCAGTCATGCCCCAGAGACCAAGTTAATATATATAGGAGAATGAGTTCAATGTCTAATGTACCACCATTTCATCCCAATAGCAGTCTGTTCTCCTGAGGAAAAGTCATGCTTTTGCCTTTCTTTGCATCCATGGCTTGGCACCTGTGAAGCATTTAATAAAAATGTTTGGTGATTGTGATGAGGATAAACTCAATTATGGTGGCTATCGATGGCATAGAACTCTAAATATTCATAAGTTACCATCACAATCGACTTTATCATGCTTTCATGCTATTCAAGCCCATGTGACTGATCATACTAGTCAAGTCAATGAACATTTATCATGCACTTACTATGTTCCAGAAGCTATAGCAAGAGCTGAGGATACAAAGAAAGGGAAAGGGGAAGAAGTTCCTGCAATCAAGGAGAGTACTTTATAATGTGAATAGAATATGTAAATATCATGAAATTAATGAATAAGAGGGAAAGGGAAAACATAAGAGGACCAGACTTTAAAGAGCTAAATGCAGGAAAGAAAGAAAGAAAGAAAGAAAGAAAGAAAGAAAGAAAGAAAGAAAGAAAGAAAGAAAGAAAGGAAGGAAGGAAGGAAGGAAGGAAGGAGGAAGGAAGGAAGGAAGGAAGATAACAGAATCAAAGATCTAGAGCAGAGAGGGACTTTAGAAGCTATCTAGTCCATTAATGCTCATTTCACAGATCAGCAGACTGAAGCCCAATGAGGTTAAGTGACTTCTCTAAGACTAATAAGCAATAATTAACATGATGGGCACATCTTCTGGTTGATTTCTACAACCATATTGTTTCATTTAAGCATAAGTACCCTTTTCCATCCATATCCATGCTCTGCCAAAATGTCATTTTAGCTATTTCTCCAGCATCTAAACCCATTCACCTAGCTCATGAATCTGCAACATTATCACTTCGTTTCAGCAACAAAATGAAACTGTGGAAATCAAATTGAAAATGTCACTGGACCACTTAGCTCTCCTCTGCAGGAGGTTTCCCACAGTGCCTGTGGGCCATCATGGCAAATTGTTCATCATATAAGTTAAATTGGCAGCTAACTTTAGACCTTGACTAAAATAAGGAGATTTTCCTGAAAGCACCTTCGGGGTCATTACCATCTAGGTTTTAAACTACTTTGACACTATTTAGCCAAGCAAAAGAGCCCACTGCTTTCTCCTAACCCTAAATCCTGCTTTAGACAGATTTGTGGATAAAATAATGTTGATTTAGGACAAAAAGAGTTAAGCTGGTATCTGTCCCCATGAATTTTGGGGAAAAAACATTTTATCATTTCCCCCAAAGAGCTCTGCAGACTCAAAGAGGACTCATATAACATCCATATAGTATTACTAAAGGGGTTAAGACTATAGTGGCCACAACTGGGATAGAATGGAAAAAAGCTAAGCCAAGTAACTCAAGTAGTAGAGGTGGAAAGGTAAAGTAAAGGCAGCTAGGTGGTGCAGCAGATAGAGCACCAGCCCTGGAGTCAGGAGGACTTGAGTTCAAACCTAGCCTAAAATATTTACAAACTGTGTGATCTTGGATGAGTCACTTAACCTCAATTGCCTCTGAAAAAAAGAAAGAAAAGCATTCTTAACTTAGAATCCAAGGATGAAAGAGTAAATCCTGGTACCCAGCTCTACTTGTACAATGTTGAATAAATCTCTTAGACTCAGGTTCCTTATCTGTAAAATGAGAGGGCTAGACTACTAAAAATAATGTCCAGTTTTAGACCTATAATCCTATGAACAAGGTGGCTCCACATGTCATTTTTACAAGGTCTAGTTCAAGGATGCCATACTTTAATGACTAATATAAAGGCACCATAGCTTCCTGGGCCTAAGGACCAACCACCACAAAAAAACTTCAAATCAAGATGCATCTCCTTGAAAAGCCTTAATTGTACCTTTGCAAAGGAATCTTATTTTGGTCTAGTTTTCCTTTAGGGGATGGAACAAGTGGTGATTTAGTTTTTGAGAAAACCCACACGCATGACTGAGAAGCAAATGTGTTCTATTGCATTTAGCATCTGCCAGGATATCTGAGGTATGTGGATTATTAAATATTCAATGGGAGCATATATACCTCAGAAATCAATAAATGCTACAAATCAGGACTGTATTAATGGTTTTATTGATTGTCTAAGAAAGTGAGATATAAAATGTTAATAATGCAGATTTAACTTAAAAGTGTTTCAGGCATACTTGTTTTTTGAGAGGTTGTTGTTAAATATTTACCAGCACACCCCTGGCTGTAACCCAGTTCACAAAGGTTTAGGACTTTTAAAGCTGACTCATCTTTATTTCAGCATATGAATTCCGAAACAAGTAACTTGAACGATAGTTTTGAGGGGTTCTTTATGTAACAAAATGAACATCCACTCGGCAATCAAAAAGCATGAGGTAGATGTTACATCCAAGAAAATTAAAACTTTTACTCTATCCCTTCATTATTTAACTTTTCAGGAGACCTCAGTTAAAAAAAAAAGTTATGGTGTCCCTTTAATAAAAAGGTGGGGTGGAGAAAGAGAATGGGTGAGTACAATTCCAGCACTGACCTTTTGGAGGTACCAGAGAGTTCTCTGAGTCATTGTTGAAAACATTCCAATGTGCCCAGCACATAGTAAGTGCTTTATAAACTCCTGTTGACTTAATTTGCTCCTGGAAAAAAGTGGATAGGAAGGGTTAGATAACAGAGAGTTTGCTTCAGTCTCAAGGAAGCCTGGGTTCAAGAACTGCCTCTACCATATACTGGCTAAATCAATTAACTTCTCAGTGGCCCCAGGCTATGGTTAAAGATTTTAAATTGCAGGCCAGTTACAGAATCTTTTTGATAGAAGGAGTTTTCTCACCAGGAGTTCTCCATACCATTGTAATCACTGGTCTAAATCCTCCCTGTGTGAGGTGGGGAAAAGAAATAAAAGAAAAAGGAATTACCAAGAAGCTTTTAAAAAGTTAATTAATAAAAGAAAATTCTGTCTACATCTTAGATTCAAGAGAACACTTGCCTGACTGAGCTATATCTCTATTAAGTAAAGTATTCAGAAGCCTGATTGTCTCATGTCCTTTGAAGATGACAGTACTTGAAAGGCCTTAATGGATTAAGGGCAGAAACAGGTATCTGTGAGTTATCACATTCACTGCATGGTTACTGGGATGTTTAACATGGGGGGAGTGGGTGAGTATAATCACCTTCAGAGGACATATATGATAGAAGGACCAAATACATATAACATATACATATATACCTGTGATTATTATTACAAACATCTACTGGAAAAAAGACATTTCTTACCTTGACACTGTGGCATTCTCTCTGGTTGTCCCCCTGCCTGGAATGCACTCCCTCCTCCCTTCAGACTACTGACTTCTCTAGCTTCCTTTAAGACACAACTAAATTCCATCTTGAGGTTAATCTCCAGTCATTCTGATTTGTATCTTGCCACTGGACCCACATGGTTCTAAAAGAGAAATTGAAGCTGGTGACTTTGCCCCATTCTCCCTCCCTTAAATCTAAATTCATTTGCAAGTCATGGCATCTTACTGATATCATGGTCTTCCTTGAGAATGAAGTGCAAACAACAAAATCCCATCTTAGACTGGAAGCCTTCTCCAACTCCTCTTAATTCTAGTGCCTTCCCCTCTGATATCAGTAAGATGCCATGACTTGCAAATGAATTTGGATTTAAGGGAGGGAGGATGGGGCAAAGTCACCAGCTTCAATTTTTCTTTTAGAACCATGTGGGTCCAGTGGCAAGATACAATTCTCGTTTTTTCTGCATATAACTTGTTTATACACACACCCACATAAACACCAACACCCACCCACACACACACACACACACACACATATATGTGTATATATATATATATATATATATATATATATATATATATATATATATATAGTGATGTCATGTTTGCCCAGGTTCTTAGTAATAGACAATGCTCTCATGGCTTCCCAGTCACCGTTGGAGTGAAACAGGGCTATATGCTTGCTCCCATGCTTTTTAGCATGATGTTTTCAGCCATGTTGTCAAATGCCTTCAAGGAGGATGAACATGATGGCATCAAGGTGAACTACCTTACTGATGGTAAGTTCTTCAATTTGAAAAGGCTAAAATTCAAGACCAAAGTGGATGGAGTGTTGGTACATGATTTTCTGTTTCCAGATGATTATACACTCAATGAAGCCTCTGAAGCTGAAATGCAACAAAGTATGAATCAATTCTCTGCTGCCTGTGCTAATTATGGCCTAATAATTAATACCAAGAAAATACAGGTGCTCCATCCGCCACCACCACACCATCCATATATGGAACCATCAGTTACAACAAGAGAAGTTTTGAAACCATCAGTTACAACAAGAGAAGTTTTGAAACCATCAGTTACAACAAGAGAAGAAGTTTTGATTCAAGATCAGAATACCATAATCTATCAATCAATCAATCCATAGCATTTATCAAATGCTTACTATGGGCCAGGCACTGTGCTAAGTGCTGGATTCAGAATGCCCCAAGTTTCATAGCCTCAAATTGCACTAAGAATTTGGGGACAATCTATGTATTTAATATTCTATACCCATAGATTCTCACCTTTACAAAGAGGGGATGAGAGTTCATTTTCCCAATTCTTTTCTGGGGCTAACCTTGACCATTGTAATTACACATTCGGCCACATTTCTACCATGATAGTCCATAGCAAAACAGCAAATACCTGTTTATGGAACCCAGAAGGATAAAGATATTTTCAATCACATTCTTATATGCATAAAACTGAAAATACTTATTTCAGAACCAGAAAAATCCAAGTCAGAGCCCCAGTGAGCACTAATGTTTCAAAATCTCTTTTCCTTTTTTCCTTTTACTTTTATTTACAGAAGGCAATATGGTATTGGCCATAGAGAACTGGCTTCAAACCAACAAGACCTTAGTTCAAATACTTCCTCTGATATATATTGGGTGTTTGACCCTGGGTGTAAAACTTGACCTGTCACTGAACATGGCCACTCTATTAAGATTAAAGTTTAAGAGAAGGTATCAACAAGCATTAGTAGAAGGAGTTCCCACATTTGGGAGTTCCCTAGACCAATGAAATCACACATCCATTCCCCACCCTTCCTTTTATTTACCAGCCCTCCATCCAACATTCTGACTAAAGTATGTTTTAACTCAAATTATGCTTACAGAGTTTTCACCTCAATCCCTGTACTAAGTATTTAAAATGTTCTCATTTGTTCTGCCTTAGTCAATTTGTTGGTCTAAGTAATACATCCCAGTTAGGGAACCCAAGAAACAGTGCTTTCAAAACACAGCACAGAGTGTAAGTGAACAGGACTCTCTTGAGAGAGTTGATAACAAAAGCTTCTCATGAGATCAGAAACCTGCAATTAGGATGGAAATAAAGCCCAGTCATGTTTTCAGTTATAACAAGAGCCAGAAATCAGCCTTCTCAAAGATCCAAAACCCAACTCATGTTTGTTCTATGCTGATGAATTACACGCTGCAGTCCTGGGTTGCTGGGGCATCCCCTCCCACAAAGGACCTGAGTCAGTAGGGTGGGTTGAATATGGGAGGTTTATAAATCAAAAGCTTGCAAGAGAACAATGAGGGCCATGCATGATTCAAGTCTGTGTTTTCTTTCCTTGTCGAGGGATATTTGTTTATTCATCCACATCCTTCCAGCCCAGTTAAAATTCATTTTATCCAGAGTGATGTGCAGGAGGCAGGTTTACACACAGAGAACATTACCTGGCTAGCAGTCACACATGAATTAGTTAGAAAGCTGCAGGCTTGGTTACAAAGAGCAGGCTTGAATATTGAGTGTCTATAAACACTCTCCCTGTTTCTGTGTAACACCCCAAGCCTCTTCAAATAAAAACAAATGGACAATTTTGCTTTGCAGAAATTCTTGGTGTAGTCAGAGGGATTATTGCCATCTTACAGACAGGGAGAGGGGTTGAGGGGGGATTTTCAAAGACAAAATGAGGTGCTCTCAAAACACAAGCATCTCCCCCTCCTTCCCTTGCAAGTACTTATCATGAATGAAAGACCATGGAACTGGGATGGGGAAATCTATGTTCTACTGTTGGTAAACAATTCCAAGGCCATCTTGCCCATTGTAGGCACCATCCTTCATCTTCCCAGACTTCCTTCCTTCTTTGTCTTTGCCTGTTCCATTTTCTTTCTTCTTTCCCTTCCTTTTCTTCTGCCTTAGGATAGTCCATGACAGCTATGAACCTTGATAAACCCCAATTCCAGTGATAAATGCCTTTATTTGATATGCCTTACTGGAGTCAGGAAGACGTAGGTTCAAATCCCTCCTCCTCAGAAACTTGATAGCTATGGTACCCTGGATAAGTTGCTGAAACTCCAGGGGCCTCAGTTCCCTCCTCTGTAAAATGATGGGGTTAGACTAAATGACCTCTGATGTCCTTTTTAACTCTTTATCTAGATAGCATGAAGGCAGTAAAAAGAGGCCTTCTTGGATTCACCTAGTTGTTTTGACCTTTGCATTTGGACATCACTTTGCCTTTGGACACCATTTTGTTCCTCTCTAATGGACAACACGTATTATTGAATGTGTCGTAGTGGACTGAAGGCCTATCTAAACATTAGGAGGGCCAAAGCTGAACATTCCCCTCCAATACACCCTTGCTATGTGACTTTAGACAAATCCCTTAAACTCTTAGGAGTTCCAGATATTTCATTATGACTACAAGTTATATATCACGTGCCAGTGTATGTTGGTAAAGGTACCTCCTCCCTGAGAGCTGCCTACATGAATGTAGCCATAGGTTGGGTAAAAAAAAAATGTGTATATATATATATATATATATATATATATATATATATATATATATATATATATATATATATATATATATATATATATATGTCTCATCTTCCTTTTGACTGTAAGGTCCTCCATGACAAGGGTCATGTCTTCTCTGTAGAAGTGTTCAGAGTGTGGCAGTCCATCCAAAATCTATGCAAGCCTATGGTCTTATCAAATTTTTTGATCTCTTCCACAGTCTGGCACAAAGTAGGTAATGAACAAATATCACATACTAAATTTAACTGAACTCAAAGAACATAGCACCATTCCATGGATAGGCATTCCTCAAATTGCCAATAGGCTGTATTCCAAAAGTTCCCATATAAACTCCTTGTTTGGAACCTTGGACACATTCTCCCAAAGGAAGAGTGCTATAATTTGATAGAGTTTCCAGGCTAAATCAAAAATGTCTATTTCACCCATGATAAATACTACATCCTGTTGTGAGTTCTAGACTCTGGGAATAGAAGGTCAGGCAATTCAGGGAGGATGGAGGAAGAAGAAAAGAAGGTTGAAAAGAAAGAGAAAAAGGTTTCTTCCTTTGGGAAGAAAAATTATTTTTGTCTGGCATCCTCCATCTCTTGGAGCCTCTCTACTATAGGCCCAGACATGTATTTGGGCACCCATACTTTGATACTGGACCATATCCTACAAATTGTTCTATGCTCCAAAATCACTTACCTCCCCTTTTGCTAATCAGAATGCTCACTTCTCAGGATATCCATTCAACATCAAAGAATCATAGCATTCAGACATGGAGAACACCATAGCGTTCATCCTTTCTGTCTCCCACATTTTACAGAAGAGGAAACTGAGGACTAGAGAGAGAAAAATTAGCTTGCCCTAAGTCACAGATTCCAACCCAAATTCCAAATCTTGGACTCTGAAGGAGTCATGGAGAGTCTTTCTAATTAAAAAAAAAAACTAGAGTCCTTGAAGTGGCAGCTAAGAAGTATAATGTGGGACTAGAATCAGAATGACTCATCTTCCTGAGTTCAAATCCAGTTTTGGACCCTTTCTAGCTGTATAACCCTGGGAAAGTCACTTGACCTTTTTGCCTCAGTTTCTTCATCTGTAAAACAAGCTGGAGAAGGAAATGGCAAACCACTCCAGTACCTTTGCCAAGAGGACCCTAAATGGGGTCACAAAGAGTAAGACAGAACTGATCAACAACGACAACAAGGCCCTTAAGTCCTCTAGAGGTATTTGCATTTCAAAGTAAGGATACTGGTTAACCAAAGAAATTCTATACTCTTTGAGATTTCATGCAATATAACCAAGTGAAAAGGAAAACTACGGGTCATGATGAGGACCATATTTACCAGTGGACCTTCACCTGCATCCAATGCCCCTAAGTGTGTTGCTTTTTTGCACCTACCTTCCCACCTGATCGCAAAGATTCTTTAAAGGCACCAGGTTTATTTTTGCTTTGTTTTTCAACAGTAAACCTTCCTGGCAGCTAGCTGAGTGTTTGATGAGAATCTGGGGAATGGAGAGCAGAAAGGTTATCTGAGTCTAAGGACTATTTGTTCATCTTTCTATCTCCAACATCTAGCACAGTTCCAGGCACAGTAGGTGCTTTACAAATTCACATTGATTAAATGATTGAGAATGTTTGCAAAAAATAGGTCATCAAAGTGAGTGTCAGCTGGAGGGCTGCCTGTAAGAAATAGAGACCAGAAAAGAGGAGAAGGCCATGTCCCTGTTCCATGGACATCTAATTTGGGGGCACAATAGTGGACTGCATTTTATGATGGATAATAACATACTGAATCCCAAATCATATGGCCGGAAAAAACTCACACAAACACACACACACAAGTATGAGCTAAACCCTATGTCTGACTTCTTCCTTAGAGACCATGCTCAGAGATTAGCTCCGTGTTCCTTGCAATCAGATTTAATGCATGGGCCATCAGTCTCCCACAGAAAAGCAGAAATTACTTTGCTGACAGCAGATAGTCTGTATCCATTTCTCTGCCCTAAATTGCGATGTATTGGTGTTTTACTTTCAATCAGTTTACTGTACAGTGATTTTTTTTTGCTTTGATATGGAATGTATAGAAGTCTGGGTTATTAAATCTGAGTTTCTCTGAAGGAAATTTGTTATGAGACAAATCATGGTCAAAATCAGAAGCACAGTCTTTAATCAGTGGCTGTCAGTCAGTCACTCAGTCAGTCAACAGCATTTATTGAGCTCTTGATGTGGTCAGGGTATAGCACTAGCTATGATGGTGAGCATATAAATGAAATCAAAGACATCTTCCTTTTACTCAAAGGGCTGAAACATATGGAATCTTTCAACCAGAATCACAGGATCCCAGAACTGGAAGCAATCTCAAAGACCATCTAATCCAAACAAAGGAATCCTCTCTACAATATTCCTGACAAGTCATCCTTCAGTCTTCACTTGGAGACCTCTAAAGATGGGGAACTCTCTCCCTGCAGAGGCAGCCCTTTACAGTTTTGGACATCTCTAATTGTTGGAAAGTATTTCCCCCCTTATATTGTCTAACTCAACCTCTGAATCTTTTAAACATCATTCCCAGTGCTGTCCTCTGGGGTCAAGCAGAACAGGACTAATCTCACTTTCATATGATAGCCCCCAAAATCTTGAAGAAGCTAGCATGCCATGTCCCTCCCCTCTGCCCCAGTCTTCTTTTCTTTATGATAATATCCCCAGTTCTTTCAACTATATCTCTCATTGCAAGTATTTATGGGCAGCAGAAAAAGCTTTGTTTCTGAAATCAGAGTAGTTGGATTCCAATCCTTCTGTACTATTTAATTATTTGGTGTAAAATTTTGTCATGTGTACAAAAATTTTAAAAACTCCCCCATGAGAAATGAATGTCTCTTCCCTTTCCTACTTCTTCATCCAGAAATCAAACACTGTGGGGAATGTCTCATAGAGATTTACCCAGGCCAAGATCTAATCAGACAGTACAAGAAATTCTAGGTTTGGGCTAACGGATGTATTCCTGTTTGTGAATTTACTCAGGCAGATCAGAAGGAGTGTTGATTCTCCCTATTATCAAGTTTGATGATATGGAAATTGATGTCTCTGAGCAAGATTTGAGTGACCTAAGTCAGATACAGCAAGATAGCCCACTTCCCATTGTGTTAACCAATCAGATTTGAGTAGGCACCTCTCAGGAAAGCCTGCTCTTTGACGGGCATATGAACTATAACCCTACTGCCATTAGGGGTCTTTGGTCTAAAAGAGACATCCAAATTACGGTCCTTTTATTAATAACTTCTGGCCTTATTAATAAAATGATCAAACTACGCAGAAACTATGTCTCTCAAAGCTTTTTGAACATCATACCTCCCCTCCCAAAGAAATAATGGAGTTAGACTCAGTGGATCTGAATTCTCCTCCAGACCTATGATCTGGATTTAAATATCTTTTTATTAAATATATTGGATGAAGGAAATACCTGAGTAAGCAGATTGATAGCCCTTTGCTCTGTTCTAAGCCACAGAGGTCAGTCAATCAATACACATTTATTAAGGACTTACTATGTGCCAGCTTCCATGCTGAGTGAAACAGAGAAAGCAAAGGTGAAACAATCCTTTCCCACTAATGAGGAAGACAACGTCACATAAATCGGTATATAGAAAACAAATTCAAAATGAATACAAGGTAACCTTGGATGGGAAGATATAGATTGGATTAGGGAGAGCCTTCTCTCTGCAGAAGGTGACAGCTGAGCTGACTTCTAAAGGCAATTAGGGATTCCAAGAGGCAGAGTTGAGTAGAAAAAGCATTTCAGATGAGGTGGGTAGTAGTAGCTAGCACAGAGGCATTGGGAGGGGAGAGAGCACATCCTGCATGTGTCAGAGATAGCAAGCAGGAAAGTTTGCTGCCCCAAGAGCCCATGGAGAGGAGTAATGTCGAAGAAAATTAGAGAGATGGATGGGAAAGACTTCAAATGCCAAAGAAATATCTATTTGATTCTTAAAGTGGACTGTTGGAGTATAAGCCCTGTTCTGGTTGGTCTGTAATAAAAATAGATTAAAGAGAATTATAAAAAGTATTTTTCTTACAACTATCCTCCAAAGTTGGTAATGTTGCTATCCTTATTTCCATTTTGCTTTTGAGGAAGTTAAGGTTCAGAAAAATTCAATGAGTTGTCCAAGGTTATGCATCTAACAAAGAGTAGACAACTAGGTGGTACAGTGCAGAACTTGGATTCAGGAAGACCTGAGTTCAAATTCTGCCTCACACACTTACTAGTAGTATGGCCCTAGGCAAATCGCTTAACCTCTGCTTGCCTCAGTATTCTCATCTATAAAACAGAAATAATAACAGCACCTACTTCCCAGGGTTGTTGTGAGTATATGAAATCATAATCCCAAAGTGTGCAGTATCTGGCTCATAGTAAGTACCATAAAAATGTTAGTTATTTGTGGTGATGGTGATTCTGATTTTCTTGGAATAGGCAATTTCTTTGTAGATGTTGTCCTACCAATGCAGGAACTCCTACTATCAAAGGAGATCATTATCTACTCTACCACTTATAGCCTTAGAGGGTTGTTTGGGGCACTGAGTGGTTAAGATCCTTGCCCAGTGTCACCCAGCTAGTGAATGTCAAAGGTAGAAGAATTTAAATCCAAGATCTCCTGACTGTATCCACATGACATGTTGCCTCTCATAATTCAATATAAAAGTCTATTATTCATTTTGATGTCCTGTGGGGATTTGGCTCACTACCAAGTAACAAAGGAGACACAGATGAATCTCTGACCTGTTTTCTCAAAGCATAGTGGTTTTAGAGGGATAGCTTTCCAAAGACTAACCAAAGATTGACCAATATGACCACATACCTGTTAGGCCTCAAAACACAAGTCTTCTAGCTCTGGGTATCAATCAGGTGAAGCCCATTTGAGGCAGAGAGCAGCTATCTACACTGTGACTTTTGTGACTCTGCCAGGGAACAGGTGCAGGGAGGGAAGAATTTTAAGCCATACACAAGCTTAGAAGGAACAAATGAACACATGAATGAATGAATGAATGAATGAAGCATGTATTAAGTGCTTTGTACAAAGTACTTCAGATATAAACTGAAAAGTAAGCCAGTCCCAGCTCTGAAGTAGCCACATTCTAATGGCTATGATAACATCTATGGAAGACTTCAGCTACAAGTTAGCTGGAAAGGTCCTATGGTCCTTGCCCCAAGTCCCAGGAACTATGCATCAAAGCAGGTAGTAACGCATCTTCTTTAACATCTTTTTCACTGGTTGAGTCATATCAGTTTCTGATGTTAAACCATTGCATGGTGCTAAGGTCTTTGGTGATAAGAACTTTATTTTCTGGGTCTTTATTACCTATGACTATAGTACATATAAGAGCAGTCACCAAGCTGCATCTCCACAGGGGCTGCTTCTCATGATGGTGGCTATAATGCTGAGCTAGTAGCCCAGCTGGGAGGTAATGACTAGGGTGGCAGTATTGTCAGAGCAGAGAAAGTGACATATATGACAGATTTTATGAAGGCAAAACTGACAGCCTTGTCAATAGACTGGATGTGGGGGATGAGAGAAAGTCAGGAGTTAAGGATGACACTGATGTCAAAAGCCTGGAAGAATGATAGTGTCATCAAAAGTAATAGGGAAGTTAGGACGAGGGGAGGATTGGAGTGCGAGGGATGATGATTTCAGTTTTGAACATGTTGAGTTTAAGATATCTACAAGTCATCCAGTTCAAGAAGTCTACTAGGCAGTTGGAGCTGTGAGATTGGAAGTCAGAAGGAAAATTAGAGCCTGATAAGTAGATTTGAGAATCATGAGAAAAGAGATAACAGTGAATCGTTGGGAGCCAATACCAAGTGAAATAATATAGAGGGATAAGAGAAGAAGGCCCAGGACAGAGACCTGTGGGACACTCATGGTCAATGGGCATGACCTAGATTAAGATCCAGCCAACAAGACTGAGAAAAAGAGACCAAATAAGTATGAAAAGAACCAGAAAAGAGTAGTTTTATGAAAACCTAGAGAGGAGAATATCAAGAAGAGAATGCTCAACAATGTTGAATGCTCAACCTGCACAAAGGTCAACAAAGATGGGGATTGAGAAGAGGGCATCGCATTTGACCATTAAAAGATCATAACTTTGGAGAGACCAGTTGCAGTGAATGAGATTAGAAATTAAAATACAGGGAAGTCGGGTGGGGGTAGAGAAGTTGAGGCACCAATTGTAGACTGCTTTCCCAAGGAGTTAAGTCTCAAAATGGAAGAGAAATGGGATGATTATTATTAAGGATGGATGGGTCCAGTGAGGTTTTTGAGGATAAGAAGATATAGGTATGTTTTGAAGTAGGGAAGCAGCCAATAGAAAGAGAGAGATTAAAAATAAGTGAGAGAACGTCAATGCTAGAAAAGGCCATCTGCTGGAAGACACAGGATAGAGTGAGATCACTTGTTTCCTATGTAGGGTTTGCCTTGGCAAGAAGGGCCACCTTCTTATAAGAGACAGTGATGAAGGATTAGATAAGGGCACAAGACATATGGGTTATATGAGATGAGAAGGAAGGGAAAGGGGGAGCTCCTTGCAAGCAGTCTCAATTTTTTCAGTAAAATATGAAGCAAGGCTCTCAGCTAAAAGGGTGGAGGGAAGGCAAACCATAGGAGATTTGAGGAAGAAAAAAAGTTTGGAAGAGTTACCATGGTGAGAGGGATAGAAGCTATTTAGGGAAGTGTAAACCAATTGGTTTGCAACCCAGTTAAGCATAAATTTGTAGTGGACCCAGCCAGCACATCATCATGAATTTCCCTACCTTCATTCAACAAAAAGTGTATAGAAGCAAGAGCAGATGATAGTAGGCTGAGGCATAACAGGGCAAAAAAATCAATTACTAAACATTTATCAAGCACCTACTGTGTGCCAGGCACTATGGCAAACACTGGGGATACAGATTTATACTGAAGACTTTCCTAGCTGATGACTACAGTACACATACTAGGGCTGCAAATATGTAAAAAGAACAGTGCCAGCTCTCAAGAGTTTTACAGTCCAATACCAGAAGACAACAGACAAAAGAAAGATGAAGTTGGGAGAGGGGGGAGGTGGCCCAGGGCATAAAAAAGCAGTTTACCCAGGTGGGAATGAGGATCTGGTTCAACAATGGGCAAAGATGGGAAAGAGAAGAGAGTGTAGCTAGTACAGGGATGTTGGCCTAAGAAATAACCAAAGCATCAAGGATTTGTAGTTGATGGTGTGAATGAACAACAGGAGTTGGGGTTGCAGAGTTCACTGGTGGATGCTTATGAACTCCAAATCCAAAGAATCCCTTGAATGTGGGGCTAGTTTGCCCCACCCCCAATGGCTCACCCTACAAACTTGTGAATGTGGTATTGGGGAGATAACCTAGAGGGGATGGGCTATTTATTTGCCTTATTAAGTGGAATATTTGGATCCCACAACTAAGAAATGGTCCCAAAGTTTGTTTGTGTTCCTAAGTGGCTAATTAGCTCTTAATAATAATTTACCTTTGTCAGGAATATATTTGCTTTTCCTTTTGTTATGATTAATACTTCTAGCAAACCTATCCTTCCATTCAGCAGCAGCAAAATCCCTCCCTAGCCCTGGTCTAGTCCTACTGCAGCATGAAAGTCATTAAGAAGCCTGAAATTGCTATCCAGGAGAAGTGAATCCAACAGCTATTTTCAAGAGAATTAACTCTGTATTTATGTTCCGAGTATCTGCCAGGAGGAAGGCAAAAAAACACACCTGTAGGAAATTTTCAAAATGCTATAGGGGCTTTGTTAAGATATTTGATGCGCTCAAAATAATGCAGACATTTTTACTGATATAAATGCACAGGCAACCCCCCACCTTCCAAAGCATTGTATTGCAATAAATCATTTGTGAGTTAGTTGCTTGGAATGGAGAGCACATTCTCCTGCTAAATATGGTAATTTCGTTCCCAGGCCAACCTGTCTATGCCTTTGTATAGATAGAAAATAATATATGTTTACAGTGAAAAAATGAGTAGGAAGCAGTCTATTCAATACTAGCAATTAAACAAAATAGCATCCCTCTACTCCCTCTTGCTCTTCCCATCCCTTTGATTCTGAACATATTGCCAAAGTGTGTGGGGGGAGGGGGGACATCTCCTCATCCTTTCCTAAGTCATTCCTATGCAACTCAACTCTACCCCACAACTCCTATCCACCACTTCCATGTCACACTCCAGATCAGTCTACCTTTTTCCCCATGCCCTCTTGAACCCTTGTTCTATAATTAACAAAATTCTTTTCATTTTATCCTTCCCCTTCTCATTCCCCTCCTAGCTTCTGGCACTTACTGAGACTGGATCCACCTGGATGATTCCTATGTCCCTGGCCACACTTTCAGTAATGGATGTACTTTACCTCATAGCTGCCAGCTCAGTGGTCCTTGTGAAGAACTAGGATGAAGGAGGAGGAGGAGGAGGAAAAGAAGGAGGAGGAAGAGAAAGATGAAGAGGAGGAAAAGAAGGAAGAGGAGAAGGAGGAAGAGAAGGAGAAAGAGAAGGAAGAGGAGAAGGAGGAAGAGGAGGAAAAGAAGAAAGAGAAGGAGGAAGAGGAGGAGGAAGAGAAGAAGGAGAAGATAGAAGAGGAGGAAAAGGAGGAGGAGGAGGAGAAGAAGCATTTGTATAGTATCTTAAGGCTTACAAACTACCAAATGCTATCTCTTTTGATCTTCGTGACAACCCTGGGAAGTAGATGCTCTTATAATCCCCATTTTACAGATGGGGAAATTGAGACACAGAGAGGTTAAGTGAGTTTTCCCAAATCACACAGAAAGTATCTGAGTCAGGATTTGAACTCAGGCCTTCCTGACTTCACCTGCATGTTCTACCCCCTGAACTGCCTAATTACTTACAATGTTCTCTAGCCTCCATTGCCTTTTCAAGATTCTCCCTCTACTGCCATCTATCAGCATCATCTCTATTTTGAGGTTCATTTGATCCAAATTTATCACCTAATCCAGTTCTTCATGGCCATTATCTACCAATCCCTCTCTTCTCAATGTTTTCAACGTCTGGTTACATTGTCCTTCTGTACCCCAACTCCTACCCTGATAGTGGGGCAGCTAGGTGGTGCAATGGATAGAGCACCAGTGCAGGAGTCAGGAGGACCTGAGTTCAAACGAAACCTAAGACACTTGACACTCACTAGCTATATGACCTTGGGCAAGTCACACAGCCCCAGTTGCCTCATCCTGGGTCATCTCCAGTCATCCTGATGAATACCTGGTCACTGGATTCAGATGGCTCTGGAGGAGAAGTAAGGCTGGTGACCTGCACAGCCCTCCCTCACTCAAAACAAAGTCAAGTGCAAGTCATGTCATCATTTGTCTGATGGCATGGTCTTCTTCAGCAACAAAGGACAAACAGACACACACCCTGATACTGGAGATTTTAATATATATGATGATGCTCCCTGAACTTCCCAGCTCTTCAATCTACTCAACTCTAATGGCCTATTCCTTCATTCCAAATCATTTACACACAAGGAAGGTCAAAAGGTTGATCTTGCCATAATCAACAAATCTTGCTCTTTCAGGTTCAAGAATTGTGAAATTATTTAATTTGATCATAATCTGCAGTATTCCATCTCTGTTATCCTTTTCTACTCTTAAACCTATCATTGGTGTTCATTGTAACCTCCAATCTCTCCACTCTTCAGTATTTTCCCAGCCCAAATTCCCATTCTGGCCTCTTTTCTACTCCCTTCTCAATTAATCCCTTAGGGAACCAATCAAATCCAATACTATCTTCCACCCTCAAATCTCCTACTCCTTTATCCTACTGTTGCTCATGCTTTGCCACACCCCAACAATGGATGGCTGCCTCCATCTCACCACTTCTTTCCTGTTCACATGCTCCTGAATGGAGCTGAGGGAACTCACAAAACCATGTTGATTGAGGGCCTCACACCTTATCCCAATGTTTTTTTATGCCAACTGGGCTCTCACTACATCAAGGCAATCCTATTCCTCTCTAACTGATTCTCTAGCCTACTTTCCAAACCTCTGTTCTAAACATTTTCTTAAAGTCTCCAGTAGAATACTTTTGCCAGCCTCTCAGCTGAAAATTTCATCTCATGTTTCACCAGTCAGTCGATAAACATTTATTATTAAAGGTGTATGTATGTTAAGGGAGAACTAGCTCCTCTGATATGAGGACTTGCTGAGCCCTTTTCAGGGGTTTATCCACCTTTAGTGTCCACTTTTACCCAGCTCTTATCTGAGACTCCAAGAAACTACAAGTTTGTGCAGTAGTCACAGCCTGGTAAACTGTCTTGGCAGACAGACTGAACAAGGTTGAGGGTAAGCAACTGGCCTCAAACATGTCGGTGAGTTAGGGGAATGTCTATCCCAAGAATATGAAGACTTTCCCTGGGCAGAGTGGGCAGATAAGAACATATTGTTCCAACAGCCATGAAAGTGGCTGAAGCAGGCACTGTGGAGTTCTTACAATCTAGTCAGACATCAAAGATGCCAAGGTCAGCCACTGCATCCCAGGCCATCGCCAGTCTTCTTGACATTTTCCTGCCAGTTATGTCCACTTCCAATACTGCTTAGCTCCTGTCTCTTTCCTACCTTGTGTCCCCAAGGCAACCTTCATGTCTCCCTATGCCTTATGGTCCTGAGAGATGGGCTTGGGGTTCTGGTCTCTTTAGTTTCTTCTATTGAGTTCTAGTTTCAGGGAGTAGAGTTCCCAACTGGGAGTCTGTCATGTCCCAGCTCAGCAGGGAAATTCAGAGAAGTCAGGGTCCCCCAGGAAAACCTGGGAAGCATATGGGGTTGGATTTGGAATTTGTAGGGACTATAGGTAGGAATTGAGTTAAATTGTAATCCTAATACCCTCCCATTCCAACAGACCAACTTGGTGTATGGTGTATTATTCCCCCCAAGTTGCTAGAGAGAGGGGAGAGAGAAATGTTTATACTGGTGTTTATTCATATACATACATGTATATGTGTGTATGCATATATGTATGTATATGTACAAACACATATATATGTGTAAATACTCCTTTATAAAAGCTAATCTAAGTGGTTAAATGAAACTGGGATGCTTGGACCATTAAAATTGGGGGGAATACATTAGATATGTATATACACATATTTATAATATACATATATACATGCATATGCAATATATACTTTATATATGTAAAATTTTAATTATACTTAATGTTATATTAAATGATATGCTTATATATTATATTTAATATATTTCTTAATATATTAGAAATGTATTAATTATATAATATAATAATGTATAATAATTAATGTATATCATTATAAAGTATATTATATATTAATTATAAATTATAGTTATATAAAATTATATTTAATTGTAAATTATGCTTATTATATAAAATTATATATATGACTATAGATTATTTTATAAAAAATTACATTGTGTAACATACCATAATATTAA
>CM053770.1:216307942-216318062 GCA_028658325.1 Potorous gilbertii
TTTCCTTCAATAATATAAAATGTAAATTCCTAGAAGGCAGAGACTGTTTCATGTTTATCTTTCCATCCCATCAGCTAGCACATTGCCTGGCACATAGTCACTATGTAATACACGCTTGCAGAATTGGATTGATTTGAACAGAAAGTTAGACAAATTTTGGATGTGCAGTAGATCCACACTGGGAGCCCCTACACTGAAGAAGTCAGGATGAAAAATTAAAATTAAAATAAAAGGATGGTGACATCAAAAGAATTGAACCCAAAATATAACTATCCTTTAAAACTATATGCCCTTCATAAAAAGACTTTACAGTAGCAAGGGAAATGCGATGTGAGATGTGCCAGAGAAGCAAGATGAGAGAGACTTTCAAATCTACCACCTCCCTATTTTAAGTCATCATCTTCAGTCGTGAAGGGGCCTCAGAGGTTGGTCTTCTGTAACCTCATGTAACAACAAATGAGAATGTACAAGCCTCAAAGGTTTCCTTTTCTCTTTTGCATATGCCTCTCAATTTTCCCTGGTGATCTTCAATGGAGAATGTGCAGTGTTTGGTACCCACTGGGCTGCTTAGCTCATTTTTCTCCAAGTTGTTCTGATCAGAAATGCCCTGAATGGAACTTCCTATCACACAGTTCACACAACAGGTGCTGAGAGAAGATGTAACATACAAAAAAATCCCATGACTCCTTTTGCTTTCTTTGGTCACCTTGGCCCATTTTAATTTAAACAAAATTTCTTCCCAGGCTGAGTTCTTTTTCTGCTCTCTTTTCTAAGCACAATAGCATTCCCTCCCTCATTCCTTACAAGGTCTTTGATTCTTCTCCAAAAGATGTAGGAATGAATATGAAATTTACTTCTGATGAGAAAGAGCTATGATCAAGTTATAAGTAGCAGTGAAGCGAGTCCTTTTAGTCCACCAGCCAAATATCTAACACTTCATCCCAGACATAAATACACTTTTCCATCCCATCCTAAAATGAATTGCCTCTTTAGGATTCCAATATGATGAGAACTGACTCAAAGTTAAACCATCTTGATTTCTCATTTAGTCTTTAATCTCCAACAGTTCTACTGTCATCATCTCCTGAATGTCTCCAATCTGTTCAATGTAGCAAATACAAGTTTTATTGGGCTGGCAACTAAATTGGGCAAAGGGGAATTTGGGATTCCCAATAGGCATTCAAATGGGCACAGGAGCAAAAGTCCCATTATGGGAACTTGAAGGACAGATCCATCTAGATCAGAAGTGAAAAAACCATAGTCCTTGGGTGAGATCTGGTCCACTACTTGTTTCTGTACAGATTTTTTTCTGCAAGTGATACTTTGCCAACTCCTGGTCTAGAGTCACATCCTGGTAGTCAGACTATGCCAGCTATAGAAGACAGATCCAATCACTATCACCCATAAACTAAACATGTAAATATTTGAGAAATGATTCCCTTGGAAGGAGAGAGTGAGAGGAGGTAATCTGGGATGAGTTGAATACATTATATCTTTTGAGCTGGTAACTCTCAGTATGGAAACTCCCTTCATCAATGTAGATTAGTAACTCATCTGCAACTTACAGTGTAAGTGAGTGTTTTGGGAATCGTGAGAAGTTACATAACTTGACCATGATCATGCAATATTTATCAGAGGCATGACTTGAAGGCAGATCTTGCTTATTCCCAAGACATCTCTTCATCTCCTGTTTCCAATGTCTCTGGAAATTGCCATGGGCCTGGAAAATTCACCCCATGTTTTTTTTTTATTTTTCAAATCCCAAGTCAGCATTTTCTACTGAGTTTATCCAGCAACAGTGGGAATGGCCTTATACAGGAGTGAGGACAAGAGTTAAATATGAAGTGTGGGAGAGCATGGATTTCTTGCAGAAAGGAGGGTAGAATTAACTTACAGACTTTCTGGAATATAGTACAAAGGACTATAGCAAGTTAAAGAAGAAGAAGATGAGGAGGAGGAGGATGATGAAGAGATTATGAATGCAAAGATGATGACAATGACCATCATCATCTCTCCTCTGGTAGGTCCTTTCATCAGAGATGAGAGAAAATTAATAGTAAAAGGAAACATAATAGTTAAATGCCAAGTAGTTAGGAAAGGAGAGGAGTGGCAGTTGGAGGAAATTATGAAAGATTTTATGAAGAAAATGGTATCTGAGCAGCATCTTAAAGGAAGAGAGAGATTCTACGAAGCAGAAGTAAGAAGGGAATGCATTCCAGACATAGGGGACAGCAAGGGAAAAAGTATGGGGTCAGGAAATGGCTTTTTGTAGTGAAGGAACAAAGAGAACAGTTTCGTTGGATCATAGAGTGTAGAAGGATTAACATCCAGCAAGACTACAAAGCTGCCATGTACAGGTCAGGTAAGCCAGCAGGAAAACACCCCAAAAGAGACACAGGAGGCTTCAGGTGCCAGATAGGTCAAGCCAACACCACCATCTTGACCTACTATCTCCCCTCGGACACCAATAGAAATAGTCCAAGACCATGAACCCAAGAGTGTTTGAAGTGGCAATGTTCCCTTAAATTACCAAATCTGTTTCCATTCCAGTGTCCTATACCATCATCCTGGGAAACAGAAAGGATATTGCTGTAGCTACAGAAAGAAAAGTTCTTACAGCCAGAGTTCTCACACCTTCGAATGGTTTAATATCAGATACCAATAGCATTTTATGAGGGGAAAATGCCAATTTTAAAAAAGGTATATTGATACTTGCTTTGCCACTAAATTTTTAGGATCATTTTTATCTGACTTACACCTGAAATCATCCAAGTGTAATGTCCCCCTCATTAAAATGTGAGCTTCTTGAGAGAGAAGTTTCCTTACTTTTCTATATATATCCCCAATGCTTGGCATGACACTTTGAATATAGCAAGTATTTGATAAGTGCTGCATTCGTTCATTTATCCATTCATTCATTCATCAGTTTGTTTTGCCTCTCCTTTCATAGAATTCTTATATATTGCTTTTGTCCTCAAGAATCTTCCCATCGATTGGAGTGCAATCTTCAGTCATTAGGGGATTCTGTGAAGACAAGCCCTTCACAGGACAACCTAGGACTATGTCTCTGATACATAACCTGTATCAAACTCTACTTCATCAATAGGTGAGATCCCCAGATGCTACCTTCTTTGAACAAGGTTGACTCCTTCCTTCTTATTTCCCAGTATCAGTGAATTTTGATCACCATCCCTGTGATTTTCCTGTCCAAAACTCTCTTCCCTGCCCACCCCTCCCCTATACATGTGATCTTCTCTCAGAATGTGAGATCCTTGATGGCAAGAACTGTTATTTGGCAGCACTTAGCACACAATTTGGCACATCGTAGATGTTTAATAAATGTTTTCATTCACTCGTTGCCAATACTGTTAACTTAACCAACTTGAAAATGGCCTCCTAACAGATCTCACCCCTTCCATTTTCTTATCATACCACTTCCAAAATCATCTTATGTAGAGAAAGTCCCATATGTAATGAGGTTAACATGTGGCAAGGGGTGTCCTACGCCTCCCACCTCCCAACCCCCACCTATGGAATGAGGGTTGTTGTGTGACTCTGAGAGAGACAAAATAAATATGTCTAACTTATTCTCCCTCCATCTTTCTCCAAGGAAGAATTTGATTCATGTCAGGAAGAAGAGCAGGAAGTTGGGGCCAGAGGCCACTCTGCTCTCAGAAAGAGGGGATACAGAGCTAGAATTCTATCATTAGTCTAGAGGATATGATCATGCTCCATCAAACTTCTGATCACTGTGTCGTCATACTGGATCAAGGGGATCAACCTTCATATCCAAGGTTTGAATCATTTCCCACCAAGTACCAGTTCCACAATGAATATACATAGCGAACAGCAAATCGTAGCAAATCCAAATCATAGCAAAGTAGTAATTAGAGAAGGTATACATAGGATAATGGTGGTGAGTTCATCCTTCATTGCCAAAGAAGACCATGCCATCAGAGAAATAATGACATGACTTGCATTTGACTTTATTTTGAGTGAGTGAGGGCTGTGCAGGTCACCAGCCTCACTTCTCCTCTAGAGTCATCTGAATCCAGTGACCAGACATTCATCAGGATGACTGGAGATGACCCAGGATGGGGCAATTGGGGTTAAGTGACTTGTCCAAGGTCACACAGCTAGTGAGTGTCAAGTGTCTGAGGTGACATTTGAACTCAGGTCTTCCTGACTCCTGCTCTATCCACTGCACCACCTACCTGCCACATAGGATAATATATACCAGACAAAGAAGGAGCTCACTATTGAAAGCAAGATAATTGAGTTGAACCAAGAGACAGAATGCTAGATCTCCCCTGGGGGGATTTCCTGGAGTCTCCTGGGTAGATTTGGCCATCTTCCCTCTCAAAGCCAAAAGCCAAAAGTTACCAAAGTAACTTGAAAATTGAAGGGTCCCCAAAGAAGACTGAAGAAGTCTGGACTTCTTTGCCCCTCAAACAGGGCAGCATATTCATAAGGAGAGAAAGTCCTGTATAAATGGGCTTGGGGTAGTTTTTATACTTACTTATTCATAAAGTTGCTCATGGTATTTCTCCACCCAAAAAATCTTCAGTTACTTACCAAGTAACACTCAAATTCCTCAGTCTAGCATTCAGGGACCTTCAAAAGAATCTGAGACATTCAAATTCTAGGCTTAGCTCCCATGACTTCCTTCTACACCCTATGTACCTTCAAGAAACAGCACTTTTGACACCTTTATATCTTTGCTTACAGTGGCCCCTATGCCTGGAATATTTTTCCTCATCCTTTTTACCTACTGAATTCCTACCCACCCTTTAAAAGCTCAACTTGAATACAATCCTATTTGGTAATGCCTTTCACTCTCAGATACCATTTTGTTTTTGAGGCTAGAGCACTGGATCTGGAACCTGGAAGACATAAGTTCAAATCCAACCTCAGATTCTTACTAGCTATTGGACTAAGTCACTTAACTCTGTTTCCTCAACTGTAAAATGAAGATGACAACACCTCCATTCCAGGGTTGTGAAATATTATTTGTAAGAGGCTTAGCATAGTGTCTGGCACCTAGTAGGCATTATATAAATGATTATTAGTTTCCTAATGTACTTCTCCAGTTATATTTGGTATTATCACTTTCCATGTTAATGTCTTATTCCCTGCCTTTTTAAAACCAAATCATTAAGTGCAAAACCACATATTTCTTAAACTTTTCATCTCCCTAGTGACATAGCATATAGGATTCTGAATCTGAAGTCAGAAGACTTTGGTTAATATACTGGTTCCAACATTGTGTGACCACAGGCAAATCACTTAATTTCTCTAATCATTAGATTCCTTATCTGTGAAGTTGAAAATTAGTATTTGCATTACCTACACAGTGAGATTGTTCTGAGTAATTTGTTTTGCAGACCTTAGAGCATTCTCAAAGCCAGTGATTGCAAATTCTAGCCATGATCACAGCCTGCCAAATCTCAGTGACACTTTGCTTCGACAGATATATTCTGTAGTCTAATAGAGTCAAACTCAAAACTAAACTATAGGTTAAAATCTCCATGGCAGCATATTAGAAAACCATGTGTTAATATTATCTACAAGCTGTTATGTTTTTATTTATTTTGATAATTATTCCCCAATTACATTTTAATCTGGTTTTGACCACATTTTCCTTTCCAATCTACCCTCCATTCAGTTGTCTAATCAATATTCCTAAAGAACAATGATGCCCCTGCCCAAGAACTTTTGGCAGCCCCCTGTTGCCTCTAGGATAACATACTAACTTGTCATTTAAAAACCTGAATATCTCTGCTTAATATCACATCTTTCCAGGCTTATAACGTATTACCCCTCACACACCCAACATTCTGGTCAAATAATTCCACTTTCTATTTACCACATATAATACACTATCCCACATCTCTGTCCCTTTGTATGGGTAGTATCCTATAACTTATATGTTGTCACTTATCCTTGTTTGCCTCAGTTTCCTCATCTATAAAATGAGCTGGAAAAGGAAATGGCAAATCACTCCAGTTTCTCTGCCAAGAAGCCCCCAAATGGGGTCATGAAGAGTCAAACACAACTGAAAAGCAACTGAACAACTCCCTCTTCATCTCCTCCTCTTGGAATCACTTGTTTTCATCAAGATCTAGCTCAAAGTCCATCTTCTACATGAAACTTTTCCTGATCCCTCCAGTTTTTGGCGATTCTACCTTCAAATTACTTTGTACTTATTATGTATAATTTAGGCAGTTATTTCTCTTCCTTTTCTATCTATGCAGACTTCCTTAGCCATGGGGCTGCCATTTTCCTAACTAGACTGAAATTATATGCTCAAGGATCCCATCAAATACAATTTGATTTCCCTCTCAGGATCTTACATATAGTAAACATTCATAAAATATTTGTTCGATGGATGTAGGATTACTTAGAGCCAAAATTCTATCCAAAACTAAGATGCAGCCAAAGCTCAGACCGTGATAATTGGACAGTAAAGGAGTCTTCAATACATCATATGAATTCATGTAATGTGGTCTTTACTGGCATTAATATTTTCAGCATGCTCTATGTTCTCAGTACTTTACCCTTCCTGGTTCACTGCTCTTAAAACATTCCCATGAAAAACATAATGAGTTTTCCAAGTAGAAATGGATTGGGGTTGGGGGGAACAACTCACTCCCAAAGTGACTCAGACCCAGGGTGATTGTGGCCCTGGATATAAGGAAGTGAAATTAACATTCTGTGGGTCCCTGGAGGGGAACAAAAGCTCTTAATAGAATCTCATTTTCTCCCACATAATGCACATTTGGCAGAGCTGCTGAACTATAAAAATTAGTCAGTGCAAAATTCTCCAGCCATACTTGCCACTTGCACTCAGAGTTACAGATGCATTAGTCCAATTCATTCTCAATTATTCTGACTTCTCATTAGTGAAAGGATTGATAACCACAGTTTTTGCTAATGGCATATAAAGCTTTCTGTGATCTCGATTTAATTTAGGCTAATTCCCAGCACAGTGTGAGCTACTGTATAGTCCATGCAATGAGACAGCCTAATTTTATCTACTTCACACACACAGCCACACAAGGGTACTGGCTTTTGCCATCCTCTTACAATCATGCCTTAAATGCCTCATTTACCATTTAAAAAAAAACAACTATCTACTTATAGGGTAAATAAATCAGACTGGTGAGAGGAACGTGATAAATAGTTACCCAGCATTTGGGAGGATAAAGCATTTTCAGAACCGTTCTTTGATTCATATCAATGACATATCTCTAAACCTAATCTTGGTCTTAATCAATTAGGCGTATTCAAAATTCTTTGGCTGTAAAATGAACAGATTTTTTACAGTGATCTCTAATAAGTAGAACTGACTTTCATGGGATCACAAAATTAGAGGCTAGAAGAAACCTTAAAGAACACATGGTCTAATCCCTTCCTTTGATAGGGGAACCAAGACTCAGAGATGCAATGTGACAAGCTAAAGGACACGCAGGTATCACAGAACTGGGGTTCAGACACAAGTCCTCTGTCTCTAAATCTTGTGTTCTTTCACTCCACCTTGCTATTTCCCATTCATTCATCCACTGACTGGCGCACATTTTCTTTTAGTAAGCATATGAAAACAAATAATGAATATAAGAAAGTTGCAACTTAGAATCAATGAAGAACTCTGTAAAAGAATGAGAATAGTGAATTATACAGTAAGAAGAGAGGAGGGACTGATTAGGAGGAATGAAGGCTGGGTGGCCAGAGTGATTCACTGATATCCTGAATATATAAGGAGAAACCAAAGAAAGCCTCCATCGTATTGGATGGATCACCTGTGGCAAACTTTGGGGAAGACATGAATGAGAGGCACCCAAGTTGAGGAAGCATGGATAGGTTGCAATCCATGTCAATGGAGAGGACTCCTGAACTCATGGTGTAATTGCATAAGAACATTTACAAGAGTTTGCAATGTGTTTTGAATCTGTCATCTCTTTTAATCCTTAAAATAACCCTGTGACATAGGTACATATCATTTAATCTCGCTCTGCCTGAGTTTTCTCATCTACAAAGTGGAATAAAAATAACATCTACCTCCTGAGGTTATGAAGATAAAATTAAATATGCTACATAATGGGCTTATGGTATCATATGCTAAAAAAAATTTATTTGCATAAAGAAATGATCATGTTTATTGGTTTGGAAATAAATGTCAATAATTTTATGCCCTAAGGGCATCAGTTTTACAGATGAGGAAACTGAGGCACTAAGAGGTTAAATGACTTGCCCAGGGTCACACATATAGAAGTGTCAGAGGCAGGATTGGAACTCACATCTTCCTGACTCCAGGTCTAGCAGTTAATTAAACACATGACCTAGCTGATTAAGTATCCATTTAATTATTTAAGACAGGATGGAGGAAGGCACAAAGACAGAAAGGAAAGGTCCCATCCAGGAGGTGCTGTCTTGGTGCTATTAATTCTGGTTCATCCATGGGGCATCATCTGATGTTTGGGATGCTAAGTAGATGAAGCAGCTAAAAATGATAACAGGGCAACAAATACAAAAGATAAGCCAAAATCCAGGTTGACTTTCACACTATGACAATGCATTAGGGTGAGGTTTTAGTATTAACTGACACAATATGTGTGTGTGGGTAGGTACATGAGTATGTATGGAGAGAGACAGAGACACAGAGACAGAGAGAGAGAGACAGAGAGGGAGAGAAAGAGAGTGAATTGAAAAGGTAGATGGAGAGAGGTAAATGATAGATATATGGAGAGAGAGATAGAGGGGTAGAGAGACAGAGAGATGAAGGCAGATTGGTAGATAATAACAGATGGAGACACAGATAGATGAGAGAGAGAGATGGACAGATAGAGAGAGATAAATGATGAATGAATGGAGGGATAGATAGAGATTGATAGGTAAATGATGGATAGAGAGAGGAAGAGGGAGAAAGAGAGATAGTTTCCACAGAATCACAGAATTTCGTATCTGGAAGAAACCACGCTGAGGATAAAAGAAGGTATCATCCAGGGTAAGAAAGAGCTTCAAGGGTTTAAAGAGTTACAGATATTCTAAAGAATCCAAAGAAGGGAAGAAGGAAAACTAAAATAATAGTAGATAGGCTAAGTTACCAAGGCACTCTATAAATGAATAAATATCTTTTATGAAAGGAATATCAAGTGAGAAGTCAGTAAAGCAGGAGAGAGGAGACAAGAATCTGATGATGTTTCTACACCCAATCTTGTAGACTACCTAATCCCAAAGTGTCAAACACTCTGCCTATGCCACATACTCCTAAGTGAGACCTAAACCAAATTAAAATGTAATTTGGAAATATTTGACAAAACAAATAAAAGTGCAATAAAACATAACATTACATTTTAAAATTGAGCCAATATATTGCTCACAGGGCTCTTTTTGTTCAGATTAGAGGTCAGATTAGTATTTCTATTTGAATTTGGCTCTGTTGGTGTAGCCTACCTCCTCATTTTACTTATGAATAAACTGAAGCTGAGAGAAGTCAGGTGACTTAAAGAGTCATAGGATGATAAATGAAGACTCTGGACCTGGATTCAGGAAGGCCTCGGTTCAAATCTTGCCTCAGATAATTACTTGTTGTATGATCCCAGGCAAGTCATTTACTCTCTCTCGCTGTCCCAGTATCCACATCTCTAAAGTAGCATTAATAATAAGAACTACCCTTGTTATGAGTATAAAATTAAATACTCTATGCCAAGGGTGGGGAACTTGTGGCTTCAAGGTCACATGTGGTCCTCTAGGTCCTCAAGTGTGGTTCTTTGACCGAATCCAAACTTCACAGAACAAATCCCTTTAATAAAAGGATTTGTTCTGTAAAACTTGGACTCAGTCAAAGAGCCACAGAACAAATGCTTTTACTAAAGGAATTTGTTCTGTGAAGTTTGGATTCAAAGGACTACATTCGAGGACCTAGAGGGCCACGTGTGACCTCGAGGCCACAGGTTCCCTATCCCTTCTCTGTGCAATAGAGATTCACGATATCATATACTCAGAAAACTCTTCTTTGTGTAAGGAAGAAATCAAGTGTGTCAAGTTCACAAAAATAAAATTTATATCAATATATTTATAGTATAGAAATATATAAATGTAATCTATATTATATAAGTAA
>CM053770.1:216318562-216385703 GCA_028658325.1 Potorous gilbertii
AAATTTGTATTATATAAATAATAGAAATATAACATAAATAATGTAAGTGATTCTATTGTAAGTGTAGTATAAATAATAAACATAAACATAACATGAATAATAAAAGAGGAAACTGAAAAAGAAAAAAGAATAAACTTAAAGATCCTCTATTCCAACCCCTGAATTCCAAAGGTAAAATAATTAGGTGAAAAGTCACGTAGGTAGTTAGCAGTGATAGCAGACTCTAAATCCATCATTTTTGCTACTTAGTTCCCTAAATGAATGACTCTCACACGCAAAGTCATACGACTTTAAGCAGGTCGGGGGAAAAATATTTCAAAAAAGTAGGAGAAAATAAAAAATTAAAAGCCCAGATTCTACGTTCAGATACACGATATCCCTTTCATTCAACTGGATTATAGGCTTAGAGCTGGAAGTCAGAAAATGGTCATTGAATCCAGCTCCCTCATTTTACAGATGATAAAATTGATGATCTCTAAAGTCTTTCCTGGATTTTATTACTTCTCTGACTTGGGGGGCATTCATTCCACTCCTGATGCAATACAAAATAGAAAGACAGGAGTGAGAGGAAGGTTTTGTCTACGTCTCAGAAGCTTTCTGACAATCCGTCAAGAGACTACTTTATGAAGCTGAGGATTTGCCGACCATGTCAAGACAGCTTGCAGGAAACTCATTTTTTATTTAGAGAGCTTCTGTTTAATGGTGGCAGTGACTGAAGCTACCCCTGAATCAAATTCCAGAGGTGCATTTTTGTTCCGTTTCATTTGGAATCTACTAGGAGAGAAGTCCTGGAGGATAATGCCTCTTTCCTAGGTAGTCAGTCTCCTAGGCTCAGGGTAGAGGCAGTCTATTAATTAGGATTCGAGGCAAAGCCAATATATTGGCTGACTGAGACTAGAATACGGCTGACTATATTTTATTAGCGTATTCCATTTTGGGGTTGCATTTCCCTTACTTTTTTTCCTCCCTATAGAGAGTTACTACAATGATATTTTACTGGTATCGAATTTGTTATTCTATTCCCAGGTGGACGTCCATCCTATTGCTCAATGTCTTGACTTGGTGTACCTCCAAGAGGTTCCCTGGAATAAAGTAGATCTCTACGTCATTCAGTGCCTTGATTTATTTCTAGCACAGAGTCATTTTTCTCACAGTTGTTGCCTAGCATCCTTAGGATATTTAAGCCCCAAACTAATGAAGATCTTTATGGAATTAGGAGCTACCCAAGTAGGAGCTACTGATTATTCATTTGGCTTGCCCTTAAGAGTGAAAGTCTGGTACAGAGGAAGAAGTATTTTGAAAGACCCAGCTTTAAAATTATTGCCTGTGTGACCTTTGGCAATTCATTTATCCTAGATAGACCTCTATTTTTTCATTTTCCAAATGCCTTCTAGGATCTAGATGCCTTCTAAGGTCCCTGACAATTCTAAATCTTTGATCTCCTGTGTCATCAGCTGGGTCTGACTGAGGCTGGTCTTCTGTTAAATTAGGTCTGAAAGTGGAATGAAATAAAATACTCATAGTCTAACCAACAGTTAACAAAAGGAGGCTTACTTAGCCATTGCTGGGAAAGGATATTCAGAGTTGGAAAAGAATATTCATAGAAGATATTCATCTATGACTCAACTGAATCTAGTTTCCCTGTGTCAAATACACTGCTGGTCTATGGTCTCAAGACAGAGGGAGTATGGCCAGCCCTCTCACATCCTGGATGCTTCATACCCAGATGACCAGGAAGTATATTGGTAAGTCAAGTTGTACTCCCCAAAGTCAATTAAATTTAGAAGACAGTTTCAATACATTTTCAGGGGAAAACACTCACCTAAAATGCACAGAGAGTAACTTAGGATGCTGCTCCCACCACACTAAGATTTTATGGAACTTGGCATACTTTTCAGTTAGATTTGTACAACTAGGAAATATAAGAATGGCTACCTCTTGTTTCTCCTCAATTCCTACCAACTTTCTTACAAAATCAGGAAATTCTGTATAATCGATCTGTTTGTTAGGGATGCCAGGATGAAGATGAAAATGGGAAATGTGGTATTATTGATCACAGCTTGTCATGCAATGAAGTAGGTAAAATGCAACTTGTCAGAGTACATTTTCCTAGTGCATTTGATGTATTTCTTGCTCAATAGGCTGAGTTTTTAAAAATGCCATGGGAGAGAGAAGTGGGAAAGGGGACAGTAGTGATATTCTCTGATTTCTTTTCAAAGGCAAGGGAAACTATTCTTGTGTGTGTGTGTGTGTGTGTGTGTGTGTGTGTCCCACCAAATTGTAAGCAGAAAACATCATGAGGCTCAAGTGACTGGTAATTGAGATCAATTATGGCTTGACTGAGGAGCTGTGATATTAACTGAACATAGAAGTTACTCTGTCATTGATTACAAAACACAATCTTTGTGTGGTCTTGAAGATGAATCAGATGTGACAGTACAAATTCATAGACATTGCCTACTCTATATTTAGTTTTAGTCCAGAAAAATAAACAAGTCACATTTCTAGTCACATGGTTGATTGCTGCAGTATGAATTTTACATACTTCCAGAAGGTGTTGATAATATACAACCCTTGCAGCACTTTAAATCCAAGACTTTTCCAGAGTTCAGAAAAAACCATTTAACAAACTCAGGAAAATGAAGGTCAACATAGAATCATAACTAGCCCAAGGCAAACAAAGCTTTGCCCCAGGTCACTGACTTTTAGGGAGATGTACTTCTCCCACTATAATCTCTACAACTCATCTGAACTTCCTCATCACAAGTGAATTTGTCCCAAACCTAATTAGTCATAGCTCAGTGTAAATGGTCTTAAAACTTATATATGAATACACGTTGTTTAATCACTAAGGGGTCCCTCAGGGCGTTAGACCAATGTTCTTCAATAATAGCAATCAAACACAGAGCAATCCTGTACTCACTCAGGTGGTTACGTGTCCCATCCAACATCAAAAAGCATTTGTGTGAAATTCCAAGTTTTCTATGGTTCTCAGGAGTAGGAGATATTTATTTCTCCATTGGCTTCATTCTAAATTTGAGTGCAACTTCTAGGGGTGTGGTCAGAGTGATTTGTCCGATTAATCTCTTGAGACAGGTTCTCCCCACTCTCTAAAAAAACCTCAGCTATGGGCTACATTTCCATTCAATCACTTATGAGGTGTAGAGATCCCATGGGACATCTGCAAGCATGGATAGGACCAAGAGAATGACACCAGTATGAAGGAACTTAACATTCTTTAGTACAATTTTCTGTAAAAGGATCTTCTAATTGACATGAGAGCTAAAGTCAGAAATTAGAAACTGATCAGAATTTCACATTTTCAAATGCATAGGGAACCAGGGACAAGAAATATGAATGGATGCAAGGTGAAAAAAACAGAAACAGTAAAACAATCTTACATGATGACTATAACAATGCAGAGGGAAAGAGCAATGACAAAAAGAAAGTGAATGCTTGGTATTTTATCATTAATATGTAAGAGAACTCATTCTAAAAATATTTATATATGAATAATAAATGAATCCCAGAAATGAATAGAAGGAAGAGAGTAGATTGTATTGCTTTTATGAAATACCACGGAGCTTTCAATGATCTTTAGCCACCTCCACAAAATGAAAATTCATATTTTTCAATTTAATTTAATTTTTTGAAACTGGGTTTCCCTATTTTCACTAGAAGTGTAGTGATGATTCATGGGATCAAACTGAGTACTGATCCAGCATGGAAACTTTTACCAGCTCTATTTTTTCCAATCTGGGCCAGTTCACCCTTGCTAAGGCAGCATATTGGTCCTACATTCCTGGGAGGTCTCCATATTGGTGCCAGAATTGGTACAGTGACCTGGTTAGCTTTGGTTCTAGCACTGCTCGGATTGTTGTTGTGTTTGTCCTTCGTTCTTGAAGAGGACCATGGCACTGAGATGATGACATGACTTGCAGTTGACTTTGATTTGAGTGAGGGAGGGCTGTGCAAGGTCACCAAGCTCACTTTCTTCTCCTCAGCATTGCTCAGAGCTCCTTAGCTAAAGCAATCCACCAGCCTCAGCCTCCCTTGCCACAGGGCCTACAGGCATGTGCCACCACCAAACTTGGCCAAATACTCATTTTTTTACATAAAAATATTTCCAATTATGATTTATAATTCTAAATCCTGGAATATCACAGTCTCTGAAAAATCAGAATTGGTCACTCAAGGGGGAACGGTAAAAATTTCAATCATTGCAAACTGCCTCATATTCATGATGACTAATTAGATGCAAGAATCATTATGAAATGTAACATCAGGAGATATGGGAACAGAAAATGAGGAAGGTTGGTCATGTAGAAAGAGATAATAGTTGACAATGTTGGTGTTTCATTGGCACTCACACACTTGATGTTTAAAGACCTACATTATGAGGGCTGCATGAGAGGATGGGCACAAAAGCAGTACAAGATAAACCATAGATAGGTTCCATGCTATATTGTTCCTACACCAATCTATCTTGACCTCTAATCTCACATCTCCAACTGCCTTTCAAAGATTTCAAATTGGATTCCAGTAGGCATCTTAAACAAATTGTCCAAAACAAAATTCATTATCTTTCCATCTAAACTCTCCCCTACCTCCAACCTTCCCTGTTACTGTTGAGTGTATCACCATCCTCCCAATGCCTCAGGTTCACAACCTAGGAATCATCCTGGATTCTTGGCTATATCTTCCTTCCCCTCCAAGCTATTGCCGAGGCCTGTCAATTTCACCTTTGCAACATCTCCCAAATATGTCACTTCCTCTCCTCTGACACCACCAGCACGGTGGTATAGACCCTCATCACCTCACACCTGGACTATTGCAATAGCCTGCTGGTGGGTCTGCCACCCTCAAGTCTCTCCCCCTCTCCAATTCATTCTTCATTCAGCCAATAAAGTGATTTTCCTAAAATATTGATAGAATCATGTCACCTTCCTACTGAGTAAACTCCTATTGCCTCCCTGAGCAAGTACAGAATGCTTTGTCATTAAACACCCTTCAAACCCAGCCATACTCCTGTCTTTCCAATCTTCTTATATCTTGCCCCCCCAACAAGTACTCTTCCATCCCGTGACACTGTCCTCTTTGCTGTTCCATGAACAAGATGCTCTATCACTTGACTCTTGGCATTCTCTCTGACTGTCTCTTGTGCCTGGAATGTTCTTCCTCCTCCACTCTGACTACTGACCTTTCTGGCCCAAAGCCAGAATTTCTTGTATATTAGTTTCAATCAGACTTTCTATACTACTATTTTAATATGTGATTTAAGGATTTGCTGACATTTGTGTTTAAGAGGGATAAAACAACAATTTTTTTTAAATTTTCAATTGTATGTTCTGTTTGCCTACAACTTAAACTTACAAGTCTGGAAAATTGAATAATAATACATTTTCTCCTCCAAAACAAAAAGAAAATAGTTTTTCACTTTCATACATCTTAAAGTATAAAGTCATATAAATAATAAATTCTCCACCAGTTACAAAAGTCTTGAATTTTGTGAGTTTAACTTTGAATTCTGATCCAGATGTTTAGGAACCAAAAAATTCCTAGGCTATATAAAAATATTGCAAACATAACATTTATCCTCCATTTAAATAGCAATGCAGTCATTCAGCACAGGAAATATTTCCATATGGCATGCATAAACACCCTGGTTATTGATCCCTTAAGAGTTTCTCTACTCCAATCTTCTTGAGATCTGCAAGAATACTGCAATAGTGTTTCCTAAATTATTATATTCGCTTTTTTTCCCATTTGGATAAAATAAGTTTAGCATCTTGAACTTCTATAAATCTTAAGTAGTTTCCAAACTTAAATTTCTTTTTCATGTATCCATTCTTTTCTCCTACCTTTTAAATTGTTCTTTAGATGATATTTTTGGTTAATGGATGCAATCTAGTGATGAATATAAATCAGTAGTTATAAGAAGAGAGAGAAAAGAGATATAGAGAATGAATGGGAGGAAAAGACTTAAAACGAAAGAAATGAAGGGTTTTGTGCTTGGAAAGTAGATTAAATTGTTATTCAGTAAGTATTTGGAAGTGGAGAGAGAGAAGGGCATTGGCCTGAAAGAAATGAGGAGAACTTGAGACATGATGTAGCACCAATGTGATATTCATAACATCCATAGCGACCATGAATATGCCAGTATAATTCTGAATCACAAAACACGACAAACACTCCAGATGGAAGACAGAACCAAAACATTTATTCAGATACCAGAAAGCCAAATCCCAACACCAGAAAGCCAAATCCATCATAGTAACAAAGAAATATATACACAATAACAATGCAGAGGGCAACACCATGCCCAAGCCTTCCCTCTCTTAAGCTTCCCACAAAACAACTCCCTTAAACAAATCACAAACTAGCTCTTCCACTCATGGTAGTTGCCTGTTCTTTCTTTCCCAGCTCTGATTGCTCTCTGACTAAATTACTCTCAGCTATGCTCCAGCTCTGCCTCTTCCTGTTCCACCTTTCCTGCTCCAACCCTTCCTGTTCCATGTGACTCAGGCTTCCTTGTGACTTAAGCAGGTCACATGAGTCTATTAATGGATAAGAAAGATCTTCCCATTAAGAAGAAAATTACATTAACAATAAACAAAAATGTTTATTGTTAACAATATTACATTGCAATTACATTAACAGTAAACAAAAATGTTAGGGCAGCAAAAACAGGTAAAGATATTCTCAGATGTCCTCCCACTATAACACTGCTCTTTGAGATGCCTCTTTACAAAAGCATCATAGCTCTAGAGCTGGAAGGGACCTTAGGAGCTATCTAACCCAACCCTCTCATTTTATAGATGAGAAAACTGGGGCTCAGAGAAGTTAAATGTCTTACCCAAGATCACATAGATTGTGTGTCAAAATTTGACAATGCAATTTCCCTTATGCTAGATTGCTTCATGCGTCACCACATCCTCATCTTTTTTCATGGCCTTGTCTTAAGGAAAACTTCATACGAAACTTTCTCTTTGTGAATTTTCTTTATCCTTTATTATTTATTTATTCTTTATTCCTTTACATTTCTCTTTGTCATAGAACTAAGAGGTGGAAAAGACCTTAAAAACCATCTAAGAGGCAGAGACAAGATGGTGGAGTAGAAGCAGAGACCTACCTGAGCTCTCCACCCAAACCCCTCAGAATACCTGTAAAATATGACTCTGAACAAATTCTGGAACAGACTTCTGTCACAAAATGACAGAATGAAACAGATTTTCAGTCCAAGATAATCTGGAAGGCTGACAGAAGGGGTCTATTGCACCATGCACCTAGCACAATGCAGCCCAGTCAGACAAGACTGGAGAAAACCTCAGGGTACTGAATCACTGCATTGTGGTTTCCAGACTTCTCCACCCACAAATTCCAAAGACAACTTCAAAGGTCAATGGGAAAGCTCTGTCACCTGGGTGAGAGAGGAAAGTGGTCCAGCCACAGTCCCAGGGTGGAGGCAGCTACTAACCCAGCAGTGGCTGCTTCTGGAGCTCTCTACCAATAGAGAGTAGGGGAATTGGGCAGATGATCTGAGTCACAGTCCTAGGTGGTGGCCTGGGGCAATGAGCAGTGCTGGCATGTCAGAACTGGTGGTGGCTGTGGAGAAGGAATCCTAATAACAGATCCAGGGCAGAAAAGAGTGCTTGTGGTAGCTCACAGAGCAGGGTGAAGACCAGGAGAGTAGTAAACACCTCTCCTTTGATGATACTACTTTGGAAGACCTAAGAATTTACAGGTCCCTGGAGATATCTCTGAAAACAGTTGCACAAAACCCCTGAAACTTTGAGCAGGCACCCTTGACTTAACAAGGAATTCAGAGGTCAAGTAATAGGAAAATGACCAAAAGGGAGAAAAAAATAAGACTATAGAAGGTTACTTTCTTGATGAAAAGATATTTTGTTTCAATGGATGTGGAAGATCAAAGCATACAACCAGAGGAAGACAGCAAGGTCAAGCCTCCTCCATCCAAAGCCTCCAAAAAAATATGCAATGGTCTCAAGCCATGAAAGAAGTCAAAAAGGACTTTGAAAGTCAAGTAAGAAAGGTGGAGGAAAAATTGGGAAGAGAAATGAGAGCAATGCAAAAAAATCATGAAAAATAAGTCAATAGCTTACTAAAGGAGACCCAAAAAATGCTGAAGAAATTAATACCTTTAAAAATAGACTAACTCAAATGGCATGTGTGTGTGCACATATATGTATATGTGTGTTATATTGTATAGGTATAAATGTTTATACCTATACGTATATGTATGTATACAGAGACAGAGGGCACAGGGAAAGCTGAATATGAAGGGAGTATAGCCAAAAAATAAAATTAATTGTTGAGAAGGATATAATGGGAGAAAGAGAAAGGTAGAGGTAGAATGCAGTAAAGCATTTCTAAGAGTGTGTGTGTGTTCATCCTTCGCTGCCAAAGAAGACCATGCCATTAGAGAAATAATGACAAGACTTGAACTTGACTTTGTTTTGAGTGAGGGAAGGTTGTTCAGGCCTCATTTCTCCTCCAGAAGCACCTGAATCCAGTGACCAGATATTCATCAAGATGACTGGAGATGACCCAGGATGAGGCAATTGGGGTTAAGTGACTTGCCCAAGGTCATATGGCTAGTGAGTGTCAAGTGTCTGAGGTGAGATTTGAACTCAGGTCCTCCTGACTCCTGCACTGATGCTCTATCCACTGTACCACCTAGCTGCTCTAAAGCATCTCTAATAAAAGAGGCAAGAAAGAGCTTTTACAATGGAGGGGAAGAGGGGAGTGGTGGGAGTGAATAAGTGAGCTTTCCTCTCATTGGATTTGGCTTAAGGAGGGAATAACTCACATTCAGTTGGGTATGGAAATCATTCTTACACTGCAGGAAGGCAGAGGGGAAGGCAATAGGAGAGGGAAGATAAGGAATGGCAGATTGGGGGAAAGGGAAATCAGAATTAAATACTGTTGTGAGAAATACGTCAAGGCACAGAAAGGAATAAATGAAGGGCAGGTCAGGATAGAGGGAAATGTGGTTAATCTTTGCAACCTAACTGTTATGGAAGTATTTTCCATGGCTGCACATGTGTGAATCATGTTGAATCACTTGTTTTCTCAATGAGGGTGGGTAGAGAGGGAGGAAGGGAGAGAATGTGGACTGTAAAGCTTCAAAAATGAATGTTAAAAATTGTTTTTGCGAGAAACTGGGAAATAAGTTACACAGTCAATGGGGTATAGAAATTTATCTTGTCCTACAGGAAAATAGAGGGGAGGGGGATAAGAGAAGGGGGCTGATAGAAGAGAGGACAGGTTGGGGAAAAGGGTGGTTGAGGTGCATGCTGTCCTGGGGTGGGTGGAGAGGAGAGATAGGGAGAAAGTTTGAAATTAAAAACTGAAAATAAAAAAGAAGTGAATGTTGAAAACTGAAAATAAATAAATTGTATTAAAATAAATCCGACCTTATTTTACAGGTAAGGAAACTGAGGCCAGAAAGGACCTCAAGATTATAGCTCTGGGGCTAACAGGGACCTCAAAATCCATCTAGTCCAACCCCCTCATTGACAAAAGAAGAAACTGAGACTAGGGGAGGATAAGGGACTTTTAAAGACTCAAACAGACATGACACAAACAGGATTTGAACCCAGAGCCTCTAATTTTCCTCTTCTTTTACCTTTTTTTGGTCTTTCCTATTCCATCCATTTTCCTTTGTTTTTTCCTCTATTTTATGCCTTCTTCTGTCCATTTTATTTATTCATTAATTTTAATAAGCATTTATTAAGCCTTTTCTGTATAGCCACAAAGTACTCCTACTATCTCCATTTTGCTCCCTTTTCTTTCTCCTTTCTCTTTTCCTCCTCCTTTGTCTATATGTCCCCTTCCTCTTTCTTTTCTTCTGATTCCTCTGCGCCCCTTTCCTTTTCTTTCCATATGTTCTTGGTTGAAACTCTGTGATCTGTTACTTCCGTTCAAGGATGTTAACAAAAATGAAACTTGGCCCATGTGTCCTGACTGGAGAGTTCTACTCTGATACTTCGTGGAAGACAATATAATCTCTTGCTTTTTCTATCACACTGACAATCTTATGAGTTCATCTTCTGTTGATGGGACTAGCCTGCCTTGTTAGAGTCAAAAAGGCTTCTGCCTGTGCTGACTGCACACGAATGATATCTATGACATCTAAGATGTATGATTCTTAATAACTCTCTGATAAGTCATAAAAGGGTTGCAGCGGGCTGAATAAAGGAAGTACCCAAACCAATGACATCACAAATCTTTTCACTCAAAATTGAAGTAGGGAGAAAGGTCTAGTGGACTTCACAAAAAGCCTCAAGAATGAAATATTAAAAATAAAGGTACGTCCAGTAGCTGATTATTCAAAGAGAGATATTACCTTATGTATTACAGAATCTTGAAAAAAGGAGCAAATCAATGAGAACGATCTTATAATTAGCATGTTCATTGTCTGACTCTGATTGCTACAGCAAAAGTCTTTCCCTCTTAATTAGGCAAATATTTTCCTTGTTTGGACTATTAATTTGGTTAGAAAACTCTTCTGAATAGACCCAAGTAAAATTTTGACAGGTGAATCAGATTAGCCATTGTTTTTCCTTCTTAAGCTAAAACAAATTCCCCCAAATAAATCTATCGACAAGTATTTTTATGAAGTATCTATTAAGTCAGCCAGGTGGTGCAGTACAGGGTCTTAAGTCCAGAAGACCTGAGTTCAAATTTGACCGCAGACACTTCCCAGCTGAGTGACCCTGGAAAAGTCAACTTAACCCTATTTGCCTTTAGTGCCTCATCTAGAAAATAAGCTAGAGAAGGAAATGAGGAACCACTCCAGTATCTTTGCCAAGAAAACCACAAATGAGGTCACAAAGAGTCAGAAACAACTGAACAAGTCACTCAGTAAGCATTTATTAAGTTCTTTTTGTCTATCTAGGCACTAGGTTACGCACCAGTGATAGAAAGAAAGGCAAAACCACTGTCCCTGGCTTTAAAGAGCTCACACTCTGATAAGGGAGACAACATATAGTAGGTATAATCAGTACACAGAGAAGGAAGAAAAAAGTATGTACTTTCAGAGGGAATGGTGCTAGCAACTGAAGGTGGGACAGAAAGGCCTCCTATAGAAGGTTATATTTGAATTGAGTCTTGAAGGAAGACAGAACAACTAAGAAGCAGAGGTAAAGAGGGAGAACATTTCAGGGATAGGAGAGAGACAATGCTGAGAAATGGAGATGGGAACTAGAACGCTATGTGAACAGAATTCTAGAACAGCAACTAAGCCACTACAGTGGACTCAAATAGGGCACAGAAGGAAGTAACATGTAAAATGACTAGAAATGTAGAAAGGAAGTAGGTAGTAAAGAATTTTTAAAAATCAACAGGGGGATCCTGGGGATAGTAGGATACTACTGGAGTTTAGAGGTAAGGGGTACAAATTGGGGAGGGTTGAGATGGTCAGATCTATGCTTTGGAGAAAATCACTTTGAAGAATGAATTGGAGAGGGGAGAGAATTGAGGTGGGGAAACCATATGAGGAAGGCTAGTACAATATTCAAGGGAAGAGGTGATAAGGGCCTGAATTAGGATGATATCTATGTTAGTGGAGAGAAAGGGAGGATATTGAAAACCGATCTAGCAACTGATTGAATATGTAGGGTGACTGGGAATAAAAAGTCAAGAATGGAAAGTGTATCTTTAACAGTAAGAAGGAAATTTAGAAGAGAGGGTAGTTGGAGGAGAAAAGTAATGAGATCAGTGTAGAGTGTATTGAATTAAGATATCTGTAGGACTTCCAGTTCAAGATTTCTAATCAGTATTGATGTTGAACTTAATGAGAGAAACTAGGGTTGGATTTATAGATCTGGAAATCGTCTGCATAAAGATGGTAATTGAACACATGAGAGATGATTATGAATAAGATGATGTCACCAAATGAGATAATATAGGACTCTCAGGCAACTCTTTTTAGACTCTAAGTTACAGAGGAATTGCTAACATGCATAGTAGAGGGATTTTGCACACTCTGAGTTCCCCAGGCAGTTCCATATCCCAATCTGGCCTTTTAAAAAAATTTTAAAGCTTTGCTTGGTTGCCTTGACTAGTCAAGATCATGAAAAGAGTTGTAGCAATTTTACCATGTATATATAGTGTTTTCTGCCAGCTAATCCAGGAGACCAGAGGCATAAATTTTCCAGAGTAGCAGATAATTTTAAAAAATATTTTCTATTTGGTTTAGGAATGCATGGTTCTTGAATATCTGTCATGCTTGACTTCTTTAAAATAATGTATGAAACAGTGTCAGGATCAAAACAAAACAAATTTAATAGAAGAGTATTTCATCTAATTATAAGGCAGCACACTCCAAACTTTAAAAAAAATGGAAAACAATATAATAAAAATCTACAAGCAAATGCATCACTTCATTCTAAGAAAATATGAAATATTTATTATGGCCCAATGGGGTGATTTATTCAAGGGATCAATAATTAATCACTTTGAAGGCTTTGGATCCTTTATAAATATCAAAGGCTTTTAATAATTACTTTACAAATCCAAACTAGCAGGGAGTCTGTTGGCCTCCTATATCAAGGGAAATGAAGACAAGTCCAGAAGATGAATTCTGTAAGAGGAATACAGCAAAATCCCCAATGTTCATATCTTAAAATCCGTGCTATTGTACCCTGTATGAACATTGAAAAAGCCAGATGGGGAGAGGTGGGGTGGAGTAAAATAGAAACAGACCCTGACAATCTCATTCTGGGCATTAATAGAGACTCTGTATTTATAAATAATAACAACCCCCCTAAAAATTCTTTAATGTTCTTTTATCAATGTTAAATATGTATCCAAATCTTAATTGGCCATGGTAATGAAGGACAGGAATAGTTAAGCATCATGAAATGCATGGATAATCATTCTGGCCATTATTTTTTACCCCATCTCCCATGGCACTGATAAAATTAGCTCGCTCTCTCTCTCTCTCTCTCTCTCTCTCTCTCTCTCTCTCTGTCCTCTCTCTTCTTCTTTTCTTCTCTCTTTCTCCCTCTCTCTTTTTCTCTTTCTCTTTCTCCTCCCTCCCAAATACTCAACATACAATAGTTGAAAGTCATAGAACAGAAGGAACTAGAAAAAGGCATGTGTCATTTATCTACAACCTAAATAATCAAGCTCTAAATAATTACGAAATGGTAAGGTAATTATCAAGTGCTCAGATTTGAGTTGAAAAGAACTTTAGAGTATATTTTTTCCAAACTCCTCCAAATGAAGGATTCTTTTCCATAGTATCCCTAACAGGTGGTCTTCCAAGATTCGCTTTACAGTCACAAGGAATTCATGACTTTATGAAATACGATACCATTCCATTGGTGGACACCTCTAATTGCCCTAAAATCCTTCCTTGCATTGAGCTAAAAATCTACCTCCCTACAACTTTGACCTCCTGATCTTTCCTAGTTTTTCCCGTTAGCGTAACACAGAATTATGTTGTTCATTCTTTCAAATTCTAGCTCTTCAAATATTTTAAGGCGACTGTTATGCCCTTTGTTAACTTTCTGTATACTAGGTTAGAAATTCCTGACTCCAGTTTGGAACTATGCCTATTATAAAACTGTGCATACCCTTTGACCCAGCAATATCACTACTAGTCTATACCCAAAAGAGATCAAAGGAAAGGAACCTATATGTACAAAAATATTTACGGCAACACTTTCTGTGGGAGCAAAGAATTGAAAATTGAGATTATATCGATCAATTGGGGAATACAAGTTATGGTATATGAATGTGATAAAATATTATTGTTCCATAAAAACTGTTGAGTAGTATGCTTTCAGAAAAACTTGAAGACTTATATAAAGTGATACAAAATGAAGTGAGCAGAGCCAAGAAGACATTGTACAGTAACAGCAGAACTGTATAATATGAATCTGTGTGTATACCCATATATGCATATGTATGTGTATATATATTTGTGTATACATACACACACATAGAGAAAGAAAGAAAGATATATATGAATATAGTATATTTAGTACTTCAGTTGTGAATGACGTGGTCACTCTCAGCAATACAGTTATCCAAAACAATTCTGAAGGACTTGTGATGGAAAATGCTATCTACCTCCAAAGACTGAATGCAGATTGAAGCATACTTTTTTAACTTTATTTTTCTTGGTTTGGTTTGGTTTTTGGTCTATTTTCTTTTGCAACATGGTTAATATGGAAATATGTTTTGCATGTGCTTGTATAATCTATATCAAATTGCATACTTTCTCAGAAGGAGGAGGAGGGAAGGAAGAAAGGGAATTTAGAACTGAATTTTTTAAAAAATTGAATGCTAAAATTTTATATATATAATTGAGAAAAATAAAAATAATTTTTAAAAAATTCCCAACTCCTAGCTAAGTTCATAGAATTTGTGGTCACCAAATTGGATGCAATAGTGGGGTGAATTTTTCAACTACCACCCTCAATAACTATCTACCAAGAATCTACTACATCATGAGGTAGAAGACCCCCAAAGTGACAAAAATAATAGACCTTTGAAATTGAAGGAGGGAAGAAAGAAGGAAAAAAAATTTAAGTGTTTACTATGTGCCAAGAACTCTGCTGGGCACTGGAGATATAAATGGGAAGCAAGGAGCTTACATTCTACTAGGGAAAGACAACACAGAAAAACAGAGCTGAAAAAGGGAGGAGAAGAAAAGGACCAAAGGTGCCTGGCAGGAAAACATAGTTTTGAAAAGTATAAGACAAGAATGAGTCGAGTTCAGCTGATCTCCTCGACAAAACAGAGGATCCAGGATTCCATTCATCAATGGAAGAAAGGAGTGGGCATTACAGTGATACATTCCTTCTTGAAAAAGGCTATAGGGATAGTTAGCTATTCCAGGGAATTTTCTGATTCAGGCACTGAGGAAAGTTCCAGGATGATAGAGTATTGTTTGGAAGTCTAGGAACCAGGAAGAATGCCAGAATGAGAAAGGACATCAGAATTAATAAAATTTCATAAGGAATTTTTAAAAGAAATTTAGGTTTAAATATGTAGTAATATTTCCTTGAGTGGAAAAGACACACTGATGAAGACCCTTTCTAGACTGTTAATGATCCATTTATCCTTCCTCCTTGAGAAAATGTATTTTAAAACTTATGATCTATCAAATTTTAATGTAATCCAGCCTATTCCTTAACTGTTTTGCTATAATAGTTTCTCATGTGATATTTCTAGCTCTCCTCACTATATTGAATGTCATCCATGGAATAAACTCTACAATATATGTGTATGTGCAGACAATTTATGAAAAGATGTGGAAAAAAGAATTACACAAAATAATGTGTGAATGCGTTGCAGTTTGCAACTCATTCTCATCACCAAGGTCACAGATTCATGGAAGTCATTTTCTTTCTTTTTAAACTCTTAAGGACTCAGCTTTCTTTGGTGACTACTGAAGAGTTCATATAAGTATATTTTGAATCAAAGAGATATTTTTTCTTTCCTCTTAAAACACTGACATTTCAAATTCAGATCTTACTTTTAAATCATTTCAAATATGTTACCAAGTAAAAAAGAAAGGAACTTTTTACACATAACTGCAACAATGACAGAAAAACAACAAACCAATGAAGCTAACAGCTATAAAATTATACTGACCATGCTTAGTAACAAAGAAGAGGTGAGGAAATATGCCTTCCCTTTTTTTTGCAGAAGTGGGGAAATACGGATGTAAAATATTACATAGAATATTGGATTTTCTTGATGTGAAATTTAGTTTGGTTGAGTATCTTTTTCATTTTTTATTTTGTTATGAGTTGTATTTCTGGGAAGGATCTATTGGGAAATGTAAACCTGTAGAAAGAAAAAAATGATAGCAAAAATGAAACAAAACAAAATAAAGGAACTTTTTCAAACTTCCAAAATTTAAGGCTTATTACAAACAATGAGTTTTCTAAGACCATCCAGTTTTCAATGCAATCCTTTCCCTAAAGAGGGTACAAATGTAAAGAAATCACTTGAAATTGACTGAATAATTTGGAAAAGTTCATTGTGTGATATTTCTTGTGAAATTTTACTCAGATGTCATCGACTAGGGTATTCTGACATTCCATCTAGCTATACCTTTCAACCTGCCAAGATTCAAATTTAGAACAGAATGAGAGATAAAAACTCAAACACTTCAATAAATGAATAGGTCAAGAATTCTAAAATGTTCTCACTGGGGAAATTGTAATCTTCATTCTATCACTTTTCCTGACATATAAGGTACCATTAATGCTTTTGTACTTAATTTAGATCTTCAAGAGATCTTGAGTTCATTGATGGGAGTACGCCCATCATTAATATTACTCTCTACTCTTCTTAGTAAGATATCTTCATGAATTTCTATGGCCTCCTAAATGGTCTAGTCCTTGGATGATGAAAGACTCATAAAATATCACCAAGTCTAGACTCAGTGCCTTTATAGCTTGCTACAATTGATTAAAGCTTGAGCTCTCCTGCCATAGCCTCCAAGAACCACAGATCACTTTCATTCCACAAGAAGGCAGAGGAAAGTGTTTCATAAAATCAAAATCAAGAAACTACTTTTTGGTGAGCTATGGTTTGGACATGATCAGCAATCAAACACTTGTGCCATTTGACTGTATAAAGGGGAGTAGGGACTGAATCTTGAGCTTTTATTAGTACAGAAAACCTCCAAGAAAGAAAGCTCTATCACTGAAGGTTGAAACCTTTGCTTCAACTTACTAAGTTAGCGAGTTACCTAGAGCACTGATGGGCTAAGTGATTCACCGAGGGTCCCAGAGCCAGGAGGCAGGACCTGAACCCAAGTCTTCCTAACTTTGAAACTGACTCTCTCTATATAGATAGATAAACTCTCACTGTAATTTATACCATGCTTTGTAACTTGTTACTAAGATGATGATGACGATGACAATAAGTGATATTTACACAGCACCAAACATTATATTTTATTCTCACAACAACCCTGAGATGAAGATGCTTTATTACCCCTATTTTACAAATGAGAAAACTGAAGCAGACGGATTAGCCCAACGTCACATGGTTAGTAAAGCTCTGAAGTCAGAATCTGGATTTGAATTCATGTCTTCCTGTTTCCAGGTCTGGAATTCTATTCACTTCACTGAATGAAAGGATGAGTTGGGAAGATTAAGATAGTCTTCATATAGAACAAAGTCCTTGAACTACATCTTGAAGGAGGGCAGGAATTATCTGACACAGAGTTGAAGAGGGAGTGTATTACAAGCATGAGGAATCAATAGTCAGGACTCTTTCTATTGCACCATACTGTTTTCTATAACCTGTTTGTAATAGTGACAAGAGAAATGGCATATATACATACATATATATATATATATATATATATATATATATATATGGAGAGAGAGTATATTAAGGTTTAAAAAGGGCTTTTCATGTGTTATCTTAGTATAGATTTTGTGTAAATGATCTAATTAAGTTTCATGGTGGAGATATTGCTACCATCTTGTGAAATAACAGTAGTTTGTTACATGCAAATTTCGCTAGAGGGACATTATTATTGAACAATTGTCTATTATAATCAGTCTGTATCATTGAAATGAAGTCTTCCCCACATCGTAACCAAGGAAGCTGTGGATAATTCTAACGACTCCCCCAGTGCCAGTGAAGAAATAGTCAGTTTTCAAATGTACACAGACACTTAGTACTTGGCTTTGCACTCAGCTAATAATCTATGGCTTATCACTGAATGTTAACACATCTCTCAAAAGTAACTGCACATGTTATTACCAGAAAGCAAGAATATATCCATGCTTTGATTACTTCTGTTAAGAAAGCTGCCTTTAGAAATCTGTAAAATAACTTCTCTGTTAGGATTGGACATTGATATACTTATAGCTACAACATTTAATTTAATATATCCATTTAAAGTAATAATGGAAAATATCTAGCTTTTCAGCAGTTATCCCAGATTAATTATTAAGATGATTTTCAGCAGTGAAATATATTTCAGTGAGATGAAGATTATTAAATGCTTTAATGGAGTCATTCATTTGGAAGAGATGCTTTCATCTTACAATTAATTTTCCAGTTACCAAAATGTTAAATTAATAAAATTTTCATATCTTTTCCATGTAATTAATCATGTAACTGTAGTTCGCAAAGCCTAACAGCTATAGCATTCCTCCCTGGCTTACATTGCTTTGCTGCAATTGGACCATTTGCTCCAAAATGTGGGTGCTATTTAGTAAAAACTTGGAGAAATTGGTACTGGTTCCTATTTTGCTCTTGTTTCCTTGGCTTAGACACAGCTGACTCATCCACAGGATTAAATCTGCTCTTTTCCAGATATTAGTTACTGATTTTCATATTTATGCTCTTACTTTTCCTCACTAGAGTTTCCTGAAAAATTTAGAATCATCTGAAGTCAATAAACATTTATTAAGCACCTACTATGTGGCAGGAATTGGGCTAAGACTTGGGGATACAGGAAAGGTTTAAAAAAAACAGTCCCTGTTCTCAGTTAGTCCACAGTATAATGAGAGATACAACTTGTTTACATAAAATTTGTGTGTATGCATATGCATGTATGTATGTGTATGTATATATAGATGATTCGATAGATGTGTGTATATATAGATATAGATATATATAGATATAGATGTTTAGATAGATATCTGTGTGTATACAGGCTATATACAGGATAAACTGGAAATAATCTACAGAGTAAAGGCACTAGAAACAAGAAAGGTTTGCTGTAGAAGGGAGAATTTTTAGATGGGATTTGAAGGAAGACAAGGCATATATTACCCATTTCAGTACCTTATCTATGTTTGTATTCCAAGCATCTCTTCTTTTTTTTCCCCTATGCTGAGAACACTCCCTTATCCTAGAGCCCAAGATTGAATTGTCCTTTGGAAATTTGAATTGGGAATGCAACTGAAGCATGAGGAGCCCAGACTGAGAGGACTGGTAGCCCCAGAGCAACAAAGCCAGGGTAATCCAACATGGCAGATGAAGGACAGAAATTAGCCAAGGCTGCTAGCATCCTTGGCCTTTGCTTCTACTGTGCTAGATCCGTATGTAAAGAAAATTTAAGGGGGACCTGCAACACGTTCTGTGACAAATGTAATGAATGCATGTTGTTGTTCAGTCATTCTCCAAGAGGACTAGTGATACCATGCGACTTGCACATGGACTAGAAATGAGTGAGGCAGAGGTGCACAAAGTTGTGAACCTCATTCTCTTTGCCAGTCTTCGAAGTCCAGTGACAAGATCAAACTCAAGACAACTGACTAGGCCAGAATGTAGTACATGATCATGGCCTTTCTAAATTAAGGTCTTTCCCTGAAGAACTTATGGGAGGACATCAATTTATCTGCTTGATACTTTTTCCTTCCCCCGCTCCAAAAAATAGAGAGAGTAGAGTCATTTTCATATATTTTATATGTGTGTATGTATTTATGTATGTATATATGTATACATGTATTGCCACACCCAACCATGTTCTTTGGTTTTGAATATGCAAAGACAATGTTTAAACTCTATGGTAATTCAATCAGAACACTTTCTTTCAAAGGTGACCTACTAGTCTTTGAAAAAATTAATTAATTACAAAATTGCCTGGGAGCACTTTAATGGCACAAAAAAATCCATTTTTTGTTATGTGATCATTCACCAAAGGAAAAACAAAATGAGGAAATTTGTTCACAGAAGCATTTGCGGATAGCTTGTCCTTGGGAAGCATCTGTTAGTCTAAGTTTCTTGACTTCAAACAAAGGTTGAGGAAAGGAAAATACTCATGACATGAACATTCCCTCCTGTATCCAATGGTACAGATGGCAAAACATTCAAGCCTGCCCAATGTGTTGCAGTTCTTGTCCATGTCAATGAATTGATCAATATGCATTTAGTAAGCATATGTTGACACTGCAGCAGCCTTGCAGATATAAAGAAGCAGTGAAACAGTCCCTGCCTTCAAGGTATTTACAATCTATGAAGGGAGACAATTCAGTAGAATGTACTAAAAGGCTGTGAACAGCTTGAGGTGTTTGTACAATGACTTTAGACAAGTCATTTAACCTCTGTCTGTCTTAGTTTTCTCATAGCTCTCTAGGGAGGCACCTCTTATGGGATGAGGTGAATTGGACAAATGGGACTTTTTGTCAAAAGGAGTAGGAGCAACAGATAAGGATAAAGGAAGTGAGCTAATATGTAGGATTTGTTGTTGGGGAATAAGGGTGAAGTTTCAGCCCATCCTAGTAAACTAGAACTTTGGAGTAGAGGCCCAGAATTTTGGAGGGCCTTTACTCTTTGATTTGATAGAGTATCTGAATAATTAAAGGACAAGCACGTAAGTTACATGAGGAGTAATTAGCAGACATTCAGAGACAAAGTTCATCAAGGAGGCATTGGTTCAAGTCCTAGCATAAGAGGGGAAAACAAATTCCCTAGAATCACAAGACCGCAGAGTTAGGAGGTATGTTACCAGGAGCATTAATTGACAACAATATTCCTGACACATAGTCATCAAATGAGATAATAGGGGAAAGGAATTAAGCATCTATTAAGCACCTACTTTGAGGTCACTGGGTGGCTCAGTGGATAAAGCGTTAGGCTGAGAGTCAGGAAGATCTGAATTCAAATCCAGCCTCAGACACTGGGTGACTTTTTGCCTCAGTTTACTCATCTGTAAAATGAGCTGAAGAAGGAAACAGCAGACCATTCCAATATCTTTGCCAAGAAAATCCCATGGACAGTATTGGCATGTTATGGTCCACAGAGTCACAAAGAGTTGGACACAACTGAACAGTAACAAAATACCTACTGTGTGCCAGGCACTCTGCTAAGCACTTTTACTAATATTATCTCACTTCATCCTTACAACAACCCTGGGAAGTAGAAACTGTTATCTCCATTTTACAGATGAGGAAACCCAGTTAGAAAGAGGTTAAATTACTTGTCCAAAGTCAAATGGCTAGTAAATGTCTGAGACTGGATTTGAACTCAGGTCTTCCTAAATCCAAGTCCGGTGATCCTTTCACTATGCCATCTACCTATCTAATATGATGATATTTGTAAAGCACTCAGCAGTGTCTGGTATATAATAGGTACTTAAATACTGCTTCCTTCCTTCCCACCATGTATCTTTCACCTAAGGAAAAGGATGAATGGTCATTAGAACTGTGTTTTACAATTGTCATAATGCATCATGCTCATTGAATATCAGAATTTAAAGGGAGCTCAGGAGATATCTAGTATGACCAATGGTAACTGATCATGATACTAATAGCTAGCAGGCATATGGCATTTTAAGGTTTATAACACACTTTATCTCATTTAGTCCTTACCACACAGCCTGTTGTTCAGTCATTTCAGCCATATCCAACTCTACATGACCCTATTTGGGCTTTTCTTGGCAAAGATCCTGGAGTGGTTTGCCATTTCCTTCTTCAGCTCATTTTACAGATGAACAAACCAAAGTATACAGGGTTAAATGACTTGCCCTGGGTGACATGGTCACAGAGCTAGTAAGTGTCTAAGGTAAGATTTGAACTCAGGTCCTTCTGACTCTAGGTCTAATGCTCTATCCACTGTGCCATCTAGCTACCCTAATAGCTTAGCCAATCAATGAGAGCCAGAGGGAATTGGGTTTAAAACATGGTCTTTGAAAAAGAAATCTAGCCAGTAAATCGCAAGTAGGTAGGTTTTAGCCATCAAAATTTACCTTCCTTTGGGCAGAACACCCTCAGGTAAAGCCATGATACTCCTTAGGGGGGACAATAAAGGATAAGAGAAGAGAGGAGAGGTGAGAAGGGAAGAGAAGAGAGGGGAAGGGAGGGCAGAGGAGAGCAAGGGAGGGGAAAGGAGGGCAAGTGAGGGGAGGAGAGCAGAAGGGAGGATTCTGTCTCAAATTATTAATCAAAAAGGGAGAAAGATATTTAACTCACTTTGTACAATATCATATATATGTGGTGGAGAGTACCACATGTACATATATATATTCAGGTATACATACATCAATGTGTGCATATATTATTCATATCACATATACATAAATGTGTGTATGTGTGTACATATGTGAATACAACACCTGTGTATGTGCACACACATATATGTATCTAGACATAGATGTAAATCTAGATAGATGCAAAACACCTTGGTTTCTCAAGCTTTGGTCCCAAAGCTGGAATATTTGTCTGAATATTTGCTCAGCTCTAACCTCATTACTCACAATCTTTTGAGTCCCCTCTTGTTTCACACCCTTCCCACCTTCTTCTTGTTGTTCAGTCATTTCAGTCATGCCTGACTCTTCATGACCACATTTGAGCTTTTCTTGACAAACATCCTAGCATGGTTTGCCATCTCCTTCTCCAGCTGATTTTACAGATGAGAAAACTAAGGCAACCAAAGTTAAATAACTTGACCAGTGTTGTGCTAGTGCAGATTTCAACTCGAGATGATGAGCCTTCCTGACTTCAGGCCTGGTACTCTATCCACTCACAACCTAGCTGGCTACCTCCATGAAATTAAATACAATTTCCTTAACCTGGCATTCACGATCCTCTGTGCTCTGGAGTCATCCTACTTGCCCAATTTAATCTTCCTTTACTGTTCTCTCCATAACTTGTGATCCACCAAATTGGATTATTTGCTACATACCCTTTACTTGCAATGCATTCCCTCCCATTTCCTCCCATTAATACCTTTCCCATTTTCCAAGGCCCAGCCTAAATGTCACCTCCCTTATGAAATCTTCTGTGATTATCCCACAGTTGAATATGATCTTTCTCTCCTTTGAATTCTCATGGCATTTTGACGATGGCTGTCTTATAGCACTTACTATTTTCTGTCTTATACTATAGTTATTCGTGCATTTGGCTTCTCCTCACACTAACTTATAACTTATTCATCTTTGTATTCCCGGGAGCACTTACCACAATGCCTTTCACATAATAGCATCTTAATAAATATTTATTGAATGAATGAATGATCTCATCGATATGGGTAGTCCCTTGCCAACAAAACAGGCTATAATCCATTCACACCTTTTCATCCTGTACAATTCTAACCCAAATCTTCCATAAATATTCCACAGAGGAAACAACCCAATGTGCTGAGGGGAGGGAGGGATTCTTTCTTCCTCTAGATTTTATGACACTGCTCAGATACCAAAGAAAAATAAGAGACATCCCCCAGGTACCCCTACTCTCACCACAGGATTTGCCAGCCCCTTTTCCTGTCATGCATCAATCTGATGAAATCCTTTATGCTGTCTCTTTTTCCAAATCTTCCTTAGTAATCTATTCATAGCCTATTCAACACACACTCAAGGTCCCCCATTTCTCATCGTCCCTTTTCTCCTGCCCCTTCCACCTCCCCCTTTCAGATCTCAAACCCAAGCCCTCCCCTCCTATCACCTATTCTCCCATCCTCCAAAACCTCTTCCCAGTTTTCCCCTTCTCACCCCCCAAACTCCTTTTGCAGTCCAAACTTTTCCCCCAATGTTCCCTTCAAGTTCCCTCCCCCCCTCCCTCCTTATTCCCCATTTATCTCTTTATGATCCTTCTCATTCTTCTCCTTAACCCTCCTTTTTCTTCTCTCCCCCTCCCTCCTTTCTTCCATCTCCCTTCCCTCCATCCCAACTCTCCCTTTCCCTCCTTTACCCTCTCTCCCTTTTCTCATTCTCTTTTCTCTTCCAGTCCTCCATTTTTTCCTTCCTTTCTTCCCCTCTCTCTTTTCTCTTGGCTTTTCTCCCCTTCATTCTATCCCTTGGCCATTTCCTACCCCATCCACCCAAACTTTTCTTTTTTTCCTGAATCTTCAATTGCCTTGTAGTAGGAACATCATGTCCATCTATAAGAAGCCTCCACAAGGAATTTTTGTTTTGCCTGATCCCCTTGACATGACTGAGATCTATACAGTGGTCACAAACCCATTGAACTCTCCTTATGAAGGGTATTTTTTCTTGTTGTGTTTCAATGTCCCAGAGTTTATCACCTACAACATGATGATGATGGGCAATAACACGGTAAGGTATGTGTGTATATGTATAGACATGTTTGTGTATAATGAGTTCATGATTACATTGATATACTGAATTTCAGATGATACTGAGAAACAGACAGGCAGGCAGGCAGAGAACAGAAAAAGTAACAAAGAGACAGAAAGAGGTAGAAGGGGAACAGGAGAAAGGAAGGAGGAACAGATGGGAGAAGAAAGGAAGAAGAGAAAGAGAGAGAAAATGTGAGTCTTCTGGCAGGAAGCAAGGGAAAGAGGGGCAGTGCTACCTCTGATTTAGCTGCAAGAAAAGAGAATGGAAATCTAAAAGTTTTCCCACACCTCATCTTTCCTATTACTATCACTTGAATCTGGTCATATTTAATTGCTATACCTTCTATCCTGCTTTACACTTTGCTCTGGGAGAGATCAGCTCTGAATCAGGAAGGTCCTACCCTGTTAACAACAGAAAGCAGCCTCCTCACTCTAGTCCCATGAACCGTAAATATATCCTTGACTGTCAGTTCTAAAGAGCTGAATGCACCTTCCTGGAAAGGACTTTGACACTTCCCTTACAAATAGTTTGAATATAATAAGATTTTGTCAAAGGCAAAACTATATAACCTCTTATCAACTGGACATGAAGTAGAGTCAGATAGATTCATGTTAGTATCCCCTCTGGGTACTTGAAATTTTTATTGATGTAGCTCTAGCCACTCATTAGATCTCAAGGGCAAGGCAGCAGACTGAATGACTTCCAAGTGTGTGTGCCCAGCTATCTCAGGAACAAGTCATAGAGACCAGAGAAAGAATTTCTTTTGTCCCTAGTTCACGCAATATTTAAAGAAAAATTCTAGGGCAAAGTACAGGCAAACCTTTACCTAAACCTACTGTTTCACATCCTATGGGCCAAATATTTAATTCTAAGGGTCATAGGATTTCAGATATGGAACTAATATTAGTGGTTAAGTCTAACTCATTTTATTGTTGAGAAAATGTTTGCGTGTTAAAGGGGAGTAACTTGCCCAGGACCCTGGGAAAAATATGGATTCAAAACCAGGTCTTTTGATTTCATGGCCAGTATTCTTCTCAATAAAGTATGCTGATCAACAAAAGGAACTGGATGTGTTATATCTTGCACATGGTTCTAGATGAACTATTTAAGAGAATCCTTGCTCCAAAAAGAGTCTAAAATGGCACAAAACCAAATACATTTTGTTCAATGAGGCCAAGTAAAACATTTTGAAATATACCTTAGTGAAATATCAGAACAAATAGTATTCCAGTAAAAATCTATAAAAAGAGAGGCAGACTTTTACTTCAAAAATCTCTAGTTAGAAAAGCAACATGATGGAAGGCACCGAAAGAGCCTGTAAAAATGTAATAACATCTGAAAAGTACGGTGAACCAAGGATAAGCGGAAAGAAAAATAAAAGACTATTTAGAGAAAAGTAGAGTATACTAGTGAGTCCCTAAAGTGTCAGTTCCTTACAATTTCTCCAAGGTACCTTCTGAACTTGTTTCTCACTTATTATTTGGATTAAGTTGTAAATAACTGAAAGTCTTAGAAATATTTCTTGTGAATCCATAAAGACAGTAGGGATTCTCCAGGTAGTTTCACTCAGAGACTGTCAGTGCACATTATCCATTAAAAGAAGAACAGCGCACAATGAAATGAATTCATTCCAAAGACACTTCATTTTCCTAAGATGCATTTCCTTTTCATCACCAAAGTGTAATTATATGTCAGGTACTATTCCACATAAAATGCCTTGATTGCTTGGAATGTCCAGAGACTCTTTCTTTTCCTAAGATCACCTCATGCCCTCTGCTGGTTGGTCACAGTTCTAGCAAATCGGTTGACTGAGAAAAGTTTTCAGATCCTGTGTTAATCAATCAATCAGCAAGAATTTATTATCCACCTACTATGGTCTAGGTGGGCAGCTAGGTGGCATAGTAGATAGAGAGCTAGGTCTGGAGTCAGTAAGATTTATCTTCGTGAGTTCAAATCTGACCTCAGACACTTGCGAGCAGTGTGACCCTGGGCAGGTAACTTAAACCTATTTACCTCAGTTTCCTCATCTGTAAAATGAACCACTCCTGTATGTCTGCAAAGAAAATCCCAAATGAGGTCATGAAGACTATGACACATCTGAAATGAGTGAACAGCACTGTTCAAGGTTCTGAAGGTTTGAATATGCTAGATAGATAGATGATAGATAGATAGATAGATAGATGATAGATAGATAGATGGATAGATGGATAGACAGATTGATAAAGAAACTGTTCCTACCTCTCAAAGAGCTTACATGCTTTGAGTGGAAGCAGAATGTACATATATAAGGAGATGCAGAATATATTAATAAACAAGGTATGGAGGCAGGAAGTGGGTGAGGAAGAAATGAAAGGCACTAATATTCATCTCCTAAAGGGCAAGAATTGCTTTTGCTTTTCAGTGTCTAGCACGTAGCAAGCATTAGAGGTTGATTTGACTAGCTGTTATGGACAGCAGGACAGATCTCATGCAGGTCTTCTAGAGCCGAGATTTGAAGGAAATGAGAGATTGAAAGAGTGAAGAGGGAATGTAATCTAGCTATGGGGGAAATCGGGCAGATAAAGCATCACATGAGAGGAACAGCAAAAAGGCCAGTTTGTCCACATCATAGAATGAAGAAAGGTGAGTAATGTTTAATATGGATGGAAAGATAAAAGCATGAATAAATCTGATGGAGAAGGGCTCTTTGCCCACAGGACATAAAAGAAATCTCATTTCACACTAATGGAAATCCTTGGAGAAAAAATAAACGCTGTGTGTGTATGTGTGTGTGTGCGTGTGCGTGTGTGTGTGCGCTTTTGAGGGGAAAAAGTGAAATTCTAAAAAGAGATATGTAAACATTTTCGAGGACAACACACTTTCATGGAATTAAAAAGTTAGTTCAAATGTCACTTGGATTTGAATCATTCTCCACTTTTTCTCATAGGCCATGTCACACAACAATACAACCTCGTGGTTTACAGAAACTAGACAAGACCATAGGATCATGGATCTTTATATCAGAGTTTTGGACCTAGAAGAGATCAGAGCATTCATAGAATTTAACACCCTGATTTTACAGATGAGAAAACCAAGCAAAGAAATTTAAAGTCAAGTTCAGAGTTACATAACTAACAAGTCTTGAAGAAAGAGCTTTTACAATGGAGGTGAAGAGTGGGGAGATGAAGGGAAATAATTGAGCCTTATTCTCATGGAATTGGGCTTAAGGAGGGAATAACACACACTCCATTGAATGTGGAAATCTATTTTACCCTGCAGGAAGGCAAGGGGGAAGGGGATAGGAGAGGGAAGATAACAGAAGGGACAGTAAATAGGGGAAAGAGATAATCAGAAGCAAACACTATTGTAGGAGGACAGGTCAAGGGAGAGAATGGAGTAATGAAGGGCAAGATAGGACAGAGGGAAATGTGGCTAGTCTTTTACAACATAACTATTTTGGAAGTGCTTTGCACTGTTACACAAGTATGACCTATATTGAATTGCTTGTTTTCTCAATGAGGGTAGGAGGGAAGGAGGGAGAGAATATGGAACTCATAGCTTTAAGAATGAATGTTAAAAATTGTTTTAGCATGCAACTGGAAATTAAGCTATATAGGCAATGGAGTACAGAAATCTATTCCGCCCTTCAGGAAAATAAAGAAGGGTGATAGAAGAAAGGTGGGTAATAAAAGGGAGGTCAGACTGGAGGAAGGGATGGATGGAGTGCGTGTTGTCATGGAGTGGGAGGTGGGGAGAGATGGGGAGAAAATTTTGAATTCAAATTCTTATGGAAGAACTGAAAATAAATTATATATTAAAAAAACTAACAAGTCTCTAGAAAGAAAAGAAATAAAAACAAACTAGAAATTATGGGACTTTAATGAAAGCAGAAGATGAATGTTGACCAGCAACCCACTAATAAAGTGCGATCTCAAAAGGAGTGATAGGCTGAGCTATCACCTACGCGGAGGAAGACTTTTTTTAATTGTCCATGTATATAAGCTTCAGACAATTATTTCTGCAATAGTTTTGTAGACTTATGGAACCTTAGAGTTGTAAGAGACTTTAGATATCATCTAATTCAGTTTCCAATCCAGTGCCAGAATCACCTTCCTCCAACATGTTCTGGCAAATTTATTCCTCATATCACTTTTTTTCAGGCAATCAAGGGTAAGTGACTTACCCAGGGTCACACAGATAGTAAGTGTCTGAGGATGGATTTGAACTCAAGTCCTCTTGACTACAGGGCTCTATCCTTATATCACTTCTAAAGATTCCCCCAGTTTATAATAACTGATACTTATGTAGTCCAAACATGGAGTCCTCTGAGGATCCTTATCTCAGCTCTGACTCTCACAGACATATCCCAGGCCTCAATGCAAAGCTCTATCTCTGCCTGCCCTCCCCTCTCCACTTCAGGGTTCTAGGGGTACCTTACAGAAGGAGTGATTCTCTAATGCCATCAATTCAAATCCCAATGTGTATTTTTTTGGACAGCAACCTACTATTTTTCCCAAGAAACTTCCTGAATCCAAAACTCCCTCCTACTCACAGTCTGGTTTAAAGAAACCAATGAGGCATCCTGCACAGCTTGATAAAAAATAGTTATCATAATAGCATCAGGAATTATGTATCTTTCACCTGAGGTGCTCACATCGAACCTCATTGATATGTATAGTGGAACCATGGAACCTGGTTTGTCTTCAATCTATTTTATTTTCCTGTGTATTTTCAAGTCCTCTGGGAAGGCAATACAAAAATTTGATGCTTAGAACAATGCTTTGCACGTGGTTGGTATTCAAAAAATAGTAATAACTCCTATCTTCCCTAAGGAATTTGTGCCTTGTGTCTAAGGAACACCCATTCACAAAGTAATCTGGAAAATAATAGAATTGGGTAAGCTAGAGACACTGACAATTTGAAATCAATGCTGGCTGTTCTTTTGTACCAATGTAATAAGCTCCTTGAGGTCAGGAACAGAGTCGCATTTATTCATTTTCCGATCCCAATAACACTCATAGGGAGGCAGAGGGACTCGATAAATATTTGTTCAATTGAATTGAGTTGAATTAAAATTAATTGAGTTGAACTAAAGTGAAAGAAACTGTGGACACAGCTACAAAATGGAACAATCCAAACCAGCTTTAAAAAGTCTAAAGCTTACATATCTCTACTTTCATTTGCACTAAAAACATCTGATAATGATATCATGTTCAGTCTCCAGGTAATTCACTACCAGGAATGCCTTCCCTTCTCATTTATTCATCTTAGAATGTCATTAAAACCATCAAAACTCAAATCAAATGTGACCTCCTACTTAAACCTTTTCTGATCTCCCCAGTCATTAGTATTTCCTCCCCAAAATTAATATATGTATAACATTTTATTTATATTTGCATGTATACATGTTTCCCACAGTGAGGGAGCAAGGTCCTAGTAGACTGGGTCTGTCTCATTTATGTCTCTGAATCCCCAGAGTTTAGGACAGTACTTGACCCATAGTAGTTGCTAAAGAAATGCTTGTTAATTGATTGGGGTAATGCCATTTTAGACAGGAAAGGTCAAAAAAACAACCTTGAGGTACTATATAGTATTATTGATTTGTTGGCTGTTATATGCATTTAAATCAGTAACTTGTGCTGTTTTTATTGACCTTAACAAAATTGTTCTTTTTCATAAAAATGGTATGTTTGTTTTTAATAAACATTTACAAATGTATCTCTCCCCCATTCCCCCTCCAGCTTATAATATAAAATAGGGATGCTTTTTGGGGCAAGATGGTACAGAAGATTTGAGTTTTGAAGAGAGATCAATAAAATTTATCACATTAAGAAACTTTCTATCTATTCCTGTTTTTAATGATTTTAGTGTAAAAAGGTGTTGTATTTTGTTTAAAGTTTTTTTGGCTTGTATTGATATGATCATATGGTTTTTATTCTTTTTGTTATTAAGATGTCCAACCCACTATATTTATAGCTTTCTTAATATTGAACCAGTTCTCTCTACCTCTACGATAAATCCAACTAGGCAGGGACATTTTCACACCTTTTTTTGGGGGGAGGGATCAGTAAAATCACTTGTGCTCCCACATCTCCATTTAAAGCATCTTTGATTTTTCAGTGTGAGTACTTCCTTTATTGAGGCAGATTTCAACCCCTCTCTGACTTAATAGACAGTTTGTGTGAGTGGCAGTAGCTAAAAAAAAATCATCACCCTGAAGCCAACCTGATGATGAGCCTTTCATGTAACTAGGCCAGTCTTCAGATGACTGGATCCCAGAAGCTCTTCCAGCTTGGTAGAACCTGCTAGAGCTTACATCATACTGCTATGGACTTCAAAAATCAAATATATCTTCCCTGACACAAAAAGACACTGGAGAGGGACTTTAACTTAAGATATTCTTACAAAACTAGCAAACTTAGGTCATCCAATCTTCCACTGCTGTCAATTTTGTTTATTTATACTAACCACAGGTGACAAGAGCTATGAAATAAATGTTTCCATTTACTTACTGTGGGCAACTAGGAGGCACAACAGATAGAATGCCAGGTCTGAAGTCAGGAGGCTCATCTTCCATGAATTCATATCTGACCCCCGGACATTTACTAGTTGCATGACCCTGAGTAAGTCATTTAAGTCTGTTTAGCTCAATTTCCTCATTTGTAAAATGAGCTGGAGAAGGAAATGGCAAACCACTTGATCATCTTTGCTAAGAAAAGCCCACAGAGAGTCACATAGAGTCTCACACAACTGAAATGACTGAACAACAAATTTACTTACTGTATAATACCTGTATAATATCTAATAATTCCCAGAGGTAGTTAGATAGACAGATTTATATGTGAGTTATTAAAGCTTAAAACTTTACTAATATGCTCAGTGAACACATACACATTTTTCTGTATGAATATATTTTTATATATATGAATATATATGCACATACATATAATATAATAAGGCTTCAAGCACTAGATAAGGTAGTCTTTGAAAGTCTATATTTTTTCTAGGAATATCTCAGAGACAGAAAGATAGATAGATATAAATGATTTGTATTAAGAGAAAGAGAGAAAGGAGGAAGGATGGAGAGAAGTAGAAGGAAAGGGAAAGAGAGAGACAGAGAGACAGAGAATACCACCATGTAAGGCTTGAATCTTATTAATTCCAAAGAAAGGAACTCAGAGAAGCATACCTATCCCAAATCATTAGCAAGAGCAATTAATTACATAGTTGGTATGTGAGAAAACGCTGAAGTATAAGAATTTTGACAGAAAGTAGCTAGAAGAAAGTGCAGCCTTTCAATGGGTCATAAGTACTGAGTACTTGGAGAAAGAGAGTGCTTTAACAGATATAGACAAACTTACAGAAAACTCTCCCTAAAAGTTTTTTTTCCATTTTGCTTTCCATTTTGTATCCCCTGAGCCCTAGCATCCTTGAAAACATCCCAACCATGTTATCATTTCAGAGATCTACTGACATGGCAGCCGTCTTGATTCAGGCCCTCATGACCTCTTGCCCAGCCTATTGAGTTATAACCTTCTCACTGTTCTTCCTGCCTCAAGTCTTTTCCTACTCCATTCTATTCCTTAGAAAGATGCTAAAATGAGTTTCTTAACTGTCAATCTGACCATGTCACTTCTCCAAACCAACAAATTCCAGTGACTTCCTATGGCATTCAGAATAAAAAAAAATGCTCCTGCCTGCAACAGCAATCTGACAACCCTAAATGTCTCTTCTATAACTAGTAGGACTCATTTAGAAATATTACAACTAGATGCTATTTACATGGGGGATGGGGTTGGAGAACAGTGAGATGGGGGCAGGAGGGGTGGTGAGCATTACCCCAACATCAGATTTCTAAGTATTCCTCACCCTCCCTGAAAATGAATTGGTTTATTTCCCAAATAATCGGTAATAGATGTGACTTACAAGGTCATTTTCCTGCCCTTGGCGTTACTAGATAACGTGATAGCACTTTTCATTTAAAACCCCGTTTGGATTGCCTGTTCTCTACAATGGCCATGCAGATGGAAATTGCCTCGAGGTAAAACCTGCTGCCCAGGCAGGGCTGTCCAATCTGGAGTTAGCTCTCTCCAAGTCCTCCTACTGGCATTTTGGCACAATGTACACTTTGGCACTGCTGGGGACAGCTGCAGCCTGGTTTTGCCCCAGTGCTCCTCATAGACTGACTCATTCTTTTCAAGCTTTCTGCTACTTTGGGGCTTCCAATTAATAGACAAGGAACAAAAAAGAGGGATTTCTTTATTCCATGAGATTGTCCTATGTACACTTTCCTGACTGCCCCAAATTCAGTCTCAGACATTTATTAAATATATGACCCTAGACAACTCACTCAACCCCTTTTAGTCTCAGTTTCCTCATCTGCAAAGTGGGAATGATAATCTCACCAGCTAACTAGGTCTACAAGTGTTGTAAAGATCAAGTGAGATAATATATGTAAGGTGCTTTGCAAATCTTCAAGTATATAATATATTATATAATAATTATATATTATATTGCCATATATTACATATTACTATACAATAGTAACAATTATTATATTATATATACTATAATGTATATAATAAATGTTACCAATGTCAGCTGTCATAATGATGAAGAAAGTATTTTACTATAAGAAGAGAGAAAATTTCATTTAAGGTAATTAATTTACTGAAGATACTATCATTTATTTCAAATAGCAATGAAAGTGAATGATCTTAATTCAACATTGAGTGTCATTAATTTGAAAAAAGACAGGATCTGTGTTAGATGGTCCCTTGTTTATTCAGAATTGTTTCATTCATTTTGGAGGATATTTTTATTTAATTCCTAAGTGTCTAGGTGGCTTGCCATAGTGGCTAGAAGGTCAGTCTTAGAATGAGCTGGGTCTACATTCAGACCAGTGGCTAGGTGATACAATGGATAGAGCATTGAGCCTGGAGTCAGGAAGACCTAAGTTCATATTCAGCCTCATGTACATCCTGAGCTATGTGATGCTTAACCCTGTTTGCCTCAGTTTCCTCAACTGTAAAGTGAGAATAGTAATGGCATCTACCTACCAGGATTATTGTGAGAGTGCCCAGCACATAGTAGGCACTATATCAGCGTTAGCGCTTATTATTGTTAATTCACTTACTTCTCAGTACCTCCTTGCCTTCTAAGACTATAAATAACCAACAAGGTGGAAGGTATTTCCACACTGAAAGTTGCCTTCACAGATGAAATCCTGGGTATGAAACCTCCTCAAACCCTCCTCCTAAAATAATAAAACTGTGTTATTCCTTTGTGTTAGAAACTGGGGTTTGTGTTTTGCCAGCACCTGGCTATTTCATTGGGGTATTTTCTCTCCTTTTCAGTTAAATGCCCTCTTTCATTTCTAACCATCCAGTTGACAGGTGTCCCAAGGTCTCCAAAAGCCGGCTCACCATATCTGGTTACCTAACGAAAGACGATTCTTTATTTCCGCCCCCAAAACACTGGGATGGAATAATCATTTGCATTTGTAACAAGAAGGCTCAGAGAAATGGAGGCCCTAATCTTACTGGATTTTGTAACTGCAGCCACAGAGTGAACATAATAGCAGTCAGCTCATGAGTTGTTTCCTCTCAGACAAAATTCTGGACACATAATCAGGCTATTACGAATACTGCCTGTGGGAAATGAGAAAGTAAAAACCGTTAGAGTACTACACCAACTGACGGGCCAGATGACAGCCAACTGCATAACATTTAGTCTAATAAAACAAACAGAATCTGAACCATGGCTACCCTGCAGATCACCGTAAGAAAGCATATGCTCCTCATGTGTAAAATGCTTTGGAAAAAGCAATGTATCCTACACAGGACATTCAGTAGTCTATATCTTATTTGTGTAGCATTATTTTATTTTGTGTATTTGTTGGTTTCTTGTGCTTTTATTTTTTTATATTTATTTTATGTATTTATGTGTGTATTCTTTATTTATGAGAGGAAATCAGAAAGATCTGGGTTCAAATCTTGATACATTATGCCAAGGTAAACTGGGAAAAAGCAACTGCAGCTTTGTGCCAGGGCATCAAAATTTAACTGGTTTCCAACAGCATTTGTAGGCAAATATAATCTAGAAATAACTGAATTTAGTGTGTAAATAGCAAGAATAAATAGTTACCATAATAAGTTACCAAGTGGCATGTTTCTGCCCCTCTGCAAACCTAAGTGGGTTTTTCCCTGACCTATTTCTATCCTACTCCTCAGCTCCCAAATTGATTTGAGGATGCATTTTGAGATTTTCACCCTGTGTGCCATTTTTTTTGTTATAGCTCTGTAAATGTGTAACCTTTGGACAAGTCATTTAACTTCTTATCAATGCCCCAAACAATGTTCTAAAATAATAAGTTATAGGGGAGTTATCAGTATGTGTCAGTAAAGGGAGTTTCAATGATGAGAGTTTCTCACACTGATAAAATTATAGAACTGGACCCCTCATGCCCCCTCCTCATAAAAAAAAAATTCTATTCTCCAAAACTCTAATAATGGTCATTAAATTTTCTACAATTATAAGAGCCCCCCATTTCTGGAGGAGGTAAAAAAGACAAATCCTTTGGCTAATATGACTCTGGTGAAGCGGGAACAACTTGCTCCCTGAAATGATTGCCCTTATTCCCAAGGCCAATAACCACACAGATATAGGAGGATTAGGAATATGTCAGTAATTCATACTTTTCACAATTGAGAAATACATTGAGGTTATGGGGGAAAGATTTCTAACAGGAAGTAGATCAACACACAAAAATCACACCCATCACAGTTCCATTGTCTTTTCACATAGAGAGACCCAAGTAACACAACATCATAGATTCATGGCAAGAGGAGACTAATTATACTGGTGTTATGGTGAAATGTGTCTACCTTTGTTGCAAGCATTCAACCAAATCCAACATCAGAGTGACTTCAAATGCTGGTAATCTATTTCTAGTCCCCTTTTGTCAATCACCCAACCAATAAGCATTTATTAAATGCTTCCTATATGCCAGGAACTGTGCTAAATGCTGGGGGTACAGAAAGAGGCAAAAGGTAGTCCCTCAAAATCATAGCACAAAGGAGCTCACAATCTAACAAGGGAGACAACATGAAAACAAATATATACAAAACAAGCTATGTACAGGATAATTAAGAAATAATTAAAAGAGGGAAAACACTGGAAGTAAGAGGGTTTAGGAAAGGCTTTCTGTAGAAGGTGGGACTTTAGTTGGGAATTAATAGACGTGAGGGAGGTCAATAGTTAGAGTAGGACAGTAAGAGCATTCCAGGCATGAGGGACATCATTTCAGAGTATAATTCTGTGAGTTTTCATTGCTGGAACACTAAGAAAGAATCATGTACGCCAGAGGTTTCCCTTTCTTTGATGTTTGGGGTGCCTGCCTCCAAGTAATTTCATGTGTGTTTGTATGTCTCCCTCTGGGTTGTCTTATTAGGACTTGGCAGGAAAGAAAGCTGTTTTATGATGTGTCTCTACACCCCAGCTAAAAGCTATGTTAGCCTGTATCTGTAGGTCATAAGAAGGAACCAGGGAACTGTCCTAAACTGGTTGGATGTCTTGGCTATGACAGCAGCTGTAGGAACTAACCCCAGAATAAGATCATCAGTCTCCCCATCTCTTTTTATGAGATGGAAAGAAGTGTGATGTTTGGCAGTACCCACTGTTCTGGTCTTTCCAGAGCATTACTGGACAATTTGTGTACTCAGGATCTTAACTAGGACCTTCTTTCCATGTTAAATCAGAAGAAGGAAAAGAGAGGGAGAGGATACATTGATTATTCTCCACCACTGTTCCCTTTATAATTACCAGTGATCTTGTAATTGTCAAACCTGATGGACTCGTCTTCATCTTCATCCTTCTGTCCCCTTCTTCTAGATACTCTCTCCTTTCTGATATTTTATGGCACAGATCTTTCTAAGTTCTCCTACTTTCTTCTCAATCTCCTTTGATGGATCTTTTAAACATGATATTCCTGTCACTGACATACTAAATTATCTATTAGAACCAGATCAGCCAACCTAGTACAAGCCAATAAAAACTATCTAGCCTGCTGCTTGACAACTGAGCCAACTTGAGATAAGACATATCATGTTCCCCATGACTATTTTAAAAACCCCAGTGGATGGACATCTACTTTGTTTCCATTTCTTTATTGCAGCCAGAAAGTGCTGTAATAAATATGGAACCTTATTGACAAAAACCTTCTTGGAATATGTGCCTACAGTGAAATCTCTTGAGTCAAGAAGTAGGAATATTTTTTTCTATTTTATTGGTATAATTCAAAGTTACTTTCCAGAATGCACTAATTTGCAGCTCCATCAACAATGAATTTTTATTTGGGGAGAAGAGGAAGATATAAAGAAGAGAGAGACAGAGACAATAGACAAAGAGATTAATGAAGTCTTCAAATAGAACTACTTATTTCAGGGGATCCATAAACTTGGATGGGGAAATGATATTTCTATTTAACTATAACTGGCTTTCTTTGTAATCCTGTGTATTTTTTTATTATTTTTTAAACATTATTCAGAGGAGTCCCTAGGTTTCACCAAACTGTCCAAAGAATTCACAACATAAAATAAGGTTAAGAAACCCTCTTTTAAAAGAGTGCTCAGAAGAGAACAGAAAGAGGGTCAGAAGGAAATATAGCCAAGCAAGATAGTCTTGAAACGAATGTGTTGAATTTATTACATATTTTGAGAAAGGAAACAAGATGAACATAATGGAGATTCACAATTTCATCTTTAATCCTCTTTTTTTGCTCCTGAATCAATAAATGAATAAAGAATTGATTCATTGATTAATGTGCATAATATTAAATGCAAAGCACTGCTACAATTAGAAAAGTAAGATAGCCCTTGCTCTCAAGGAGCTCGCATTTTAATGGGGAAGACAACATATAAGTTCTTCTTTACTTACATAAATGATCGTGTTTGTCAGTGTTTGTCAAGTTCAGAGATGTACATGTGTAGATTTACACATTGATATATATGCATATATAGATAGATATATTTTATATGTGGTTTCCCTTCCCAAGTCAAGGTATAGAACTTCTTCTGCATCATTGAAACTTAAGGAAATGGAAAGTTTTTATCAGGGAAGATGCTTTGTAGAACATGAAGAAACTAAACTATTTCTAGGCAATTCCCTCCAAAACAAAAATTAATAAAAGGAAATCAAAAAATAAAAAATAATCATTGTAAGAGATGAATTGAACTTATGTTTCCACAGAAAATATATAATATCTGTAATACCAGTGATACTCATTTAATATCATTTTTAGACCTTAATAAGGGCCAGAGTCTGAGTTAATCAACCAGAAGAAGAATCTGGACCTAACAGCTTCTTAATTCTTAGAGAACACCTCTTCCTATGTCAACAAGAGCAGATGGAGCTGATTTATAAGCATTCTTTATGAGACCCTTAACCTGAGACACTATCTTGAATAATGGGACTTTTTCTTGATGTTTTATGGACACATACTATGTTACTACATGTTGATGGTAAAGAAAACACAGATGTCCTGAGTTGTAATTTCAATTAACACTTTGTCAATTCTCTTACCTTCTTTTATTTACCACCTATTCAATTAAGATACCACTTAATCTGTTTGCCTCTTTAATCAAACTTTCAGGTCAGCACCAGAAAGACTGTACATCAATTAAGGGAATTCCTTTAAAAGAATATATATATATATATATATATATATATATATATATATATATATATATATATATAATATATATGTAACATATATAAATATAATATATATTATATATAAGATATACATATATAATATATAATTTATATATAATTAAAATATATAAATAACATATCATGTCATTCTATTAAAAAATGAGGAATGTGACCCACGTGGGGTGGGATGAACCCTGGAATGTTGGCCGATGGAGAGCAAGATGGGAAATTTGAATGGAGAACAACATGAAAAGGCTTGCACTGGTCTGGAGAAATGTAGCGATCCATTAGGAACTACCCATTCATTCAGGAGGAATGAACATAAAACTTAACAAAAACTTTCCTGATTCACAACAAGTATTTTTCTTTATTTAAAGTGCATATGTTTCTAACAGTCATGAAGCCATCAGATTGTTTATGGCAGGGGTAAAAGGAAATGAATTACTCTAAGGTGAATTCCAGAACACTGTGTTGCATTCAGCCAGGTCAGAGTAGAGATTTTTTCCTAGATTTCCCTAGGTGGAGTAGTTTGGATAAGAGAGAAGTCTATTTGTCAAAGAATGAAAGATTGTCCCTCCCCCCCATTCCCTCATTAGAATAAACTCAACTTTCATTGATTGCCACCCTCAGGAACACCTATTCTTCCAAAGGCATATATAAACATTGAGTGGATTCCATGAGGGGTCTTTGGCATTTGAGAATGACAAAGCATGATTAATAAAATGATTCATTATCCAGAAACTATGTCTCAAACTCATGACCAAAAACGACTTCCCAATTTTCCCTTTTAATTCTATCTTTGACATGTGATAAGGATATTCCCACTTTCTTGGGATGCTAGAGGAGTGATTTATGGACAATCAATGTACTCTGTTGAAACTGCTCTAAGAAATATGATACCCAATCTTTTTTATAACTAGTTAAGGGGGATGGAAGATAGGGAGGATAGGATTGGAATGTTCATTTTCTCTATGGTAATCAAGGTTCATTAACATAGGGCTGCAAAAATATATTTGTGATTCCAAGAGTTATAGAGTCTTAAAGGTTTTCAGCTGGACTCCAGTGGATGCTGATGTATGCAGCTGTAATATTCAGACTCAGGAAGAGCATTTTGGTCTGTTTAAGGGGTGTAAGGCAAAAATAGCAGGAAGCAATTAAAACTGCATGGGTATGCAAAATAATAAACAGTTGGCCTAGGCACAAGGATTCAAGGGAGTTCTCTTTATCTCTAAAGTACTTGGCCATTGCCAGCAGAATGGCCTCTGGCTATCCTCTCAAGTGAGTGAACAAAGACCCTTTGATGGGACTTATAGCTTTCCCCATGGATTCTGTATACAAATAATAGCTTAAATAATTAAGTGGTTGGGGGAGGGGGGGGCAGGGACATATCTATGCTTGTGTTAGGAGAAAGGGGGTCTTAGCTATTACTATCAATATAACTGTGTGTAAATTGTATAAGCATTTATACTTTTTCTAGCAGCAAAAGCGGTTCATTTGTATTCACAAAAGAAAAATATTTGTATTTACAAAAATCTCAAAAAGCAAGTCTATCCATATGTACATAGATAGCAGCTACAAACCAGGCATTATGGAATGAATTACATCAGACTTAGTTTAGCTGACCCTCCCACTGTCCATGTCCTCTAAAGTTCCTACAAAGCATGCTGACAGCTCCTGCCTTTGGAAAATTTCTCATTTTTTTGTACCTACAGTCAACAGTCTTAGCAGCATAGGATAATAGAGTCGAAATACCTTGAAAACCATGCAGTCCAACCCCCTCATTTTATAGAAGAAGAAATGGAGGCCTAGAGAAGTTAAGTAAATTCACTCAAGATCATGCAGATAGTGTGGAATGGAAAATTGATACCCAACGCTATTCTGTCTTATTTATTAAGTGTTGGTTGAGAATCATATCTAATCACTGGAATAAGTACTTTGGGATTAGGTTGATTTTTTTAAAAGATCTTTTTTGAATTTAAAAAACAATTCTTAACATTAGAGTTTATATAATATATTGACTCTTTTTTTTGGAAAAAATTGGGATTAAGTAACTTACCCAGGGTCGCATAGTTTGGTAAGTGTCTGAGGCTGACTTTGAACTCAGGCTCTCCTGACTTCAGGGCTGGTACGTTGAGTCACTTCTTGACTTTTTTGCCCATTTCTCTGGGCTACAGGGTGCACTCAATCCCTCTTAACCCAGAAGGGAGAAGGGAGGATGAGTCCAGGTGACCAGAAGATTTTCTGCCTGGTCACAAGCCTAGCACTGGACTGCTCCAGTGCAGGGTGTCATTGTCACAGGATTTTCTAGATTTTCCAGAAGACATTGCTTAACCCTCTATTTTCTTCTTGCCATGGACTTTGGAAACACCCTTTTGCAAGCAAGTCAGCATAATTATGACAAATACTAGCCCACCCTTACCTCTAAATCAATCAAATCCTGATTTACATCACTGAATTTATGTAACCAACTATATAAAAGACTTCTCTCATGTCTCTAATGCATCTGTGGCTGGATCTCACTTGATGACAACTGCCATCCTTGCTAATCCATCATACTGGGAACTTTCTGCCTCAGTTTCTCTTCTTTGCAGATTTTTCTCCTGATAGTAGTATATGACAGAGTCAGCTTCCAGATTCCAGTGTTGGTGCTCCAAATCCAATCTTCTTTCCATTGCACCACACAAATGGTATTTTCAGGTAGCTGTAGGAGAAGGCTGTATTGGTTCATGTTTAACAACTGTATTTCCCTTAAAAAACTGAATTTACATTATTAACATTTTCTCTATCACTTTCTTAAGTCTAGACAACCAACAGAACAATAAATCAAACCCTGATTCCTAGCATTTTCTGATTTCCCAGGTGTAAGCACTCACACTGAAAATTTAATGTTAGGCTCTGGTAAGCCCATACAGACCAGCTCCACTACTGCCTTAGGAATACTCCTTCTTTCTCTCTTGTACAAGTGTCTATTTTCCAGATAGTTTCATGAATAATTAGTCACATTTGCCTTCTCCATGGTCCGTTACTCTCCAGGGCAGCTGGGCTAGGTTATGCAAATGTTCTCAGGCTTCTTGAAAAATCTCTAAAATGGAAGAGAGAGGCAGAATTAATTGTTCCCTGGTTTCTCTTTTTTAAGCAACTGAGGTTAAGTGACTTGACTAGGCTCCCATAGTTATCTGAGGCCAGATTTAAACTCAGGTCCTTTTGACTCTAAGGCCAGTACTTTATCTACTATGCCACCTAGCTGCCCCAGTGTCTTTGATATAAAAGGAGAAATGTAACCCTTCTTCAGGATGAAAGTGTGTGTCCTTAACTATGTTTGAAAAGCCAGTCCCTTCCCTTAGTCAAATAAGATTTTTTTAACATGGATTTTCATGCTTTCTTTTCTTATTCCTCCCTAACATACTGTTCCCAAGAGTTATAGCCAAGACCCAATTTATCATGCCCCTTTCCTCTTACTGCTGACTTGGGAGACAGTGGTGATATAGTAGAAAGTCGTTTGGCCATGCACTAAGGAGAAAGCTGAGTTCAAATTCTGACTCTGACACTTACTAGCTGGGTGACTCTGAGCAAGTCACTTACTTAACCTCTGTTTGCCTTAGTTTCCTTAACTATCAAATGAGGGAAATAATGTCACCTACCTCCCAGGCTTGTTATCAGGATCAAATGAGATAACAGCAATAAAGTACTTAGCACAGTGCCTGGCCCATAGTAGGCACTTCATAAATAGCTGGTCCCTTCTTTCTTTGTTGTGAAGAAAGTGCTTTTAAAACCCTAAAGCATTAGATAATTACTAATCGTTATTAGGACTATCTGAAAATTACCCATAATAGATGGGCATATAACATATATGTGTGTATATATATAACATATATATACAGCCAACACAGAAAATATGCAAAAGCACAAATCTATATTTCTATCTTTAGAATTCTGAATTTCTAGATGATCAAAATATGAAAGAAGATTGGACAATCAGTAAAATAAAAGTATTCCTCACTTTCCAGAGCAAGAAATAATCATTTTCACCTTGGAAGAGTTAGGAAAGAGAGGACTCCTAATTACTAATTTTATGACTGTACCCAAGTATTTAGTCTCTCAACTGCCCCCATTTATGTGGTGTTTTGTTCTGGCACTGATGGGAGAAACTATGATATTTTCAGAGGAAATCCTCAATAAGGATACGAGCGAAGAAGAGATTTGTGTGAAAAGCCCTCAAGATTGAACTTTGAGCTCCAGTAATGGCCTGCAGGTTATATTTTGAAGGATTCTCAAATTTTTCTTTTTCTTGGTACCCCTAGACAAGATTTTCCGCTGGCAACTTTAAAATCTGCCTCAAGTCTACATCTCCAAAAAAAAAAATAAAATGAAAGGAAATGGGTTCTCAGTTCCCATAAGGTTAAAAAGATTTTAACTGTAGACTTTCTTTAAATCCAATAAAATAGTGATAGCTCTCATTTGTACATCATTTAAAGTTTTGCAAAGCACTTAACATATGTTATCACATAACATGCAATAATATATCATATTTGATCCTAACCACATCCCTGTGAGGTAGGTGCAATTATCATCCTCATTTTATAGAAGAGGGAACTGAGACAAAGAGAGGTTAAGTGAGTTGCCCAGGGTCGCACACCTAGTAAATTTCTGAGGCAAGATTAGAACTCAGGTTTTCCTGATTCCAAGACCAACTTCCTGTAAACTCTATCACCTAGTTGTCTAACAAAACATCACAAAGGGTATACAGATATATATATATACATATATATATATATATATATATATATGTATATATATATATGCATGTATATATATATGTATGTGTGTATATATGTATGTATATGAATATATACACATATATGCATATACATATACATATATATGTAGCCATAAATTTACAAGGCACCTTCTCTTTCCTCTGTGATAAACTTATTCTCTTCTCCAAGGGCTTATAGAGTCCTGTAAACTTATGGTACTACCCTAGATTTCCCATGGTAAGAAAACAAAACAATGAAAATGAAAAAGCATTTATTATGTGGCAAGAAAAGACCAAGGGAATGATTTCTGAGAAATCTGGAAAGATTTCTATAAGCTAAGGCAGAATGAAGTGGGCAAAACCAGGAGAACAATTTATAGGACAGTATTATAAAAACAGACTTTGAAATATGAGAATTCTGATCAATGTATTTACCAACTACAAGTCGGAAGGAAGGAAGGAAAGGGAGAAAGGAGGGAAGGGAGGAATGATGGAAGGAAGGAAGGAAGGAAAGGGAGAAAGGAGGGAAGGGAGGAAGGAGAGAGAGAGAAAGGGAAGGAAGGGGGGAAGAATGATTTATTAACTGCTCAAAATAAGTAATACCCTTAAGTATGAATTGAAGGAGTTTTTAGACAAATGACCATAGATGTGAAGGGGAATAAGAAGGGACTTTCCCTTCTCCAATCCCAAATCCCTTAACTGTTATTTCAGGTATGATTCTGAATTTAATAATGCCCAGGAATGCAAAACTTCATTCAGAGATGCATTCTTAGGAGTAAATAATATTTCTGAAGAAAAAGAAAAAAAATAAATCAAAACTCCAGTTCATCCATTGTCTTGATCTATGCCAAAAATCTAATATAAAGACACATACCCTCCAGACTTATTTGCATAGCCAGTACCTAAGCTGTGATTACACATATTCTGCAATATGGTTTGGAGTTTGGATCACAGTACTTACTCTCAGTAAATTCCCCTCTCTTTGAAGAGAAATATTCAGAGTTCTCCAGGGGCAGAAAACTGGAAAATTGTACAGAAAGTATTAATAGCTGGGTATTCCCTGAATCATTCCCATATCCACATTCTCTTAATGCTGCTCCTTCCCCTCAGCCTAACAGCTTGGTTGTTTGCCTGTAACGTCGCTCATCTTCAGGAATGCCAATAACTCATAAGCTCATAGAGGGCAGGGGTCTTCTATTTTATAGGCTCAGTACCTAAGGGGGAATTCAATGAATATGAAATGACAGCATGGAAGGTGAAAGCTGGCTTCTGCTACACATTGCCTAGCTTTGTAAGTCACACACAGCAGGTTCCCCCAAAGGCTCTACCTACAGTTAGGAGAAATAAGGTGGCCCCAAAGGAATAGATTGGTAGCTTAATAACAACCTTAATTCATTGTGTCAGCTGGAGAGGAAATGTTAGTAGAAGCAAGAAATGGCAAATTGCAGCTTCTACTGGGCAAAGGGAAGAAGGAAAAAAAGGAAACTAAATGAAAAAAAGATCCTTGAAACACAAGAGGGTTGCCTTAGCACTGTTCAAATAAAGACATCTTCAAGCAAAAGTTTCCCATGCCTCCCTTTGGTATCATTAATACTGTAAGACATAAGAGTGCACCCTGTGATATCCTAAGAACCTACCAAATAGCAAAGGAAAACTAAAGGTGAACTAGACAATGAGAACCCAGAAGCGTTCAACTCACAAGGCTGTTTATTCTTAGGCAATTTCAGCACAGAGCAAGCTGGTGGCTTTCCTAATGCCCTAAATCAAGCAGCGGGAATCCATGGCCTCAAAGTAAGAAATATTAAGCATTAGACAACTTTCAGGCGGGAAACATTGCAGAGGGAGAAGCAGGGGGATTTCTCTCTGCTGCTTTTTTCCAGTCTTTTTTTCTTTCTTTACCTTCTACATCCTGAGAAGGGGTAACCATAAAAATTATGTTTTCCAGCTTTATTTGTAGGGGTGGAACACAAGGGATGGATGGGCGGATGGATGGATGAATGGATGGATAGATAGATAGATGGATGGATGAATGGATGGATGGATAGATAGATAGATAAATAGATAAATGGATGGATGGATAAATGGATGGATGGATGGATAGATAGATAGATGAATAGATAAATGGATGGATGGATAAATGGATGGATGGATGGATGGATAGATAGATGAATAGATAAATGGATGGATGGATAAATGGATGGATGGATGGATGGATAGATAGATGAATAGATAAATGGATGGATGGATAAATGGATGGATGGATGGATGGATGGATAGGATAGGATGATAATTCATTAAGCCCTTACTTATGTCAGATACTGTGCTAAGTACTTTAGAAATATTCCATTTGAGGACATCCTCCTTGAGCTTCATTGTGGCACTCAAAGCCTCAATAGAAGTAAGGATCTATGTGTGAGTCATTGCCTGAGTTTCAAGCTGATAAACAAGCTGACCTTTCAGAAATATTCCCCAACCCAATTCCCTTGGAGCCAGAAAATCTGAGGTGGAACCTTTTCTTCTCCATTTGCTGTGTGGCATTGCACAAATTTCATAACCTCCCTGAGCCTAAGATTTTCCATTTATAAAATGAGGCTAGTAATACCTACCCACTTCATGGTGGTTGGGAGAAACCAGTGAGATAAGAAAGGCTGTCATTTCTGAACCACTTTAAGGTTTGCAAAGTTCAGCCTTGTTCATTGCGAAGAATATTGGTTCTTGAGTCAGAAGATCTAAATTCAAATGCTGCCACCTTTATGACCATGGGTAAGTCACTCTAGGATCCTGGAGCTGTTACTACATCTATAAAATGAGGGGGTTGGACTAGATGACTTCTGAGGTCCCTTTCAGATAGAAATTAATGGTGCTGTGATCTTGCTCAACCCTCATAATAGCCCAATTAGGTAAGTAGCATAGGTATTACTGTCCTCATTTTACAGATGAAGAAATTGATTCTGGTAGAGGCAAAGTGACTTGCCTGTGGTCATATACCTAATAAATGAGAGAATCAGAATTTGAACATAGGTCTCTATCGGCTGCAGCCCTGATGCTCTTTCCATTAAGGTAGGTTGCCTGTATATAAAAGGAACTTTGCCAACTGTAAAGATACATGAAAATATAAAATTTTTGTTGATATTATTTCTCTAGTCAACAGAAGTATCCTTTGGAAACAGGTAGCAAACAGGAGTTGGAGTTAGATTACAAGTTATTGCTCTTCTTTCTTCAATAAGCAAATATTAGCAAGTGGTGGAATGTTCCTGTGGGATTCTGCTGAAAAAGGGGAGATAAGATTTATTGATATAAAATTTATATATACACATATATTTATTGATATAATAGAATTTATTGATAAATACTGCAAATAAGAAACAAACAAATGAACATAAGGAGGAAGGAAGGAATGAAGAAAAGAAGGAAGGAAATAAAGAAAAATGGAAGGAAGGTCTTATTAAATACCTGTACTAAGTACTTATAAATATTATCTCATTTGATCTTTACTACAATCGTGGAATAACCGTTAGTATCCCCATTTCACAGTTGAGGAAACTGAGGCAAACAGAAAACAAGTGATTTGCCCAAGGACATACAGCTAGTAAGAGTATGAGGCCAAATTTGAACTCAGGTCTTCCTGACTCCAGGTCCATGACTCTCTATCCACCAGTTCCCTTGTGTTTATTCATTCATTCTAAAATCCCTTACTTTCAGGAATGCTTTAGGACTGACAGAAAAGAGTTATCATCTTTAAATAGCATTGTTGGAAGGTCAATAAATTCATCTGTGGTCAGACCATTAGAAAAAATTTAAAGCTCCATGCTAACTATGTAATTTAAGGCTTTTTAAACTATTATCCCAACACTTTTTTCTTTGCATGGACGTTAGGAATTCATTAATTGTAACTGATTAACAGAATGTAAACAAAAGACCAGGATGCTCTAGTAGACTCTTCATAAGTAAACCAGGGCAAAAAATAAGCTTTACTAAATTCTTGGTTTGCTTGAACCAATATCACTTGGCATTTAGGTAACATAATGAAAAACATAATGCATTTAGATTCAGAAACACCTAAATTAGAATCCTGCCTGAGACATTTACTATCTACTTGATCCTGGACTAGTCACAACCATTCTCAGATTTAGTTTCCTCATCAGTAAAATGGTCATTATAAGAGTTCAGGGTAATTGCAATAATCAAATTAGATAATATATGTGAAATATTTTAAAAACCTTAAAATACTATTCAAAAGCTTGAAATTAGGACTTCTAGAAGTTTAAATGAAAATGTCAGATATCAGAACAGGTAGCATTTTAAATAGTTGCTTATCCTTCATTCTCAAAGAGGACCAGTGACATCACGAGGGTGATGTCTTGACTTGCACATTAATTGGATTTAAGTGAGGTAAAGTTGCTCAAAGTCATCATTCTCACTCTGTCCTCCAGAGTCATCAGGGTCCAGGGTCAAGAAAAAAGTCAAGACTTCTGGTAACAGTATTTTAAATATAAATATTTAGAAATTAGAACCACTAGAAAATCATCTTCGGGAGCTTATCTTGAATAGTAGAAGTTCCTGTTAACAAATTAAGTCAACAAATATATTGATTCATTGATGTATTACTGAGACATTGTATGTAAATTGAATTTTTATGATATACATCACTTTTCATGTTTTTCAATACTTTAACAAATCTATGATCTCATCAGTTTGAGGAGTCCCTGACACAGGGTACATTGCAACCCATCCATGCTCACTTGTTCTAAGCAATTCTTGTCCATGTTCTTTCATAAATATCCCACAGAGGATCCCATCCAATATCTTGGGGGCATCCTCTTGACATTGTATGTGACAAGTGTCCATTATAAGCTATTCATCAAACTAAAGCAGGTGAGTTAAAGTCATCATTAAGATGGGCTTTGTTATAGGATCCTGAAATTTTAAGTGTGTTGATAACACTTGTACTTCAAAAGCATAAAAATAATGAACTAAGCATCTAAAAGAAAGCATTTAAAATTAAAAATATATATATTAACTACAAGATGTTGCACATCCTATATCCCACCAGTGCCCTTAAGTTCAACTCTGTCCTCCCTTAGGCAGCCGCCTCATCAGTGGACTTGCCCCATCCTGGAGGCTCCATCCACAAGAGTGTTATCCCCAAGTACTCTTTATTCCTTTTATAAAAGAGAACTGTAGTCTCCCTGATAGTCCCAACATTTAAAAGTTTATTTTAACACATGCTCTATGCTACTTGCCCCAGTATGAATATTCCTAGCTACAGCTCTGGTGTGAGTTATTAAAGGCATTCGGGGAATGGCCTTTTTAAAGGGACCCTAAGATTACTACTCTTGCAAGCTGCCTTTTGTCACATGGTTAATCATTTCCTAATAGACATATGTATATATACATATATATGTATATATATATATATATATATATATATATATATATTTGGAATGCTTGGGCATGGGATACATTGGGTTTTCTTAAAGCAGGAGAGGATACAACAAACTAGAGTGCGATTTGAATAGATCAGCGATAGGAATCAATTTGACCCTGCTTTCTCGACAAAAAGCTAATAGCTCTTCTTAACCAATAACAACCATAAACAAAATTTACCCTGTCAGTCTGATGTTACACGGATGTTATGTACTGCTATTTGACTTCTGACCATGTGAAACAAGCTTTTGAATTTGAAGGGTTAATATGGCCTGAGTACAAAATTGCTGTTGTCCAGCCTTTGTTCTCAAAAGGATGATGATGTCTTGACCTGCAAGTCAATTGGATTTGAATGAGGCAGGGCTATGAAAAGTCATCATCAGCCTCACCTTCTACTCTAGAGTCACCGGAGTCCAGTGATAGATCAAGACAACTGGTGATGGCCCCCTGATATTCAAAGTAACCCAAATGAGACCCTACTTTCCATAAATCAAAAGAAAAAGATTGAAAATTCAGATGATTTGACCTCACTGCTACCAAAAGAATCATTATACTATAAATATTATTCCCAATGCCCAAAGCTCATTGATTTCAGAGCTCCATATGAGGATATATATGTAGACATGCATAGTAATTATAAGTGACTTCAAGTACTGAAGTAAAGTATTAAAGTTTAAAACATACTGGAAACTGGAATACGCAAAAATAAAAAGTTTTATCGGATAATGAAATCATAAGATCATAGTTTTAGAAGTGCAAGGGACACCTCCCCTTTTACGGATGAAAATGCTGAGGAAGACAGAGGGATTTGTCACATGGGAAAGAAATGACAAAATCAGCCATTTAACACACATCTCTTCAAATCCAGTGTTTTCCTACTGCATCATGCTGCTTAGACTATGCGCAAAACCAATTTGTAAAGGAACAGTAAACCAGATTTGCTTCTGCCCCCTAGATTAGAAGCCAAAGAGGTATGTAGGGTCAGCCTTAGGAGAAATTGTGGAGTCAGAGAAATGTACTTCTTCCTTTCTGGTACCTGCCTCTGGTCTCCCTCATGCAGGGTTTACTCATTCCTTTCACTCCCCACACTTCAACCCACTCCTCTGTTTGTCACTAGAGAACCGTGGTGGTGGAGTCAGGAGATCTGGGTTCTGACATTTGCTAGCCACAGGACTCTGGCCAATTCATTTCCCCACAGTTTATTCATCAGTAAAATGAGAATGATAATAGTCTCCACTTCAGGGTTTACTGTGAGGAAAGAACCTTAAAGCTTTATTGATGGTGTTACCTTCCCCTGGGCAGATACTCTCATCTACTTGAGATCAAAGTTGGCCTCAAATACTTGCTAACTGTGTGATTCTGGGAAAGTCACCTCACCCTGTTTGCCTCAGTTATCTGTAAAATGAACTGGAGAAGGAAATGGCAAACCACTCCATGATCTGTGCCTATAAAACCCCAGATGGGGTCATAAAGAGTCAGACACGACTGAATAACAATATACATAAGGAGGAAGGACTGGTGAATATCACGAACAACCCTTTAATCATTTAGAAATTCACCTTCTAATAAATTAGAAACTAGATATTTATCCCATCCACTTAGATCCACGTTTTCCACCATCTAAAATATCACTACCCAATCCTAGGATCATTTATCTAGGGATCTCAGGAGCATCTAATCTGATCCTCTCACTTCAAAAAGGAGGAAACTGAGAATCCAGAGAAGTTTATATAACTGGTCTAATAACAAACAAGTAGCAAACATTCAAGGCAGGATTTGAACCCAGTTTCTATGACTCCAGAGCCCATGTTCCTTGCCCTATATTGTGTGGAACAGAAAATAAGTTAGAAGGCATACAGTGGAAGAGACTGTTTAGTGCATACTTTCATTGTACATTAAATATTCCTTTTTGATTGAATTTGAAAAAAAAAACAGTCCTGGGCACTGAGAGGTTCTGGCCATCTGCCAACTTCTTTTCCAAGGATTAAGTTCAGTTTGGCTTTAGGTGGGAAGGGAATAGAGAGAAAGTCGTCCCCACTTTACCCGCACCTGACTCTGGGTAAACAGCCACTTGGAGAGAACATGATTAATTAAGTTCAGCAGAGGACCTCATTTCAAGTCACACAGCTGGGGATTCTCAGCTGTGGGAAGGAAAATGCTGGAGGGAGAACAAGGAGAGACTTAGGGCAGAAAGTTTAACCAAGGGCCCTAGTGAGTAAAAACAAAACCAGAAGTAATCTAATGTAATTGGAGGCAGCTCTGTCTTCCTGAAAGACAACAAGTTTATTAATATTTATACTGGGGATTTAATTGTTTACTTGTTCAAAGAAAAGAAGGAAGATTGACAGTGTTGAGTGGATGCAGGCTCTGGGGTCAATGTCTTAGAACTATCTTCGAATTCGTGGACGTACAGTAATTTAGAAGCTTCTTTGTGCCATCTAGTGGTGAATGCACTTGAAATTCAGACACCAAATTGGTGGAGTTCTACCAGAAAGTCTAATGGATGTGGGGGGAGAAGGGAGGGCAGGGAAATTACTTCCAGATTCATTCCTACGGATTTACAAAATGATATATTTAATCTCCTTGAGTCTTGGTTTCTTTATCTATACAATGTAGAGTCTGGGTCCCTAAGGTTCCTTCCTGACCTAAATCTATAATCTTTAGTGAATGTTCTAATGAGATGAGTTTGAATTGAGTCTCCATACAAATGACATTTTATTGTATCTCCAGGATTGGGTAATAACCTCCCCATCAGTGGATTTGCCAAATTCTCAAGGATTCATCCATGAAAGCTGGTATGTCAAGGTCTCTGAATCCCTTTCATAGGATGTAATTGTGGTCTCTTTGATATCCTCAACATAATTTGCCATTAAAAGTTTGTTCCATGCTATTTGCCCCAGCATGAAAACTACTAGTTATGACTCTGGTGTGAGTCACTAGAGGTATTAGGGGACTGACCATTTAAAGGGACCCAGTGATTGCTAGCTATAAAGCAAATATGGATCAGTTTTCCATTGTTTAATCATATCCTCATTTATTCCTCGAGCCTGAATTTTCTATCACATAGTAAGGAATAGGAAGTGGACCTATGATGGCATATGGAATGTCAAGATGAGAAGGTTCCCTCAACCATTGAAGGTCAGTACCTTCTCTGAAACTTATAACATTAAATAATGAGAAATTAATTGACTGCCCAAGTGCTTAGTATAGTGCCTGACATATGGTTGTTGTCTTTCGTCTTCGAAGAGTACCAAAGTGACATCACCATGTACACGGGGCTAGCCCCCAGCCCTTGCTTGGATACTTACCCTATCCCAGGTCTTCAGACATCTCTGGTATACCAACCCCAACTCCATGGAAGGGAAATGACTACACAGAACATCTGAGGTGGCCAGTGCACTTCACTTTATTGCTTACATCACTCCCGGATCCCTCCCAGAAAGCTCCTTTTATCCCCAGCCAGAGTCCCTCCCATGTTCCTCCCTGAAGGCAGAGCCAGCTCCCCGAGCTTGGCCCCTAACAACCACGAAAAAGTGAAATTTCAGTGTGTCCGACTGTGGCTGACCAGACCAACACAAGCTCGGAATGCTCTACCACAGGTTGGGCACAGGCAGTCCGTGTGAATATTTGGGGTGGATATCCTAAATTTGCACATCGTGCATTAATTTTGTGCTGTCTCAATTCTGCTTTGCTCAAAGAGCACAGCACCTTTTCTTATGTCGTCATGCCATGCTGAGCAGTCCTGTGCCAGTGTCTCCCATGTTGCACAGTCAAATCCAAAGTTCTTGAGAAAGACCTTGAGAGTGTCCTTGTATCACTTCTTCTGGCCACCATGTGATCACCTGCCCCATGTGAGTTCTCCATAAAATAGTCTTTTTTGGCAAGTGTACATTTTGTATTCTAACAACATAGCCAGCCCATCAGAATTGCACTCTCTGGAGCATAGTCTGAATGCTTGGCAGTTCAGCTCGAGCAAGAACTTCAGTGTCTGGTACCTAATCTTGCCAGGTGATCCTCAGAATCTTCCTAAGACAGTTCAAATGGAAGCGATCCAGTCTCCTGGCATGTGCTGATAGACTGTTCACGTTTCACAAGCAAATAACAATGGAGGTCAGCACAATGACTCTGTAGATCTTCAGTTTGGTAGTCAGTCTAATATCTCTTCTCTCCCAAACTTTTCTGCAGAGTCTCCCAAACACTGAACTAGCTCTGGCAATGAACCTCATTGTCAATGTATACATCCATGGAAAGTACGCTACCAAGGTAAGTGAACTTATCCACAGCATTCAAAACTTCTCCATTTGTTATAACCGATGATTCCACGTGTGGATGGTGTGGTGGTGGCTGATGGAGCACCTGTGTTTTCTTGGTGTTGATTATTAGGCCAAATTAGCACAGGAAGCAGAGAATTTATTCATATTTTGTTGCATCACAGCTTCAGAGACTGTGGTGAATGTACAATCATCAGCAAACAGAAAACTATGCACCCACACTCCCTCCACTTTGGTCTTGGCTTGTAGCCTTTTCAAATTGAAGAACTTACCATCAGTACAGTAATTGACCTTGATGCCGTGTTCATCCTCATTGAATGCATTTGGTAACATGGCTGAAAACATCATGTTAAAAAGCATGGGAGCAAGCACACAGCCCTGTTTCACTCCACTGGTGACTAGAAAGGTATGAGAGCATTGTCCATCATCCAGAACCCAGGCAAACATGTCATCATGAAATTGACGTACAATATTGATAAACTTCTCTGGGCAACCAAATGTTGACATAATTTTCCATAAGCCCTCACGACTAACAATGTCAAAGCATGTACATATAGTAGGTACCTAATAAGGATTTATTGATTGATTGATTATATGTACAACCAGTACATGTCAGAGACAGGATTTGAATTCAGGTCTCCCCTGGCTTCAAAGTCACCTCTTTTTCCAACATGTTACACAGCCTCTATCACTTAATGATTTCAAATCAAAGGATCATAGCTCTAAAGCTGATAGCTACCTTAGAACTTATCTAGTCCAACTCCTTTTTTTTACAGGTGAGAAAAGTAAGGTATAGAAAGGTTTAACAATTTCCTCCAAGGTTACAGGAGGAGTAAGCAGCAGGGCACAGTGGAGAAAACCGGCATTGAGACAATAGCTCATCCACTTAAAATTACTGTGAACTTAGGCAAAAGGAAATGCCCTTTGGGCCTCAGTTTCCACATCTGTAAAGTGAAGGAGCTGAATTAAATCCCATACTGACCTTCTCAGCTCTAAATCTGCTATTGTCAATGGCAGAATTAAGTATGGAATTGACTTCATCTGACTCTAAAGTCAATATCCGTTCTATTACACCAGAATTTGGGGCTCCCTTGATTTTGGTCTATACACTAAAACCAGTGGTTTTTAGAGTGGTCGGGTACAGGGCATTCATCCTATATCTCTACAGCAGGGACAAAATATATAGACTATTCACTTTATAATGCCATCCTACAAGCACCACATAAAAAGAAAAGGAAAAAAGAAAGAGAGAAAAAAGTCATAGTCAAGAAATATATCATCTTAGCTTAAATTTATGCCTGGACACAAGGTAGCACTTCAGCAGAGGGGAAAGCAGTGCCTGGAGAAATTGTAGTAAAACACGGAAACTTTTCAACTTGTTTATCCAAATAGCTGAAGTTCCTACGTCAAGTAATAAAATATTCAACAATGGTAGCCATTCTGCATCTATTTGTGTGATTTTTCAAATGCGTTTTACATCTTCTGGTATTTTTGACAGCTAATTTATCTGTGTCATCCCATCTCCTGCTGTCTGACTTACTGCTCCCCAAACCTCACCATTGTCTGTATCCTCGTTATTCACAGATTCAAGTGTTCCATTTTCAGCCTTTTTTTATTTTTTAAGTCTTTGTGTTGGCTTTCTTCCTGCCCTATTTCTCAATTTGTCTCTCACTTGGTGTTTATTTCTTCCTACTTAATCCCTTAATGAAAGCTTTTAATCCCCAGATTCCAACACTTCTAACAGGTCCTCAACAACCTCCAGCTGTGTTTAAGTAGGTCCTTGGACTCCAAAAGTCACCTTTCTGAGAAGGCACAAATACAAGACTTTGGACTTTCCCTTGGAAGACTATGGACCATCCCTGAGCTTGGACTGGGACAGACGGGCTTTGTCTCTTCAGTGCACACATGCGACCTATTATCACTAATGTGGGTTAGGCAAGGGCATCGAGAGAAGAATAGACCCCCAGAGTGACCCTAGCTCCATCTGTCTGCCTGTTTTTATTTTCAAATGCCAAAGAAACCCCCAAGTCCCAGCGTAGCTTCCCTGGATCCTTACGATTTCAAATAAATTATCTGGCCTGGTTATAAAGTGTCTTCAGTGAAAAGGTCATGCTTTGTTTATTTTCATCTTTGAGAAGTCCTACTGCTAGCATCAATGTGCTAGGAATCAGAAAGTCCTGCAGTTGGAATTTAGTTGAAAACATATTTTCCATTCCTATGATGATGGTGACCTCTAGTGTTCAGAGCGATGATGAATCTCTCCTCTCTCTCTCTCTCCCCCCACCTCGCTCTCTCTCTCTGTCTCTCTCTCTGTCTCTCTCTCTCTGTCTCTCTCTCTCTCTGTCTCTCTCTCTCTCTCTCTCTCTCTCTCTCTCTCTCTCTCTCTCTCTCTCTCCCTCTCTCTCTCTCTCTCTTTCTCTTTCTCTCGCTAAGCTGAGCATTTGAAACTTGAGGAATTAGGATCTTAAAAAAAATGATATGCATTTGTTTCCACTCACTGACAATTCAACAGGAAGGAATAACATTTTTGGTTGCACATTTTTGTATGGAGTTTTCAGACCTGGGTGCCATTGCCTACCTGAGATCTTGACATGATCTTGAGCGTTAATGCAGTCTCCCTCTTGAAATGACTTTGCATTACTTTCTTTTTTTTTAAAATTGTAGTATTTCCTTTATTGCCGTGCTCTGGAACCAAACCCACAGTATCTATAAGGTATGCTTTTATTTTATTTTTTTTTATTATACCCTTAAATACAAAATGAGAAAAGAAAAGAAAATGCCACATACACAGCAGACCAGAAGAAAGGATTCAACATAAAACAATAAATTTCCATTTCAAGAAAACCTAGATAATAAATACTACACATTGTTTTCAACACTGCCCAGCTTTTCTTTGCTTCTATGTTGTTTTTCTTATGTTCTCTGCTATGTACTTTGTGCTGTTTTTCCCCTCCCCAAAAGAAGGCTAGAATTAGCATGGATATATATATTTATTTATATATACATATAGATATCTATAAACATACATATGTATACACATATACATTCATACACATATATCTAAGACCGTATTGTGCTGATTCCTACATGTTATCTGTTTCTCTGAAGGTGGATACCATCTTCTTTCAAAAGTCCAAGTCTTTTCATGTTTTTCTAAATCAACTAGCTCACCATTTTCTCCATCCCAGCAATAGGCCTTTCCAGATTCAAAGAGCATCTTCCTGTATTCATTTCGAGGTTACTTCACTGTAAAGCTTCTGAGTCCTCCATCTCCACCCTCCCCACTCCCAAGAAGGTAAGCATCCTGATAACCAGGGACTGTTTTGTGGTTAGGTTTCCCAACACATAATAACTGTTTTGTTAGATTGGATTGAATTGGATCTTATAACGAGCTTTCAGTAAATTTATGTCCATTTTAGAAATTAATGCTTTTGAGCATCTATCTCATTGGCAACAAAAGAAAAAATCATTGAGGAAAAAATACAATGAAAGTCACCTGCATTATTCATTTTACAGTAATTACCATAGAATTTAGACCTGGAATGGATCCTAGACTTCTTCTAGTCATGAGAATTGGAGATTTAGAGCAAGCAGGTACCCTAAAAATTGTCTCATCCAAGCTCCATTTGACATATGAGGTAATCAAGGACCAGAGAGCTTCAGTAATTTGTCTAAGGCTATACAGATATTAACCAGCAGAGTCAGGACTGGAACTGAGACCTTTTGGCTCTAAATACAAAACTCATTCTGCTGTACTTCTCATAGTACCCTATTTTACAGATGAGGAAACTGAGACCCAAAGAAGAGAAGTGAGTTACTGGTTCCAGGTCATTTGGGCAATAAATGCAGAAGTGGCATTCAAATCCAGGACATATGGTTCAGGATTCAGCATTTTGGCCACCACCCCATGAGGCATTCATGAAGGTTTCCTTTAGTCTCTCCTTTGAGAAAAATTCTTCCTCACGTGTATTCTTTCTCTCACAGGAAGATTGGGTGGCACCATAGCGCACAGAGCATTGGAACTGGAATAAAGAGGAACTGAATTGAAATTCAGCCTCAGACACCAGCCATGTGACCTTGGATGAGTCATTTAACCACTGTCTGCCTCAGTTTCCTCAACTGTAAAATGAGAATGATAAGAACATCTACCAACCAGGATGGTAGTGAGGATTCAACGAGATATTTATAAAAACACTTAACACGGTGCCTTTCACAGAGTAGGTGTTTTATTAAAAGCTTGCTTTTGTGCTTAATGTGCTTAGTCTAATTTGTAGAATGCTTGCCCAGTATGGATCTTATTAACCCTACTAGACTATGAGCTCCTTGAGGACTCTGACATATTCATCTTGAGTTCTCTGTAGAGCCCAAACTACAGGTGGCAGAAATGTATTAGTTGTAGATTTAAAATATCTGAGAATTCACTTTCAGTATATTACAGTAGATAGAAATCTGGACTTGAATACAGGAAGACCTGAGTGTGAACCCCACTTGGGCTCTTTCCAACCTGGCCCCCTCCTCTCTTCCCAATCTTCTTAAAATCTCACTTCCCAACAAATCTTCTTCCATCCAGCAATACTGGCCTCCAAGGTTGTTATGTGAACAAGACATTCCATCTCTCAGCTCCCAGCGTCTTCTCTGGCTTTCTCCTATGCCTGGAATACTCTCCTTCTACCCCACTTTGCCTACTGACTTCCTTGACTTCCTTTAATTCCCAATTGAAAACCCACCTTTTACATACAGAAGTCTTTCCCAATCCCTCCTAATTCCAGTGCTTTCTCTCTTAATTATTTCTTCTTTGTCCTGAATATAGTGGGCTTTGTAAACTCAGTTATCTCTTCCACATCTCAACTTCCTCATCATGACATATTGCAGGTGGGCATAAGAAATTAAATGGATATTCTGGGGGAATTTTGTGGAAGCTGTAGATGACACAGAAAAAGTTTAAAAATTAAAAATTGCATAAAATATGTGTTGTATAATAGCAACATATTTTATCTTTATCTTTTAAATACCATAAATATATATGATTTCTTTTTTAAATTTAGAATAAGTAAAAAGTTAAAATTTGCAAAAAAAAAAAAGAAAGAAAAAAGTGAAAGCCAGCAGACAACACATAAAGGCTAGTATTTTTACTTAATATTGATCTACATATAGCTTAAGATCAAATACTCAACTCAATTTTTACAGTAAGGTACTGTAAACACTTCATGAAAGAAAAAGAACAGAAAAACCTGGAAAGACTTATATGAACTGATGCTCAGTGAAAGGAGGAGAACCAGGAGAACATTATACATAGTAACATCCACAGTGTGTGAGGACTGTTTCTAACAGACTTAGCCCTTCATAGCAATACAAGGACCTAAAACATTTCCAAAAGACTCGATGCAAAATGCCATCCATATCCAGAGAAAGAACTAAAGTGTTCGAACACAGAATGAAGCAGACTATTTTCTATATTGTTGTGTTTTGTTTTGGCTTTTCTCTTGATTTCTCCCATTCATTTTTAATTCTTCTAAGCAACATGACTATTGTGAAAATGTGTTTAATAAGAATATATGTGTAGAACCCATAGAAGATTGTATGCTGTGATGGGGAGGAAAAGAAACATTTAAAACTTATAGAAGTGATTGTTGAAAACTGGAAAAAAAGAGTAAAATAAGAGGTTAGTAAAGGAAAAAAAAAGAAAATATCAAGACTTCTCTGGTACAAAGAGAGGGGTCAAAAAATTTTACATGAATTTTCCAGATGACAGGGGAGCCATACTCTTAACTGCCATGATGTGGAAAGGATAACTATACTTGTTTGCATGTTGTCGGATATGACTAGAAAAGAATGCTAAAAATTTGTTTAGAACCTTTTCTTTATTGAGATCTCTTAAAATAAGATACTGAAGTTCCTTTAAATTGTCTAGCATGGATTTCTTCACTGTGTTTTGGTCATAGTATCATAGACGAAGTTGAAAGGGACTTTAGAGGTGAACTGGTCCAAAAAATTTTAAAAAACTGAGGCCCAAACCAGTGAAGAGACTTGCCTAAAGTCATACACTCTCCTCTTTTTGTGGGCAGCTAGGTGGTACAGTGGATAGAGCACCAGTGCAGGAGTCAGGAGGATTTGAGTTCAAATCTCACCTCAGACACTTGACACTCACTAGCTGTGTGACCTTGGGCAAGTCTCTGATTGCCTTATCCTGGGTCATCTCCAGTTATCCTGATGAATATCTGGTCACTAGATTCAGATGGCTCTGAAGGAGAAGTGAGGCTGGTGACCTGCATAGCCCTCTCTCACTCAAAATAAAGTCAAGTGCAAGTCATGTCATTATTTCTCTGATGGCATGGTCTTCTGCAACGATGGACAAACACACACTCACCTCTCCCCTTCTCTCCTTTCCTTTCCTTCCTCTCTTCTCCCCTGCTACCTTCTTTTCCTCCCTCCCCTCTCCTCTCCTCTCTCCCTTTCCCCACTCCTTCCTCCAGGCTTCTACATGCTCAAGTTTCCAAAAATTATTGTATGTCCAGTCCTTTCTAGAATAGCAGCGTTAATAGTGATGCCCTAAACTGAACGTAACACATCAAATATGGTATAACTAGTACACTCTGCAATCATTTCCCTTTTTCTTGATAATCAACTTCTATTCATATAGCTTAATATTTCGTTCACTTGTTCGGTTGAATACTGTAAAATGGCTAAATTTGCAAGCAACTCAAATCTCAAAATGTTTTCAAGTGAAATGCTTTCTAGCCACATTGCCTCCAGTCCCTCCTTATATAGTAATTGTTGACCCTAATTTGCAACTAGATGGCACAGAGGATAGAGTGCCAATCCAGAAATCAGGAGGACTTGAGTTCAAATTTGGCCTCAGACACTTATTAGCTGTGTGACCCTGGGTAAGTCATTGACCCCTGTTTGCCTCAGTTTCCTCATCTGTAAAATGAGCTGGAGAAGAGAATGGCAAGTCACTTCAGTCTTTGCTAAGAAAACTCCAAATGAGATCACAAAAAGTTGAACACAACTAAACAACAAAACACTAATGCAGAACTTTTCATCCATGAGTTATTTTCATCTTAATTGTATTAGATCTGACCCATCATTGAGCCTATTGACATCTTTTTAAATCTTCAGATTTAATAAAGGTAGAACTGATATCTTTACCTAAGTAATTAACTAAACACACACACCTTCCCAAGGGAAAAGAATGTGACTTTGCCATCCCCTTGCTCCTCCTCTTTGGAAGGGGTTGCTACCCATTTCCCCTCTTCTACTATGCCTCTTTCCTGTTTTCTCTCCTCCTTTTGTTGCACCAAAACAAACTTTGGCAAGGACTGTGAACTCTTTGGGTTCCACCAGTATGTATGTTCCTTTCTCCTGCAATAAATCTGGTTTTCACTTAAGTCTCAAGATGTTGTGTTTGCCTGTTGACACTTGACTTCAATCCTTTGGAGACTGTATTCTTCTGGGAAGCAGTCTTAAAACATCCCTGGAAAATACTGCTGTTAAAAATAAGGAGGAGAAAGAATGGAGGCATATTGAGCATTGGGAGGAAATGAATTTAGGATTACTCAAAATTACATGCAGCAAACTGAATGAACTGTAGGGAGAGTTACAAGGTCTCAGGTTGGAACATCCCATGATAGCTGACTTCAATGCATCAAAGAACTTGTGGTTTGTTTGTTGATTTTTTTCTTATATGGATGCTTTCTTACCCACCAAACTTTAAAACTTTTATACATCTTAATAGAATGTCATGAACTGGTATCAAAGTAAACTTGCCAAATCAACATCTAGGAAAATATAAAGTATTAAATCTCAATTTTAAAAGAAGAGAAAAAATATTTTTGAAATTCTGGCTCAGATATGTAATTTTTTCTTTAATATTTATTTCTGTCATTTTCCATTTGTGCTCCAGTTGGAGGATTTTATAATTTTCTTCTCAACAAATATTAAGCACTTTGAGGGAGAGAGTAAGACATCGGACGTGGCATTGGAAAGGTCTGGTTTCAAACACTGTCTCAGACACTTTTATGTTGTTGTTTAGTCATTTCATTCATGTCTGACTTTCGTGGTCCCATTTTGGATTTTCTTGGCAAAGATACTGGAGCGATTTGCCATTGCCTTCTCTAAATCATTTTACAGATGAGGAAATTGATATTAATAGCACTTATCTTATAGGGTCACTATTAGAATCAAGTGAGAGAATATGGGGAAAGCACTTTATAAACCTGAAAGCGCTATGTGTTAGTTATTCATTAGTAGCAATTATTTGTAAGTGTGTTCTCAGCTGGGACTGAGAGAGAAGGAGGCTTGAGTGGTGGACTCCTCCTCCTCCAAGTGGTCAGTGGAAACAAAGAAAAGAAACAATTACATTAAAATACCGCAGCTTCCAGAGATCAGATGGAGTCCCTGCTTAGTTCCGCTGGCTTCTGGCTGTTACCTTGCCTCCAGATTTGACACAGACTTGCTGGCCTGAATCTCTGCCCATGATGTTTTCCCACTCACCTTAACTCCTTCCCAGCCTCTTACACAAAACCCAGAAGTCACTCTGGAGAGCCACAGTGAAACTCACCCACTAAAGGAGCTGTCCTCCCCTCTGGAGAATTATGCAAAGCTTTCTATCTCCTTTTTATTACTTACAAATTCACTTAATTCCACCAGACAATTATCTCTCTCGTTTTCATATACATTTTCTTTAACCCTCTTCATCTCCCTCATTCATCTTAAAAATTATTTATCCCATTTACCTTCCCCACTGACTTCATTGCCTTGCCCTCTGTATCTGTGAATCAAAACATCAAAAAAGCCTGATCATAGTTGATCCGTGTAAGAGAAGCCTTAAGGTTTTACATCTGGGTCAAGACAAAAATTAAAGATATAAATTTGGAGGAGTAAATCAGACAAAATAAGGATCCAGAGCCATTTCTGTTTTTATGAATTTTTTTTCAAATTTTACCTTTGTAACAGCAGTGTTTGCTCGCAGGTGGGTATGAGCTAGCAAAGTTATTTTACTCCATCCACATTTTTGTGGACCTGGTTAACTCCTTCTCTGGGCAGTGGCTTTCTCTCTGACGACTCCCTTGGCAACAAGTCACGATCACCTTTCTAAAGAGGATTCAGGTAATACTGGATGCCTGACTCACCCAGCTTGTCAGCTTCCCACGTTCCTGACTTGATTTGACGCTCTGAGAAACTACAGTGAATGTATTCCCTGCCTTGTGAACTGATTGTAATAAATCAATAATTCTCTCCTTTGTCCAGATAAAGAAGCTTTGCTCTCCGTCTCCCGCCCTCCCTATCCCCTGAGGATGTTTCTAATAACTCCCCCTCCAAAGCTGCACTCAAGCAACGGCAGTTTAGCAACTGGCCTGATCTTCAAGTTTTATTACATTTGTCAGCTTAAAAAACAAAGCAAATTTCAAATATACAGGAATAAATGCCCTCCCGAGAGACAGAGACAGAGACAAAGAGATAGAGGTTGTCCATGGTTGGATATGCTTTATCCAAACCATCCAGCAGCTAGTGACCTTCCATTTGCTACTCCAGTAATTCCAAATTCCAATTCTCTCTGCTTTCCCGATCATCCAAGTCTAAAAGGTAAATAGAGCCAGTCGGAAAGCCAGGGTCCGTCACCAATGCTAAGGGAGGCTGTCTCCCCTGACAAGACGGTTGAATCACTGTCTCTTGAAACACGTCCAAAAGCACATTCCATTCCATTTATTTCTTTTAACTTCATTCTCTTCCAACTTCCCTTGGGACTATTGGTAGGATACTTTCCTAGTGCCTTTAGGAATAAGTTTAGTTCATTTTCTCTATTTTTCCCCCTCATTAATGTGAATCCTTGGTGAAGTACCCGTGATATATTATCTAGATCCAGCCTCAAAGCCAGGAAAGACCTAGATCTAAATCCAGTCTCTTGACACATCCTTTGTGGCCCCTGGCAAATCACTGAATCTCTTTGGAGCTCGAGGGATCTTAACTACAAATTGCAGAGAAGTTGCTGATCTACATTGGTAGAAAAAGACTTCCTTCCTTGGAATTTCTCAGTACTAGTGCAATCACTGATCCAGTCTCTCTCCAGAACGTAGGCATTTAGTGAGATATCTCCGAGAACGACTTCTTAGACTTGTATCCCACTGATTTTGATAGGTGGAATTATTGTCTTTTCAATAAACTATTATTTTTCTTCTAATTTATTTAATGATTTTTGTTTGCATTTAGTTTTATAAGATGCCCACCTGTGTTATTATTCAATTCAAACTATTAATTTGTGTTCTAGAAATAATGCGTTTTTATCTTTTACCTTAAGCATTTGCCTTACATCCCATGACTCCATCACTGGGAATATACCCTCAATGTGCTATCAGAAATAAAACCAAATGAGTCTTCTGTTCAAAGATTTTCATTGGTAACATTATGTGTAATAATGAAAAATTGGAAGCATCCTAAATAGCTAATAATAGTGGAATGTATAGGTAAATAAGAGGTATATTGATGGAATACAATATAAAAATGCTTTCAATACAATTATAAAGAATAAAAATAAGTCTAGAAAGACCTGAAATAATACAAAAGAAGAGGAAAATAGAGCCAAAAAGAAAAGATTACAAACTAACCAAGACCAGAGAGAATGGTTCTCTGTCAGTGAGAATGAACAGAGAAATAAGCAATCCTGATATCAAGTTTAACAGGAGTAGCTGTGTGTGTATGTGTGTATGGATGGATATACGTATATCTACATATATGTATATCTGTGTGTATGTATATATATATGTGTATATACATATATACATATTTATATAAAATATAAGAAATTAATTTGAGGATAAAGTCATAGCATATTTAATTTGTATTGGTATTTAATATTGTATTGGTATTTAATATTAAACTGAATTACATATTTTAAAATGCTTTAAAATTTGCAAAATGCAAAATGCTGCATTAATTCATTTGTTCTTCATAAAAACCCTGTGCTATAATCCCCATTTTACAGATAAAGAAATTGAGACAGAAAGAAGTTAAATGATTTGCCCAGGTTTACACTGCACGTGAAAATTTGAACTCAGGGCTTCCTGACTCTAGGTTCAATGTTCTATCACTTATCTATTAAATTATGTCCAATTTATAAAATAGGCACATACATTTAGAGATCATGTGCTATTTAACAAAGCAAGGATGTGAATTTTAGGAAGCTCTTCACCAAATATAATTATCATTTTTTTAAATAAGTGAAAAAAAGCAGAACCAGACTACAAGACTATGGCCATATAAGAGAGAATTGAGTGAGAAGAACCTGGTAGAAAGTTAAGATGGAGCAACTGAAAACTTAGGGTACCTTATTCATGGAAATGTATTTAAGAAAGCTTTGCAGTTGTCCCTCCTGTCTGTAATGTATTTTCCTCCTTGCCTCCTGCCCTCATAGGGGTGCCTCTTTCTCTTCCTTTAAGACTTATTTCAAGTACTGCCTTCCGAATAAAGCCTTTCCTGAATGTCCCTCCCTCTACTGGCCTCCCTCCCAGACTACCTTCTCATAACTTCTTTATGTAAAGAAATATATATACCTATATGCACATATATAACATATATGTGTCTTTTATATATAGGGTTTTATAAACATCTTAACGCAGTGTGAGTTTAAAACTGAATTGAGAATTTTGAGACACTGCAATTTACGTTCACATGTGCATTTATTAACTTTACATATTCTTGTTATGTACGTGTCTCATTATAATGCATGCTTCACTGTGAGTAACAATTGTTTCATTCTTTATATCTGTATTCCCATCAGGTACTACAGTGCTTGGAATGTGGTAGCTACTTAATACTTATTGATTGGCATTAATTAACTAAACACTAAAAAAAAAAACCAACAACAGTAAAAGTATCCTAAAGTTCCTTTCAGAAAAATCCCTTGTACTCTCAGATGACTTCAAGGAAAATGAGATGAGAGCAGTGTAAACCCCTCCACCTTCTGTCCCTTTCTCCACCTCTGTTGTCCAGGTCAGTCCCTGGTAAAAAGCTAGGACTGACTGGTAAAGGAGACTGAGGTCTTGCTAGGGTTGTCATGAGGCTTAAGTGATTTAAAAATGTGAAAGTATTTTGAAAAGCTGTGAAGCCTTAGACAGATAAGGTATTATCTCAGAAAAACTGACACATATAAATTAATTTAAGATCCATTATGGAACCATATTCAAGGTTATTCTATCCAGGCTCTACGGTGTATTTTGAAAGAGCTAGAAATATCAAGTGAGTATTTTTTTCCTAAATCTGTCCCCAGGTCTTTTGATTTAAACCCAGTTCCTTTCCAAGAAATTCGTTCTTTAGGTCAAGTTAAGGGTCAGTTCTCATTGGCCTACTCTTCTAAGAAGTCCTACTTTCCCCTTTATTTCTATTTTCCTTCCTTTCCCAACCCCTCGCCCCCACATCCTCAGTTATTTTCCTCATTTGTTGGCCTCTCCCACCTCACCATCTTATTTAGGCCTTGATTTCAGGTTTTTGCTTCTTGGTTCATGATTTATCCCATGCTCAGCCTCATCCCTGAATGACACACACAGACACAATTGGTTTTCAGAGTCATTGTTTACTGGTTCTCAGAAACAGAGCTTGGTACCATCACAATTTTCCTCTTATTCAGGAACAATACAGGTAAATACTCAGAATGATTATGGCCAAGTCTTTCTGAGAGGTTCTCATCCCTCATCCATTCTTCAGCTCTGGGCTGAAGAGTATATATTCATTCACAAAGCAAACAAACATGTTGGGGCTATACCACATCTAAAGGATGACCTTTTATCTTGGAATACTTCCTACTCCATCACCAGTTGAAGTTACAGAAGCACAGAGCTGTTTATTAAGTGGGGACATATGTCATCTTATCAACTGCCCAGTGAACAGTTTGTCACCTGGTTCACCTTCACAGGTTTAAATCACCACATGCTTGTCTCACTGACACAGTTTCCAATCCCTTTCAGCTCTTTGTTTCTCAAACAACTGACTCTCTCTCTCCAGCTTTTGGTGAGTGCTTTAGACAGTATGCCACTAAAATCCATATATGGTGGCCCTCTTCTCCTCCACAAAAACTGGAATCACATCTTTACAAATGAGTAAAAAAAAAACCAAAAAACCTAAAAAACCCTGATTTTCCCCCAATAAAAATTGAACAATATCCTACCGGTAACCAGAGATGCATGCAGACAGAAAAATGAATTCCCTAGACTCCAAGTTTCTTCTCAAGTTTGTCCTGTTTTCCATTGCTGAATAGCTTCTATTTTATTTCCATTATATGGAATATTTTCATCTCAATTCTATCCAGTTTTGAAGGTGGCACTCTCCTCACTGGCTCTGCTCCAGGATTACCCATTACAATACATTGTACAACAACTGCCTTGTATATTTAGCAAACCTTTGTCTCTGTCTAGAACACATCAATGTTTAGTGTTTACATCAGAATTCCTCTGAAATAGCCCATCACAATTAAACAGTAACCCTGAGACCTTCATTCAATTAGTTTTTAACTCCATCGGATGTCCCCTCTGAGGGCCCAATTTTGAAATCTAGATAAAAGAAAAGGAGAGGGTTTTTCATAAGGAATACTTTGGTAACACAGATCAAAGACACAATTTTACCCTTCAATTTGTGGTCAATATAACTTGGTTTACAATTAAAGAGTGCCTTTAATTGTCAAACTTCTGAATTTTATTAAACTTTCATGACAAATGCATTAAATGAATTCCAGACCTGTATAAATACACATGCAGTTTATCTGTTTGTAATTTGCATTTTTATCATTTTTGAAACAGTACAATGTACTTCCTGCATCTTATTTTCAGAATTTGCATTTTATCATCTTTGGCTATCCAGTATATAGTATGAAGTACTTGAATATCTCATTCTTTGAATTTGCATTTTTATCATTTTTGATTGTAAATCATAGGATGTCCAGCACTTTTCTCTTTTCTCCCTTTCTTCTCTCAACCTCCTGTTTTACTTGCTTCCATTTCGTCTTGGCTCTAATAATAAAATACACACAGAAAAATTATTTCTTCCAATAACTTTTCTTAAGCATTTTCATATTCTTTGGGGCTCCAAGTTCAATATTACCAAATCTCGGGCTGAGAAGACATCTCAGGGATATCTAATGCAACAAATGTCTATGAATTTCTTCTCTTCCATCAACAAAAATATCCAACCCTAGCTGAAGCTGGGTTTCTAGCCTTTCTATTATTTTTTTTCACGTCATAACTCTAAAGGCAACACTTACTGAAAACCAAGTAACTTAGTCTGAAAAAGTGGAGGTGGGGGATGGTAGTATGGAGTTGCATGGGAAAGGAATTACACTGGGGGTTTGACCTCTAAGGTCCTATTTACCTCTAAACTGGTTTATACTCTTAAACGCTATTGAGAACTCTCAAAGAGCTTTTGTTTTACATATATTGATATTTATGACATTTGAAATGAAAAATATCTTAGCATTATGAAAATAGTTTTGACCTCACGGACCCTACACTTTGAGAACCACTGACAGTAGATGAAGACCCTTACTCTCTCAGAAGTGAGTATGAGTACTCTGAAGTCTGTGTGCATGTATGAGTTGTGTATGAGGAGAGAAAGGAGGAAAAAGAAAATAAAAAGACAAGAGAAAAAGAATGAAAGAAATATTACCGACTACTACTACTTCCTTGAAGCTTAATAAAGATCAACTCTGGGATGACTGGCTCCCTTCAAGGTACCATGAAACCCCAAAGTGAAAACATGGCTTCATGTTAGGGAAAAAATATCAACAATTAGAGCTATTTAAAATTGGAATGGGCCACCTTGAGATGTAGTGAGTTCTGTATCATTGGAAGTCTCCAGGCAGAGACTTAATGACCCCTTGTTGAGTAAGTTATAGAAGGGAGACTACTTCAGAAAATGGGTTGTTAAATGGCCTCAGAAGTTCTTAGAATTTCCTTGCCTGCAACCCAGGATCCCAAA
>CM053770.1:216386203-216459549 GCA_028658325.1 Potorous gilbertii
TATCAACAATTAGAGCTATTTAAAATTGGAATGGGCCACCTTGAGATGTAGTGAGTTCTGTATCATTGGAAGTCTCCAGGCAGAGACTTAATGACCCCTTGTTGAGTAAGTTATAGAAGGGAGACTACTTCAGAAAATGGGTTGTTAAATGGCCTCAGAAGTTCTTAGAATTTCCTTGCCTGCAACCCAGGATCCCAAAGTGATTTTAAGAGTGTCTAATGTCTCATGAGGGTGGTTCTAGATCAGCTACCCTCAAGGGAACAGTTATTTCGGATCAAGAGGAAGTTCTTCAGCCTGAATTTGCCTAGTAATTTTCAGGGAGTGTTCTGGGAATGTTAAAACTAAGGGCAACAAAAATTTGAAACTATAATGTGAGTTCAGGGCTCTTAATTCAATTGGGCTCCCATGAAAGTAGGACTCACTTGGAAAGGTTCAAAACCACTGAGAGGGAACCAAAACAATTCTCCAATACTGTCCCAGATCAAGCTTAGGCTGTAAGAAATAAATGAAAGTAGAGAACTATAGCAGGTTTCTTGAATTTATTACATGGAAAATTCACATCCAGAAGAGGTCCCAGTGAGTACCAGAAGACTCCCCAAAGTGACAGGGTGTGTGGACTATAACGTCCACAGCCATTCTGTGGCTGTTGGTATTTTCTATCAATGAGACTTTGTAGATGGTTAGGGCCCCCTCCACATTAGGCTTTATGTATATTTAGTGCAAAATATCATTTTATCAATGATACTGGAAACCTCATAGTAAATACTGGATTTTAATCAACTATAAAAGTCCCTGCAATCATTATACATCTTATAGAGAAGAAAAATACCAAAATATTTTTCAGTATTGCCCAAGAATAATTAGACCATCAAGATGTGATCCTACAAGAAAAATGAACAAAATCTTTACAACAGACCAGGGGTTTGCAATTCTTTTGGTCTTAAGGATGCCTTTGCACTCTTATATGTCACTGAGGACTCTCAAAAAGCTTTTGCTTATGTGTTTTACATCTACTGATACTTATGACATTCAAAATTAAGGTATCTTGGTGTTCTTATGAAAGCAGTTTTGACTTCATGAACCCCTACACCTTGAGAACCACTGACAGTAGACAAAGACCCTTACTCTCTCAGAAGTGAGTAAATGAATGAAGACCAATTTCAAAATCCATGCTTCATTTTTTCCTAGTGTCCCAAGTTATTTTTGATGTTTAAATTCAATACTTATTGTTCTCTAAAATTTCAAAATTAGTAGTTACCTGAATATATCTTTTCAGTTTTTGAGTATGTTTTTGAAAAAGGAATTCTTTTTCTCCATGTTGAAGCATTATAGGATGTTGAGGTATATTTGTCTAAAGAAAAAACAATGAGGCAATTATCACATACTTCGTAGAAACACAACAATTTCCCACAGGTATCTCAACGAGCTGTAAGGATGCCATCAATGCTGAACACATCCCTGTGGAAAGAGTCATTCCAGTACTCATTTTACAGCTAGTAAAGCACCAGGAGTTGGTAGTCAAGGTCATTCAAGTTAGTAAACCTGGGAACAAGTGTCCTTATCGGCTACCCAGTCCCCAGAATAAATATTCAATCTCAAATGTGTTGAGATTGTAACAGGAATACAATTGTAATAGGAAAAAGGACTTCCTGTAGGACAAGATCAAAAGAGTCAATTGATCTGATTGGCTAAGCTTCCATGGGTTCTGTTCTTTCAATTTCTGAAAATCCAGAAATATGTACAAGGTCCAGTTCAATGCTGACTTCTTCCACAAGGCCTTCCCCAACCATTCCAATGGTTCTTTAGCAATCACAATACTTAATTTGCTTCTACCATTCATGGGTCACATAATCACACATTTTAATCTCTATCAAACTTGTTTTTAGTATTTAATTCTTTACATATTCTTCCTGTAAAGTGAGGGCTTCAGCTTTGTAAGTTTTTTTATGAATAGGACATCTAGATTTTTCGGTTTTGCCCTTCATATCCTCATACACAGTACCTCCTGCATTTTTTAGGTTGTACTTACTAAGTACCTGTTGGATTGGGCTGGGAACTAATAGAAATGGTTTCATGATTGATAGGTACACTATATATCTCTCATCTCTCCAACAAAACTATAATAATATTTTTGAAGTATGTTTTTCATCATAGTTTGTAAATCTGTATAGTTTGGGTTCACAAACTATAGTGCAAAATATAACTACCATAGAGTTTTAGAGGAAACTTAGGCTTTCGCTGGTCTAAAGAACTCCTGATTAGGGAACTCCCTCCACAGGACCTTAATGATCATCAGCTAATCTACAAAGAGGTCTGTAAGAGTTGCCTGGGTCACTGAGCTCCTCAATGATTTGTCCAGGATCACATAGCTAGTATGTGTCAGCAGCAGACTTGAATCCCAGCCTTCCTCATTCCAAAGCCAGCTCCCTAGCCTGCCTTTCATCTATAATAGCAGGCATTCACTAAATCTTAATTTAATAGAGGAAACACCAGTCCTTCCAGTTTCTCACATGAGAAAATACTGGACTAATCAATTGTATTTCTGTATCTCTATATAAGAATCTTGTTTTGCTAATTCATTAGCAGCTACCTTAACAAAAATCTCTCTGATCAATGAACACCTCTTGTAATCATATGCTAATGTTGAATTCAAGGCGCTAAAATATTTATTATGCACCTACTATTTTCAAGGCATTTATTATGTACCTACTATTTTCAAGGCATTTCTGTGAACAGAACCTGACTTCAAAGAACTGATAAGTCTTTTGGAGAAATGAAAAGAATGATGCACCAAGTCATCATGATGGAGAGTGGGAGGAGGAAAGAAGAGGTTCAGAGAAACAAAAACTAGTGAAGGAAGGTGAGAGAGTAAGAGTTACCTAAATTGAACTTTGAAGAAAAGGAGGAGCGCTGGTGAGGAAAGACGTCAGAGGGGGTAAGTTCTAGACATGGGGGATGGCTCTCCTGAATTTCAGAGTCAGGAAGTGAGAGATGGCAGCTACAATTCAGAGAGCATCTCTTACTCCAATTTGCCAGGAACACAGGATGCATAGAAAACAAGGTGTGAGCCAACACTTTGTGATGGGGAATTAAATGTAGGTTTTTAAAATCCAAACTAGGATTAATACACAAAAGTTTTTATGTTATACCAATGTCTCAAGAGAAGCGTAGAAAGCATTCTGATGATAAAAGAAAGATGCTGCCAAGGTTTCATGTGCACATAAAGCTACATATGGTGCAACAGAAGAACCATAATAAGAAAATGGGATACAAGAAATTAATAGTGGGCTAAAATCATATGCTGAGTATAAACGGTAATATTAGCAATGTACTGGGAGATGGAAATATACCAGGCATGGTGGCAAGCATTATAAATCTACTGAGCAAGGACAGTCTCGACAAATAACAGACAATGACAAATATGGAAACAAGTTATGAATACCCAAAGAGGAGAGAAAAGGGACAATGGATGTGATAAAGTATTAAAGCAAGGCAGACTATGCAGAAAAATTAATAGGAAATGATACAAAGCAAGGAAATCATTTCATTGTCCATTTCTGATCAGAATCCTGACCTGTTACAATTCAGTCTTCATTATTACAGCTTCAACTGCCTATGGGCAAATACTGTTCTTCCCTTTTACCATGCTGTTGATTATCACTCCACACACCAAAGGTGTGATAGTAAATGTTTAATAATCAGCTTCCACCCTCAAAAAAAAAAGATGCAGGACACATTTTTTAAAGTTTAACCTGCATTATTAATATTTAGTTTAGCACTTTCTTATATCTACACAATCAACAAAATAATAAAACAAGCCCTGATTTGTATCATGAGCCTACTCTGAAGTGGAAATGTTCACACTGAACAGTTAAACAATTATAGGTTGCAAACTTCTGCCTCACACAAAACACTGGATGACTGTGAGTCTTCTCTCCCTTTTTCTTCATCCATTTGCAAGATTTATTGAGGGAGACAAAAATATTTTTAATCAGTTGCTATATGTTCTTTCTTTGTGACCAGGACGAGGAGGGAAATACAGAAATACTGAGCCCAGCTCCTACCCCCGTCCTATTTCCCGCTCTCTGTTCCCTCTCCCCATCTTGGAGGTCCTGTTTTCCTGGCTGCTGTGTCAAGACTGGTGCTTTGATTATTTAAATAATAGAAGGTAGAACTTGAAAGTGAAGCTCTAGAGGTAAGGAGGTCAAAAAGAAAAATGGACAGCAATGAAAAATGGAAACGGTTTTGCAGGAAGAAAAAAACAGTAACCCAACTGCCATTTATCTATGATACATGTTTGGTGGGCTACAACACTTTTTGAATAAGGAATGGAATCATCTACATGAGATGGGGTTTGGGGAAAAAGTCACGGTGAAAAAAGGAAGCAGAGATGGTAGGGAAGTTAGGGTTGATCTTGAATATCCTGCCACAGAACTCTCCACTGACCACTGGGAAAGTACAATTTACTTTGCCCCTGGACAAAGGGACATCTGAGGGCTATAGTAATGGAGGTAGGCAGGAAGAGGAGAACTTTTTTAGCAATGAAGCCAGGGAACTAGGCACTTTAAATTCAAGCTAAACGTAAGGTATATTTAGAATATGAATTTTTTTTAAAAGTCAAAGTCATCATCAAAGTGATGACAGGATATATTCATTTGTTATCTATAAAATGGGGGAGAAAGTAAGTCTGACCATTTATAAATACAAACTGGTAGTTTCCTCAATGAGCAAAATGTAATCTGCAGTCTCTTCCATACATTAATCATTCTCTATCCAAAACACCCTCCCCTAGCTCCATCTCCCCATTAGAATGTAAACACCTTGAAAGCAGGTCTGGTTTGTTTGCATTTGTATCCTCAGAGCTTAGTACTGTGCCTTACATACAAGTGCTTAATACTTATGGGTTTCTTTTTTTTTTTTTCATTCATTAGTCATTGATAGAACAGAGCTCTATAAGTATGTATCTAAGAAGAATTAAAATTATAAGTAACTCAAAGAGCTATCAATGAAAGTCATAAGCATTATTACCAAGGATGACTCGCACATGAGAAGAAGTCTAAGAGATATTAATGAATACATGTAGTACCAGAAAAGAAAGTGAACTTGTCATGTTCCAAGAATGGGAAAAGGTCTAAGTGGTACATTGGTACCCCCTTCCCCATACACCTAAAGAATAAGAGGAAGCCCTTCAGTGAAAGAAATGACACATCAGTATATCTTAACACTTTCGAGAGTATCCAATGCTGAGAATTCCACCAACCAGTCTCACAGCAAGAGTAAACCCAATATGAAATTTTATAGTTGAGTGACATTTTGTCAAGTTCAAAGAATTGTAACCCAGCCTTCAGAAGGGCAAAATTCATCAAGAGAAAGGAGGAAAAGACTGACTTTTCCCTCACCAAGGCCTTGTCTTCCTGACACAGTGCAATGATTTTATTACATTACATGATCAAATGATTTACAGGCAACATATGATAGCTAGCCATCTGTGCATGGCACAGGAGATGAGACATTGTCAAAAAAAATTGCAGTTAACCCTCAAACTAACCCTCTCAGAAAAAAATCACAAAGGCCGCAGAAGAACCAAGCCACTGGATGGAGAGTGATAATTGCACTACACGTGACTATAGCAAGAAAATGTCAGCCACTTACAAACAATCCACAAGGGTGAAATAAAGCAGGGGGAAAACAGTCTTTGAAGTAGAACCGTAGGGCATGCAATGTCAAAACTTCTCTACGTGACATGAGACACATGGAGATGCCCCTACAGTCTGTCTCTTTGTTAATTTCCCTGTCTGAAATGAAACAGAATCTGAGCCACTATGGTCAAGAGGCCCATTCCACTGGACTGTTCTCAACTTGCTCTAAATGGTCTCTGTTTTTAAGGCCCCTTCTGCAACTCTTGTTGCCATGAAAGGTAATATTGTAACTCTAGAACTTAATGAAGTCAAGGAGATATCAATAACGTTTCAGGACTGGGCTTTCTCAAAGTTATACTGGTTATTAAAGACAGTGAGGGAGAAAAGAGCATAACTATACAAGAAAGAGTGTTACTATAAAGACTGGGACCTACAGAAAAGGGGTGTGATTATTTTCAATTAGTTTGAACAACTTGTTTTCTGCCTGCACGAAAGTGCTCCAGGTTTGTTGGCTGTGTTCTTTTGGCATTCATCCAGAAGGACAAACAACTCCCAAGATTCCTTTTAAAATTTCAAATCCTTGAGACAGAAATGAGACTTGTTCTCACTTACAGAAAGGAGAATGGAAAATGGAAGGACACTGGATGACACAATGATGATGATCACAATCAAAATAAGGAATTCGAAATGGTGATCACAGGTGATCCGGCTGATTAAAGAGCCTCACCTGGACAGAGGCTGAGCTTGGGGTCCTTGTTAACACTGACTTTGTTATAAGTCCCATTGGTTGGCCTGCCACGTGCTGGTGAGTTCAATGAAACACTCCTTACGGTTTCTCTCTGAACATGAACATAGGAGGCATTCTCCGTATTCCGGTTTTTATCATTTCGTTGGTAGCTCATTTTATTTTTGGGATTTGGAGCCTGTGTTGCTGTCAAGGAAAAGCAGAGATCAAGCAGATAAAAAACACGACTATCAAAAGAGTAAGTTACAAAAATCAAGTCTCATTAACTAGCAACAATTGGATCTAAAGAAAAATATGATCCCTTGTGTTTTTCTGGTAGGATATCCCACTTGTTTTATTTCTTTTTTTAAAATCTCTTTTCTCAATAGTAGTGAACTAGCTTTAATACTTTACCTTTCCTTGTCCCTGTGCCTGGGGGGTTCTTTGGTTCCTCATAAATCCATCTCTTTTTTTTCACCCCTTTAAAGTTAGGTTTCCTCACTGACTGAGCATCATTCACTTGAAAAAGAGAAGAGTTTATTTTAACGTTGTTGATTTTTTTTTAAACAGACGCTTTCTTTCAAATATTAGTATAGGTGATAATTATATATCTGCACTTCAGTGAGTTGAGGAAAAGAAATAATAACTATACTATTTCTACTCTGATGTTTTCTAGAACAAAGTGCTCAGAAATCTATTTTAGAAGCAGTGAATAGGAAAACAATTTTCAGAAGATAATATTCTTCAGCAACAACAACAACAAAACCAAGTCTTTTCATCACAAAGTGTGAATTACAGTAAAAGAAAACAAAATCTATTCCAAATCTAACTCTGTATCACTGACTAGTACACGTTATTAATAGGGTTTGGAACATATCAATTCTTTATTATTACTTTGGCCAAAAAATATACCCAACAATTTCAATCATATAATACACTACTAGCTAATCTTACTTTACTTTTTAAAAACTCTTTATCAGAGGATTTTGGCTATGTCTCTGTGGACCAAAACGCACAGATAAAAAAATGAAGTATTCAGATGTAGATTCTGTGACACTATCCTATACTTCAGCCTTCCTGAGGCTTTCCTCTGTCTTCCTCTTCATACCCTTAACTGAGGTCATTCCTCAAGGTTCTGTTATCTACTGTTGTGTTTTGCTTGACTATATTTAATTGTTCCAAGGAATGGCACTTCTTGAGTGGGGGAAGGGAGGAGTGCAATAAATTACTGGAAAATGAGATAAAGATTACCAATAAGGCATAAAAATACATAGAAGAAAAAAAGTTGAAAAGGGAAAAAAATTGTTGCCATATGGTAAAACTTAGTGTTTGTATGTGTGTGTGTGTATATATATATATATATATATATATTATATGCATGTATGTATGTATTATATAGACAACTATAAAACAGCTTACAGCTTCATATATTTTAATTTTTATACTTATATTTCTATATTATTATGCTTATATATTTATATATATTTTTATGTTGATGATTAATAAATTGATTGACAATCCATAATAAAAATTAATTTAAAATTAACAGCTTAGATAGGAAAAGGACTAGAGATGGAAAAACCATAAAGTATTTTACTGCAATATCCCAGGTAAGAGACGATAAAGGCCTTAACTAGAGAGAGAGAAATGTAAATGTTAAGTGGTGGGTGAAAGAAGAGAGAGATTTGAGAAATATTGGGGAGGCAGAACTGAAAGAACTGCCAAATGATTGGATACTATGGAAGGAAAGAATCAAAGATGCCTCTCCACAGTTTTGAGTTTGGATGAGGACCATTTACAATTTTTCTATCATCAACAGAAAATTTAAAAATAATAGTAATAGTAACTGGGAGAAGAGGAAGGTTTGGTAAAGAAATTCAGCTTTGGATATGTTAAGCTCAAGCTATTGTCCTGAATGTTCAGCAGGCTTTTGTAATTAGGGGACTAGAACTCAAAGAAATTGAATATATGAGCTTAAGACTCACATGTACCAATATGACCACTGACATAGACAAAACCACCCGGAAATTATTGAGAGAAGGTGTGGGAAAGTAGGAAACATAGAAGCAACCTGAGAAAGTCTAGTTTGGTAGGAGGATCAGATCAGCATAAGGAAAGAGTAAGACAATGGTCAGAACTGGTAAATAGAAAGGAAAGGAGGGAAGGAAGGAAGGATGGGGTCGAGAAGGATGACAACTAGCAAAAAGATAATTAAGAGGCAATTAAGAGTGTGGGGATAAAAGCAAATTAGAGGGTGTTAATAGAAATTACTACTCTTTCTAAAAGTTTAGCACTGAAAAGGAGAAGAATATAAGTAGATAAGCTGAGGGGTGGCTTGTCAAGGTAAGTGTATGTATTTTTGACTAATTAGATCTGATATGTTTTCAGACAGAGAGAAAGGAGCCAAGTAAGAGGAATGATGTAACAAGAGCTAGAAGACACTGTAGAGGGCAAAGGGCACACTGCCACTGGAGAAAAGGCTTTGAGTTACAGACGAGCAGAGTTAAAGGCCTTTACCATGAATGGCCTCGGTTTTCTCCATAAAATAGGCAAATTCATCAGTTGATGAAAGAAACATTGTGGATGTTAAGCTGGGTCTTGAAAAGGGAAGTGAAGGTTCTGAATGGCCACATTCCTGTGGATTATAGGGAGTGAAAGGCTTACACTGCAGAAGTAGACGACCTTGTGTATTTTAACTCTTTTGCTTCCCTAATAATGTCAGAGGAAGTGGGTCCAGCACATTGGACTGTAGAGAGAAGCCAATCTTGAAGAAGGGAAATTCATTATGAATAATTTTCAATGTGTACAATATATGGGTTATCAAAAGCATTTATATGGTATTTATTTGAAGTAATTTTTTTAAAGTTTGTTCATTAATCCTAAAAATAATCCTAAGTAAGAGCTAACTGATGATATCTCAATTTTCCAGACATGAAGTCAACAAAGATTATATACAATTTTAAAAACCATATTATATTTCACAGAGGTACCAAGAGAATCTTGTCTCCTTCCTTCTCAGGACCTGCCTCTTACTTCTGAGCTATAATCATTTTTGATGGTCTATTTCATCAACTGATTGGAAATAGTTCAAATATACCCAAGATCATATCACTTGAAGAGGGATCCTCTTTGCATTTTGTGTTGATATTCTCAGTAGCATTTAATACATGTGTTGTAGGTACTGGTCTTGCAGTTACAGGGCACTTTGGATGAAGACTGTCCTTGATGTCTTCGGAAGGAGAAGAAAAAAGAAAAATGTCCGTATTAATAAAAATATCTTTTAAGTTTAACATTTCAAAATTCCCCCTGTGATATTATCCCACTAATGAGAAAAATCCCAGTGTTTTTACATATTATTTTTCAAATGCATTAAGTGGTTGAAGAATGACTAAATAAATGGTGGCATGTGAATGTAATTCAATGTTATTGCACCATCAGGAATGACAAAATGCGGCCGTTACAGAGGAAACTGGGAAGCCTTTTTATGAACTAATTCAGAGTGAAAAGAGCAGAAATCAAATAACCTGCACAATGACAACAATATTATAAAGGAAAAACAACTTGAAAAGATTTCAGACTCTTATTAATGCAATGACAAACTCTGAGTCCAAAGGACTAAAGGGGAAACATTCCATCCATCTCCTACCAGAGAGATGGACTTAAAATACAGAGTAAGATATGATTTTTTTAAATAATGTGGGAATGTGCTTTGCTTGACTATACAAGTTTGTTGGGAGGGATTTTTTTTTACTGTTCATTGGAAGAGGGAAGCAGATGAGGAAAATAAATACATGTAGTTTTTCTTTTTATGCATTTAAATATCACAAGCCCTGTTCTTGTCACTACTATTCCCCAATTTATGGCAATCTGAGGTCAGGGAAGTGTTTTTGAAATTTAGATAATACCATAGTAATGATATCCTATTTTAAAAGAAATACGTGTACAAAAAAGATAAAGATGCTCATCAATCCCACAAATAGTGGTGTACTCTAAAACAGAGCAGAATTATGCCATAGAAAGAGAATTAAAGAACCAGGCTTGCTATTCTGGCTCTACTACTCATTACCTATATGACCTGGGCTAACTCATATAACTTCTTTGGGTCTCAATTTCCTCACCTGTAAAATGAAGATGTTAGACTAACTGACCTCTAAGGTTCCTTCCAGATCTATATGATCCCCAAATAAACTTTAAATTTAGCCCTCAGCATAGGTTCATATCAATCATGTCATTTTAGAGAATTAAAGTACCTTAGAAATCATTTAAACTCACTCATTTTACAGATTAGGAAACTAGAAGGTCAGTGTCTTGCATGGTTCAGTGTTATTTCTCCCAGTGTAAGTACCCTCAGACCCCTGAAGTCTCTCCTTCTGGCTGGTTGGTTCTTCTCAGATCCTCCATTTTGAGGAGGAAACCCAAATCAACTATGTCTCCATTTCTCTCCAGGCTGCTCTACTGACTTATCTCCCCAGAACTTTGTCTACCATGTCTCTCCTCTACTATTTTCATTTTCTTCCCCTTTTTGCTTTTACCCCTCTACCACTACCCCTTCAGTGTTGTCTTCTCCCATGAGAATGTAAGTTCCTTGGGGAAAAGGGACTTTCTTTAGTCTGACTGACTGAATATCTATCCACCAATCTACCTCTCTCCATCTATACCTATATAGTACTTCCCTTGACAGACTACAACATTTATCTCAAAATTTCCTCATCTTTCATTGAAATTCTACTTTTCATATGAATGATGCAGGTTTTCCAATTAAGTCCATTTCCATCTTTTTCTGAACCCAAATAGAAAATGTTTCTTCAGTTATTCTTTAGCTAACTGAGAACACTGATATTACAAAGAAGTAGCTATCACTGGGTAGTTAATTCAGGGAAAAAAGAGAGGAAAAAATCTCTCTTAGTGGCTAAAGATAGTAGCTTCTTGCAGCTGGGGGTGGAAAGACTTAAGGAACCCACTTTCCTCCTTGAGAGATCTCAGTAAAATATGAATATCAAAGTAAAAAACAAGGAACTACTCAAAGAAGGCATTTTGAGTTCCTGATCATTTCACACGATATTCCTCTAATTAGAGGGTTAAAAAGAGACAAGAAGGCAATCCTGTCTCTCTAGTTGCAACCTGAACTTTCCATGGAAATACAATTAGATTTTTCTTTTAGTGAAATAAAAAAGGAATTGGACTTTGGATTTGTGTTGGGTTATTAAATCTGTAATATATAATAGGTTTTTATTACATTTGTCCAAACCAATTTTAAATGACACAAAATTAATGATAAGAATCACAAAGATTTCTTACCTTTACTACTGTTTGAACCTTTTGACATGATGAATTCGTTCTCTTCAGTTAAAGCTTCACTTTCATTCACTCCGAGAAATATGATCCTTTGTGGTACATAACAGTCACCCCCTGCATTAGAGGAACACAGAATCTTAGCAATGAGCCTTAGAAGCAATTTTCCCTAACCTCCCACCCAGTTCAGAAACACCCTCAACATCAACTCCAGTTGAGGGTGACCTGGCCTCTTGTTTGATAGACATTTCTAGTGATTGGGAAGTTCACTTATAATTTCATTTGGCAGCTCATTTTTTAAATAGCTCATATTGTTAGGAAGTTCTTGCTTATACTGAAGTGAAATATGCCCCCCTCCAACTTCCCATTACTTCTAATTGCAGGGGGAGGGGCGACACTACTAGGTGTCACAGTGGATAGAGAACTGTTACAGGAATAAGGAAGACTCATCTTCCTGAGTTAAAATTTGGCTTCAGACACTTACTAGCTATGTGACCCTGGGAAAGTCATTTAAGACCCTGTTTGCATCAGTTTTATCATCTGTAAAATGAGCTGGAGAAGGAAATGGCAAACTACTCCAGTATCTTTGCCAAGAAAACTCCAAACGGGGTCACAAAGAGTCAGACACGATTAAAAGGACTCAACAACTTTTCTGTTCTGCAGTTCTGCCTTCTGGAGCTAGCTCGATGAAATAATTATCTATCTCTTTCATATGACAGCCTCTAAAATATACAAAAATAATATCATGTCTTCCTTAAGTCTTCTCTTTTCCCAACTAAATATCCCATATTTCCAAATCTCAGTTGCCCAACACAGGACATGTTCCATGTTATGAATGTCCCTTTTAAAATGTAGCACCCAGAACACTACTCCAACATACATTTCTAAGAAAGGATATATTCATTTAGAGAACTGAGGTTCTGAAACTTTTTGACATTATCTCAAGCACCCTAAGCTCACAGTTCATCAATCTCTCCAAATACATCACTTTCTGAATTTTCTGTTTCTATCAAGGGTGCCACCATTCTTCTCATCATTCAGGTAGGCAATTTTGGTGACATCCTTAACTCCTTCATTTACTCATCCCACATATCCAATCAGTTGCTAAATCTTGTTTCCTTATTTATATTTCTTGTATATGGTCCCTTCTGCACATCTATCATTTTATTTTCAGCCCTCTGTCACCTGTCACCTGGCCTTTGGAAATGGATTTTTAATTGACCTAGAAGACTCTTCTCTCCCCACTCCAATCTACTCTCCACAAAGCCATCCAATCACAAATCTGACTGTCACCATTAATGTTCAAGAAACTCTGACTTCATGTGGTTTTCCAGGAAAAAAAAAAACCTCTTCTATTTGACATCTTATAATCTGGTCTCATCCTACCTTCCCAGCATTCTTACATATTATGCCTGTCCACACATTCTATGCCTCAGTCAAATAGGCCTTTCCACTCCTATCTCTGTGCTTTTATACTAGCTGTTGTCCTTCATGCCTGGTGTTTTCCTTCATGATAAAGCTCAAGTATCATCACCTTCTGTATGAGACCTCTCTGGATCCCTACCAGCTCCTGATGTGTTCTCTCCTGCCCTCAAAGTAAGCACGTGTTGATTTTGTGTGTTTTGTACCTATGGACTTATGATGTAGACTGTGATGTCTCCCCCTGTAGAATGAGACAGTGGAACGTGGTGGATTTAAGAGAAAATACAAAGCTTGTTTTCCTTTGTCACTCTAGCACTTAGGATGCAGTAAATCCTTAGTGAACTCCAGTTACGTGATAGATTTTTGACAACTAAGAGACCAGACTAACTCAGCAGGGTAATATGATAACTTGTTGAATCGGTCTGGTTTATTCTTTGTAAGCATATGGTTTCTCAGAGGACCAAAACAAGTTACCGAAGCAAGGGCATTTCCCCAGTTCTACTCAGTGCCAGATCACAGGATCATAGATTTAGAACCTAAAGTGATATGAGAGGTCCTCTGTCTCAATCTCTTCATTTTACAGATGAAGAAACTGAGATCCCAACAGGACTTGAAGGAAGCAAAATGGCTGAGCTGGGATTAGAACCCATATTCTTTAAATCAATTCATCATACTCTATTATCTCATATAGACAATGCCCACTGTAAGAATCACAGAGTTGACAAGGCCCTTAAAGCTCACCTATTTCCAATCCTTTCTCTAAATACAAATCACTTCTTTGATAACACCCCTAAAATGTTTCTAGATTTTGTTTAATTATTTTCAGGGATAAGGAATTGACTCCCTCACAAATCAATCCAATCCATTTTCAGACTGCATGAATTATTAGAAAGCTTTTCCTATTGAGCTGAAATCTCCCTCACTCTGTCCTTCACCCTTGTCACCAACTTCTCTCTTGTGGTTCTAGATCTGTCCCCTGGAATGACAATAAATCAAATTCCTTTTCCACACGGCAGTGCTTTGGAGACATGATGACAACCAACATGTCCTTTCCAACTCTTCTACTCTCCAGGTTATAAGCAACAATCTCAGTTCCTTCATCTATTCTGAAAGGAAATTTCACAGAGTTCCAAATACAACGGAGAGATCCCTGTGTCATCTCCCCAGGCACAACCCACCACTGACTACTAGTTTCAATTCTCTGTCAAAGACATGGGGAAAAACTAAGAAAAGAAGATCAATTAGATTAGAACTTGAAGGTATCCAAATACAGAGAAGGCCAAGAGAGAGTAAAGGAGCAGCACTGTGACAAAGCTTCACTGACATAGTATCTAAATACTCCTTGGCTTGAAACCAGTATTGCCTTTCTCTACTTCTCTCTCTTTTTCTTCCCCTACTCTTTATCTCTCTTTCTCATTTTTCCTTGTCCTTTTGACTTAAACAAAAGTTTTAAAACTAGTGACCTAAAGTGTATGGCTTTCAGATGCATTCTTGAAACACCTAAGTGCTTCTTGAAGAATACCTAAGTAGGAACAATAGTGTTTCTAGTAAAGGGATTTCCTAGCTGAAGTTCTTCTTTACTCGAGACACATTCCACCTTCTCTCACACTTATATCTGTACACATTCTGTCTCCCTTGTTAGATTGTAGGGTACTTAAAGGCAGGAATTACATCACTTTTTAAAAATCTAGCACATTAATTAGATGGTAGTTAAAACATTTGTTGTTGAATTAAATATGAACAGTTCAATCACTGAAGATAAATATGGAGATAAAGAAATAGCTTGAGACAAATAAAACAATATTCATGAATAAGCCATCTGTCTTGCATAGGCCCAAATATACTCACCTTTACATAGCAGCTAGTATATTCACCAAGCATTCATTTAAAAAATACTTTTTCTATTGTTATGGAAATCATTCTCTTTAAAGAGAACAATAACATGAAAAACATAGGATTGATCAAAGAATTTCATTTTATAATTATGGGACATGCTTAACGTGTCCATTCAGAAGAATATGTCTTGTGGTCTGTGGAATTTCAAATATAACTAGTAGTAAATACAAAAAAAATGTTGTATGAAGTCACCTCCATTTTCAAAAGCAGCAAGGTCAGTTCTTGGTTTTCCATCCAATGATGCTTTTATTTCACCTTGTCTTTCAAATATATTGAACTTCGTTGGAACTGTAAGACCATCCCCTAAAATGGCACAAAAAGGGGAGTAGGGGAGGTTGATATATCAATAGTTGAAGTGAAGATCACCACAGGAACTGTGTTATAGAGCAACACATTTACGAGATGCTTATGAGAAGACAGCAAGACCCTGGCACATGATCTAAGGCAAATATTGCTTACACAGTGATTTCATGAACAATAAAGTACATGACTTTCTAAAGCAGTTTCACAATTTAATCAGCAAAGAAGAAAATGAAACTATTTTCTTATCTGATCAATTCAAAAACGAATCAGCAATTTGATGTTTTTAAACTGTTTCTTCTCCATTGGACATTGAGTTTGAGTGTTTTTTAAATATTGTGACTTTAAAGCCATTACAAATATTTCCAAGTTTGACTTCCATTCAGAAGTATCAGATTTAGCAAAAGTTGTTACATGTTATTATTGACTGCTCTTGTGGAAATTAAGTGACTGCCTCACTTCCTCATGTGTCTTCTTAGTATCATTTTATTCTTTAGTAAATTCATGTACAATCCTAGTATAAGTCATTCTAAAAGGCTTTTATAATCACCTCCTACTCTTTTCTTCTCTTTCATGGGTGAGGCAGTGTGATGTCATAGAGAGAATCCCTGACTTAGAGTCAGGACTACCTGGGTTCAAATACTCTGACACTTACTAGTCATGTGGAAAATTTAGAATTCTAAATGCAGAACCAGAAGGGAGCTCCTTATGGGGAGGAGGAAAATAACATTGAGGGAAGTCAAGTGATTTGCCCCAGGTCACACAGGTCGTGTCAGAGGTGAAATTCAAACCTAAGTCATTTTCCATCCTCTCCCTCTGTGTGATGCTAGGTTAAAAGTCACCCAACCTTTTTGTACCTCAGCCAACTCCCAAAGGACTTGACTCGTAAGTCAAACGCTAGGGTGTGATCTCTGTTGGTGGGCTGAGTTCACACCTGAGGAGTTCCCCTACACTGAGGATATCATGAAGATGCTTCATGGACCCATGTCACTGAGGGGTCACTTTGTGTAGAAGGAGGATAGGTCAAAGAGACCTTTAAATGCCTCATAATTTGTACTGTACCTGCCATGGGATGTTAAGAGTGCAGCCACTGGTTGCTGGAAGGTTAAAGAGTATACCAAGTGATAGAGTTATGACTTGATAAAGGACAGGAAGATCATTTGCTCTGCGGATTAACTACACGTGTGGGAGGTTGTTTCCCTACCCCTACCCACCTTGGCCCTGGTGGCTTTCCCTGCTGGGTCTGTTTGACACAAATCCCTGCTACTGCTGCAAAACTGGTTTTAAAGCTCATCCTAGGGGCGAGAATGTGAAGTTTCGTTGAGTCCATAGATTTTCACCGTGTTTTCTGGTTTCTAGCTGATATATCAGATAACTAACAATCAATTCTATACATATTGAAGTTAAACACACATTTCATCTTTTCAAGAAAAGAGAAAGAGAACATTCCCATCTGGCCTCCCAAATGAAGAATTTTAGCTTTGTTCATTCATTACAGAAGGAAAGAGGAGGAATTGGAGGAGAGTGAGTCCCAGGAGCCAAAAACTCAATCCTGACTGCATCCACTGACCTTCTTCTGTAATTACACACGTCACTGAATCTTGCTGGCTTTCAATTAGCTTATCAATTCAGTAAGAAAATTTTTCACCTATTTTCACCCCTTCTATTGTGAGATAAAATGTTAAGAGCAAAATATCTGCAAAATCATCACAAGAGGAGTGTTGTAGAAATCCTCATCAATTCATTCTGCACACCTGGGAAGGTACAATTACGCTTCATGAAAGCTTCTCATATTAAATTTAGATTACAGGATAAAATCATCATCCACTTTGAGTAGATTTATTTCTCACTCAAACTCTGTCCTGAGATGCAGAGTAATATGGTGGCTAGAGAGCTGACCTGACAGTAATAAAAACCCGGGTTGAATTCCTTCCTCTGACACCATGGTCTGTCAAATGGTGGGTAAGTCATTTAACCTTTCAGTGTACCAAACAACTTTTTAAAAATCTAATTATCAGCATCAGTGGAGGGAATTTCTGCTTTGGATCTTATACACATAAATGAAATCACAGGGCTAGCTCAAAATCAAGCAAACAAACAAGCATAAAAGACCCTGTCTTTGTGTGTCTCACTAAATAACTAATTCATACTATAGCAATAGTTATCTCCTAAGCATCACTTTAAGGTGTTGTCATTTAATGGCTTACCTTCTTGCAATTCATTGCCATTTTCCAAGGGTTTTGCTAACTCTTTTTCCACTGTTGAAGTTACACTTTTTGCTGAAATGTCTGGAGGAGTATGAAATCTGTAGTATTCACCTAATCTCCCCAAAAGGAAAATAATGGTTAGTATAGTGCTCATGCACAGAACTAGAAAAACCCCCACACCATCACCAAAGTGCTTACCAGACTTATAGCACATTTCCTTTATCGCCCTTTCTTCCTCGATTTCCTCTGGAGTCTTTGTCCACAAACTAGAAGCATCTGCAGGATATATTTTTCAAAGGTAAATTGTCTCCCATATACAAAGTCTATGAGAAATTCTATTACAAATTAGAAAGAAAAAAAATCACAGCTGTTATTCTTACTGTGAGATGATTCCTTTTGATTTTTAAACTAATTTACAAGTAAAAGAAATTATTTCAGAGTAAAACAAAATCAGTGAAATTTGCCTCCAGAGAAATGTTCATGTTTGCCATGAAGGAAGAATAAAGAATGATTCAAAAGAAAGAAACCACCAATTATATACATTAAGCCCAATTCTTCCTTCTCCTGCTTCCCATTGTAGGGCGGAGTAGGACTTTCTTTTGACCACATCCATATATCTATTCCTACTTAATACTTCATAAGGACTTTCCATCCATCCATCCATCCATCCATCCACCCATCCAACCATCTGGCATAGTTTTTCTTTTAAAAGGGATGGGGAGGAAAAGTACAGTGTGATCCCATATATCCCTTAACACAAACACTCAGGTTTTGCATGTGTGTATGAGTCAACATAGGTAGTGGTAAAGGTAGAATCCCCTCCTATAGTGATCAACTAGTTTGTACTCCCTAGTGTGATCCTAACAAAAAATTAGTTCCCCCTTTGTATAACGTATGCCCCTTCTCCTTTGCTGCCATTTACTAAATGGAAGAATGATAAACCAATGAGAAGGGGAAGAGTTTGAAGAGAGGTTTTTGTTTATTTTTTTCCTCTCTTGACATTTACAAGGCTATACAAAACTGTCTATGGATAAACACATAGACTTTTACTATGACATTATTTAAGGCGCATTATATGTGTATGTAGGTATGGATGTTATATTTGGTATATATATGAAATATATATGCAAAAATATTCTTTAAATATGTATAATTACATTATTATATGTGCATATAAATATATATTGATACATTTTATAATATAGAAATTAAATATATGTACATAAATCTATTCTATAATATATAAATTAAATTAAACAGATGCATATATAAAATTCATATATATGTGCATATAGATATTGACATATTTTATAATATAGAAATTAAATATATACACATAAATCTATAATATATAAATTAAATTAAACAGATGCATGTATATGTGTATGTATAATTCATGTGTCTAAATATATGTTATATAAGCACCGTTTCCTAGAGAGGTTTAACTCATATAAAGAAGTCTCCAAAGCAGAGAGGCAGAGAGTCCAGAAATCATATATGCCGGGTCTTCTCAAATAGCAGTACTTGACAGCAAAGGGTCATGCTGATTTAGCACACATACTCATGTTCAAAAACTTATGTAAATATATGGTGGAAGATTATAAAAAGCATCACTTCCCAAAACATGGAAGAGCAGTGAGTTGGCAGAAAACTTTATGGGATATCCAACTAAGTCAGATGATGACAAGAGATGAAATCAGAAGGATGTGTCATCAGTTCTTCACAAAACTCTTTTCATTATCAGTGACAATGGAAAAAGTCACTTGAGTTTGGGAGGTCTGAGCTCCAGGAAAACTAAAGCTAATTAGATTTCCAGGCTAAGTCCAAAACAAATATGGTTAGCCCTGAAGAGCATAGGGCTATCTGGCCACCTAAAGAGAGTTAAACCAGCCCACATCAGAAAAATGAAATGTTTAAACATTGGGATGAGGCCTCTGAATGTCCATTGAACTTCCAACTTGGACAAGATAGGCAGGCAGGCAGACAGACAGACAGACAACAACACACACACACACACACATACTCCACACAAGTATGTCTATAAATATATAGATGTTTACATATATATTGCATTTTTATATACATACATGAATATGTATGCACACATGTATTTATATAATTATATATGCTAATTATACTTCATGTATTTTTGTACATGGACATATACATGTTTTCCTAACTTGTCCAGGTTGAAAATACTGATCTCAGTGCCAACTGGAATGGAAGCTTTAGCCTGTTTCATTTTTCTGGCCTGGGCCAGTTAGCCCTACCTTAGGTGATCTGGTGGCTCTCTATTCCTAGGGGCTAATTTGCTCTGGATTTAGCTAGGAGATAGATAGATAGATAGATAGATAGATAGACAGACAGACAGAGAGCTAGGCAGTCAGGCAGGCAGATAGACAGACAGACAGACAGATAGATAGATGATAGAGATGTATATGTGTATAAACACATACACGTATTTATATACACATGTATATGCATGTGTATATTTCTAAACATATATATGTATATACACATACGTATACATTTTACAAGAAGGGAATTCACATACAACTACAAATGATTTTTCATAAGCCATATCTTCACAGTCACAAATTGACAAAGTATGAAGAATACTAATTCCTAGTTCTTATTTGTTGATTATTTTAAAATCAATATTTGGAGAATAAAATGCAGCCTTAACAATTCTTCACCAATGAAGTACTTCTCATTCCTGTATTAAGATCATGCCAAGATTCTTTGATAGATGAAACTACAGTGATAACTGGTTCATTATTTTATAATTATGCACTTCAAGTAATGGAGAAAAACCAAGAGTTCCCTGCTGATCAGGAGCTCTTTGCCTGTTATGGAGGATGCCCAGTGCAGAGTTCAAAGGGAAAGAGTATCCTTATCAAACCTAGATGGCGAGATCCTCCAAAAAGAAAAAAGCACTCATTTGTAACTGTTATGCTACTGATTCCATCAAAGCCTGGATGATGGGCTCCATAACCACTCAAGAGGCTACTGAGATGAAGGATGCCTACTGTCCAATGATACAGATAGACGCTCTTTAGAGACACAGAGCTGGGCACGGAAGGGACTCAGAGGAAATACAGTGGACTGGCTTACATTTGGACAGTAAGGCAGTGTTTTCAACATTACTTCCTGAAACAAAGACTCATCTTTTTAATACTAACTTTCTGTATCATCACCAGATGCTGCGAAACCTAGGACATCATAGTATTTTATTTTAAGATAGAATAAAAATGATGAATAACCTAAAGGGTAAGGTAGAGAAGTAAGGAGTGGCTACAGCACATCACCTACAAGGTGTGTTTGGGGAAATGGAATAGAGAACATCCAGGAAGTATATGAGAGTAAAATACAGTGATCATAATGAGGAATAACACGTGAACAGACTCAGTGCTGAACTGGAATGGATGGAATGAGAGAAAGCCCAGAAGGAGGCCTCCAGTGAACTTTGGGCAAAACCTCAGTGAATGAGATATGTTAACGCTATAGGGAGGACATATGGCCCAAAGCACAGACTAAAAAGGTTTGGACTTTGTGCAATTGGCACCACTGGAGGGAGTTATCTATATGAATGTGGGCACAGGTTCACTCAATATTTAAACAGGTATATCTCTAAGCCCTAGTAGCTGCAATCAACTAAACATTTATTAAGTACCATCTTCTTCAGTTCCTGCCATACACTTGTTTTTTAAAAGAATTAAAAGTCTATGGCATAGCAGGAGCAGCAGCAGCAGCAGAAGAAGAAGAAGAAGAATAAGAAGAAGAAGAAGAAGAAGAAGAAGAAGAAGAAAAAGGCTGACCTGAACTTGGGAGTCACAGGGCTGAGATGGAAATCCTGCTCTGTCACTTAGCCCACACCCTCTGTGATTTTAAGCAAGGTACTTAACTTATCTGTCCCTTAATTTCCCCCTCTATAAAATAAGGGGATTGGATGATGAATGGTAAAGCCTCTTCTAGCTATGGCTCTCTGACTTTCCTGTCCATTGTCCCAAATTAGCATCTTTCTGCCATGAATTCCTCATCATCATTCCCATTAGAATTCATTCCTTTGGGTCACAGTACTGTCACCAGAAAACTCCACATTAAAATGCAAAATAAAAGTGGAAGGCACAAGGAAGGGAGGGGTGAGGGAGATGCCCTACCAATCATTCCTTAATGAGCTGCTATATACAAGGTACCCTAGAAACTGTGGAGATAAAAAGACCAGTCCTTGATCTCAAGGAGGTTACACACACACACACACACACACACACACACACACACACACACACACACACACCTCAAGATAATCAACAATGTACTATAACAGATATATTGTCTTCATTATATGACTGGGACCTGGGAATTGAACATGTGATTTCATTGGTACAAGGTGAATGGGAAAATTTCCTCTGCTTGAGCAGGTCCCCACTTTTAAGGCAACATACTATAGTCTTAGAGAGTTGCCTAGAGCACCAAGGATTTAAATGACTTGCCCACAATGTGTCAGAGATAGTCCTTGAAAGCTGGTTATTCCAAGTTTCCCACCAGGATTACTATTCACTACAGCATACTGCCTCTTCTTATAGCTAAAGCACTGCCACAAAGCTGAAGTACTGTTATGTATCATTAACACTATAAAGTCATGCTTCACACACATAAGGGTTAAATGAGCAATAGTGATGATAGGTGTTACCAGATGTGAACTGGCATTGTCATGGAAGACTTCACAGTGGAGATGGGACATTGCTTGATTGAGCAGGATTTAAGATTCAGAGAAGGGGCAAAGAATTTAACCAGGCATGGGGAGCACCATCAACAAAGATGACAAAGTAGACAAGAATATTCCTGTTTATATTCATGGGATAGTGAGGAAGTTTATTCCAGCCTGGAATGGAGGGTTTACCTGAAAAAGCAGTAGAGGTTAATTTTAGTAGGGCTAAGTTTGAACCAGTTTGTGAAAAGTCTTGAACGTCAGACTTAAGAATTTGAGAACGTAGCTCCTTGAGGACAAGGACTGGTTTTAGTTTTTCTTTGTATCTTCTAGTTTCTGACATATTATATATACATATATACGTATATATACATATATATATATATGTATATATACGTATATATATATATATACATATATATATAAAATGCTTGTAAATACTTGTTGATTTAATTTATTCTATAAGTAATGGATTGGGGCAGCTAGATACAGTACAGTACATAAGAGTAGATAAGAGTGCTAGGTCTGGTATCAAGAAGACTCATCTTCCTGAGTTCAAATCCTGCCTCAGACACTTATTAGCTGCATGACCTGGGAGAAATTAATTTTAACCCTGTTTGCCTTTTTCTTATCTATAAAATGAGCTGGAGAAGGAAATAGCAAACTATTCCAATATCTTGGCCAAGGAAATCCAAATGGGGTCACAAAGAGTTGGACGTAATTGAACAACAAAAACAATGGGCTTTTATCATTTATTACCAAATCACTGCCTCTCTGGCAGTTTCCTCCTCTCTACAATGAAGGATGTGGACCACTTGATCTTAAAGGTCCCTTCCAGTTTTAAATCTATGATCCTATAAACTGTTGAAAGTATTTGATCAAAGAAAGGACTTGGCCAGTGGATATATTGAAAGGGTAAATACTGAAGACTGATGACTAGATCAATAGGCAATGCAATGATCTAGTCATGAGATACAAAGGGACTGATTTAGGTGCAAAAAAAACCAATGTCCTAGCTGTTGACAATCCTTCCCTAAGAACAGAGCAGAATTATGCCTACTGGTTTAAATTAAAATTTAAATGACTATGCTGCTAAACATACCAGAAGAGAAAGATTTTAAAGGTGCTTAGGAAAAAGTGAAATTTTTGAAGTGGATAAATTACTTTTTTAAAAGTCCAAAGCAAAGAAAATACACTAAAACATCATAACAATGGATTTTAGGGAACGAAGAAAGCATTTAAATGTACTTTACAACTTTTTGTATACAGGAACCATAACCACAGAGCATGGTCTTGCATACAATAGGTATGTAACGGACATAGTGATTCATTTCATTTTATCTGGAGCGTGGCTGAATTCATGAAATAGCAAGATGTATCATAATGGAGTTTTGCTACATTTGCATAGTCTGCCCAGGAAAATTTCATCTCCAAATTCCCATGGGGGCATGTGAGTCATATTAACTTTATCTGACTACCAGTGTCTTCCGGGTACATCAGAAGAGAGATAACATAAGTGGTCTTGAAAGTTAATATATCTCGCCCAATTAAGAAATTTACCCCTTTCTTACGAGTAGAACCACATCCTTAGACTATTAAATTAGAACAATGAAATAAGAGGCTTATGAAAACTAAAGCAATTTTCTCAATAACATCTACCTTCCATCAGAAAATTGGTTATTACACACCTACAAAATGTTAGTGTCAGTGTCTTTATATACATCACAGATCTAAGGAAGATGATACTAACTGTTCTCCTTGTCAATTTCGTCTTCATCATCCTCCTCTTCTTCTTCTTCAAAATTAATAGTTATGACCAATGGAGGATGAATGGGTCTTGAAATATTCTCCTGAGGTTTCAAAGGTTCTTGACTCTGGGAAGGGGGCAGAATTCCTTCCTGGGTTTCTTTTTGTACTGTGACATCTACAGGAAAAAATACAAAAACCCAGTTGTTTTTCACTGTATCATATGAAAGTATGGTTTGAATGCTGTTTCAAACCTTTTGCCCTGAATTAACTGCATGCTTTGTTTAAAAAAATGCCTAATTTATTCCTTTTGAGGAGAAAATAAATCAAGTGTCAAAAAAAATCTATCATCTTTTTGAGGAGTAGCAAATATTAGCATTCCTACTTTTCCTATAATCCCTTATTGCCTTGACTTTTTATAGCTCTTTCCTTCTGAGGTGATCAAAGCAGTATTATTTTATTCTTATGCTATCCCTATGAGGCAGGCAAGTAGGGATGATATTACTATTTTCGTTATAACAATGAGGAATTCGGATATAGTCAAAGGCAGTGGTGTCAAACTCCAATAGAAATGGATCCCTACGGGCCACATATTGACTTAGAAAACCACAAATCAACATTGTCATATTATATTTTTATCTTGTTAAACATTTCCAAATTACATTTTAATTTGGTTCAGAGCATACTCAGGAGTTTGGGAAGCCGGTAGGATTCAAGTTTGACATGTCTGGTCCGATGTTGGCATGCCTGGATCTACACAATGAGCACGTGGTGAGAGCCATAGTAAATCCTAGTAAATCATACATGGGGAAAGCTTTCCATTTCAGCAATGTCCAAAGTTACCTATGTCTAGATATATAATGGCTTAGAAGAACTGCCCAGTCAAGTGAGAACGCAAAGAAAAAGCACCATAAACCCATCAAATCTAATCCTTATTCTTACATAGGGGTTCCTTAGACTGATGGTCCATGGACCCCAAGATTATATCTTTATTTTTCATAAATCACTAACTGGAATTTAGCATTTCATCTGATTATTAATTTCTTTAAAAGGTAGAAGGGAAAGATATGAGCATTTACATGGCACCTACAATGTGCCAGACAGTATGCTAAGTGCTTTCAAATATTATCCATTTGATTAAAAAATATAACATTCTGAGGTCCATAGATTTCACTAGGTAGGCAAAGGGGGACCATGGCACAGAAAAGATTAAGAAATTCTGCTCTACTGGTCCCTTCTATATTCAACTGGCTAGTATTTTCAAAATTAAACTTATCTAAGTAATAAAGAATATAAATAGCAGGGGAAAATGATACCATGGGTAGATTTAGCTAAGAAAATAACATAACAGAAACAACCCAAGTAGAAACTTTGGAGTAAGGGTTCAATTGCATTTCACCGGCATTTTGTAGTGAAGTAATTGAATAAAATCTGAAACCGCTCCGATTTAAATGTTAAGTGACCTGAAGTTTACCAACTACTAAAAGTTTCTTAAATCAATATTATAAAGAAGATTGCAAGGATACTTGGCCAACTGTAAGTGCACAATTCTTGGGAGCATCCTTACAATCTCTTGAAGTCACTCGCATTCATTTGCATTCAAGTTACTACTGTGCCCGTTACACCATTACAAAGGATATTGAACCATTCGTTGAAGCAAGTCAAGCAGAATTTCCATTTGCCAATCATTATTTAGTGATTAAGAAAAACATTTATTTTAAAATTATGATAGTATGACTTAGACCTTATACTAATTCATCCTGACATTCTAATAAATGGGAATTAGTGAACTTTTTTGCTGTATATACCTATTCAGCTGATAGAACTGTGATCTCGTCAAAGGGGGTGTGTCATTCAGTCATCCAGACAGTAATCTACCCATGATATTCTTGGCTATCATTCCATAAATTTTCCAAAAGGATCTACCCAGCACATACACTACTTTCCTCTGGATCTTTTAGTATTTCTTAAGTTCCAGTGTATCACCTGCTCTTGTTTACCTCTTGTCTACATGACTGGTTCCTCTCCTTTTCAAGTCATGATGTATTTTACATTATTTCTTATGTACAGGTCCCTGCTGTTATTATAGTACAGCCTTTTACCCACCAAGCACTTTCTCATTGCTCTTGGGGTCACTTGAAACTTTCATTCTTCAGCTATTAGAGCATTCTATGATTCAGTCATACTGCATCACTGGGAGAATATCAGTGTGGAAAAGATAGGGGTTGTGTATCAAGTAGCAACTTGAGATCACTGAACACAATGTAGAGTACTCATTTCAAATGGAATCTAATATGTTCATCTCCTACTATTCAATTTTGGGGCTAGTTTACTGTCTCCTATACGTGTCCTAGACAGAAAGATAAGATAGATGGATGGATGGATAGATGGATGGATAGATAGATAGATGGATAGATGGATGGATACCTAGATGGATAAATGGATGGATGGATGGATGAATAGATAGATAGATAAATAGATGATAGATAGACAGATAGATGGAGATAGAAATAGATGTCTATTTATCTTTATTATTTAATTGTCCATATGGACAATAAGCTATCATCATCCTCTTGGTTTTTCTTGTGTGGATTGCTCGTCCAAAAAGACACTGGTTTATCACTATTCTTTATTAAAGCTAAACCAATGGAAAAGAGTCAAGAATACAAGTAAACCAAAAGAACCCAGAAACTGCCTTTGCCAGCAAACACCTGCTGAGCAGAAAAACATATTGCCAAGGCTAATGACTCTTTTAAAAGCACATATTCACATTACTGTACACCTATTTATAAAGTATGTATTAATTAGAAATTGTTAGCAAAGAACACTCCTAAGGAAAGACCAAGATCCAACTAATACATCATGGAATTTGCATCTAGTGCAAAAACTGTCATTCTTCAGATGAGGACAGAAGACCCAGAAATGTTGTGACTTGTACACAGATAAGACATAACAGAAACAGAATTTAAATGTAAATTCTCTGACTGCAAAATCCCATACTCTTTCTACTACACATAGTATTAACCTATTACATATGAAACCAAATCAGAAATTTTACCAGAATAGCACAAGATGTTTCCCAAAACACTCAAACCCCTCCTCCATCCATTCATGTTTTCATGCCCTATGTTTTACAGCTTGATCTTGATTAGTGTGAATAATGAATTCCCTGCAGTGGTCACATGTATTCAAATTTGTGCTATTTAAAGTTATGATTATGTAAAAGATGGTAATTGGTTCCAACCCAATGGAAATATGTGGTGTGAATTCAGATAATACAACCCTTTTCAAGGGACTCATTCACACTAACTCACAGAATGAACTGTCCAGTCGATTCATTAGCTACACTCCTTTCTGTGTCTTTGTTTTAAAAATAAATTTTATTGATTTTTTTGTGTTTCCTGTATCTACATTTCCCCTTGCATCTTCTTCCCTCCCTCTCTCATATAACAAAGAATGTTTCCTACTTTGCCTTTCTTAGTGAAAGACGGAAAAGGAAATTCAAATAATGAGCATCAATCGGAAGTGTTGGTTCCTGAATGGCATCAGTCCACACTCTACATTGAACTATTTGGACACTTCTAAAACAAGCAACCAAACTTGTTTTGTGAAGTCAATGTCATCATCACCATCAGGAGAACAACTGAATGTGGCTTATCATCTGCGTGGGGCCCTGTGCTAAATGCTATACCAAACAAGTTGGCAGACGTTATCTCCTTGGGAGCTCACAATACATACTGGTGGTCACATTTTCCTGAGAAGGTCTGTGATTTGTTTCCAATTACCTCCTGTAATGAAGTACATTTGGGTTGCACCCAAGCATGAAATTTAACACTTTGTTTTATCTCCATCATTCTACTGGGCTTTTAATAGCGCTTGGGGGCATATGATAGCAAGCAGACAACCTGGGGCAGCAGACATCAAAAGCTCAACCTATGTTGAGTTACCTGTGTCCATTTCTAGTTATGTTGTTCCTCTAAGTCCCCAAACACCAACTATCGTTGTGCTTTAAGGAACTGGTTGGGAACACGCCTGTCTCTGATGAGTTTCTGCAAGCAGGCAATTGTTTCTGAAACCTTTATTTTTCCATCACGAGCACGGATAGCTTCACGCTGCTGTGCGCAATTTTAGGTTTGTCAGTTATGTTTTATAGAGCTGTTGGTGTTAGAAGCTTCATCCTTCTTATATGGCTAGATTGTCACATCAGCCACAGATGACTGCAGTGGGAGATACTGCTTTCTCTGCCTTGTCAATTTTTAAAACAAATCCTCTTTCTGCTACATATATTTTGTGCCCATGATACCCTAAAAAAATGTTTGGAACTATGAATTCCTTGTCTCTAAGGATATTCCCAATACATAAAATTGGTTGGGGTGCAAAATCAAAACTAATTGGGTTTTGTTTTGTTTGGTTTTAGGACTACTTTTGCTGGTATCTTTCAGGTAATTATAACCTGAAAAGCATCATGGTTAATCCCATTGGAAGTAGAATCTAGTTCTTCCCTTCAGGCTCAGAAAAGCCTAGCAATTGATTAACTTGCTACTTCAGAAAACCTTCCTCTCTGTTCAAAGACATCCCCCATGGAATGACTTGTCTACTCATTCACAAGCAGGTCAGCTGGGCAGATGTCAAAGGGAATGGTGTCCCAAAACACTATTTCTCCCGTAGAATTTCTAGAACTCTCATTACAAAATCTATAAAATGAGCAAATTCTACCCATTTGGGGATTAATAAGTAATAAGGAATGGATTTTTTAAAAGAAATGCTGAATGGGTCTTTTTAAAGCACTTAAAATTCAGGATGATAACATCTTCTGAAATGATGCCCCAAGCAAACTCTATAAAAGATACACTATTTGTGATCATAGGCTTATAGATTTGTAGCTGAGAAGGACCTTCTTCAAGATTTCATCTAGTCCAGTTTGCAAATAAAGAAACTGAGGCCCAGAGAGTTTAAAGTAAACTTGGCCAACCTCACACAGGCAAATAAGTGGAAAAGGTAGGATTCAACCCAGATTTCTAGCTTTAAATAACTTTCTTTCCTTCTGCGCCTCTCAACCACCAATTAAAATGGGACTATTGACTGAAGAGGGCAGGTGATGAGATGAATAGATAGATGTGCTTTACATGGCTCAAACCTAGCCTCTGGGCCTTCAGCATTAGTTGTTCCCATTTTTAATTCCACCTCACTGCTAGTCACAGTCATGGATCAGTGTCTGGACCTTTTATTAAAAGGATTTATTCTGTAAAATTTGGATTCAGTCAAAAGACTGCACTTAAGGATCTAGGCCACAGGTGACCTCAAGGCCACAAGTTCCCCAACCCTGGTCCAGATTATAGGGCATAGTTCACACTTATTAAGCATCTATTATGTATATGTCACTCTATTAGGCAGAATAGTGAATGGGACAGGATTCTTACCCTCAAGGAACTTACAATCTAGTAATGTGTGCATATGAGAAAAACAGAAATTCTGAAGGTCTCTGGTATAGAACTGGCTGTCACTGACTAGATTTACTCTCTCTTCAATGTATCAGTGCTCTAATTAAATCACTGAATCTAGAGTCCTTTTTCAGCTCTGTGGTATCTGTGGTATCTGATCCTGTTGACCACCAGGTCCTACTTTCATTCTTTAAATGCTTTGCTTTTCATGACACTGATTTCTTCTGGGTCTCTCCTTTTCTCTAACTCTTCTACTTCCTTAAAAGCTCCTCTTGCCTTTTTGGTGCCTCAGTGGTCCTCAGCCTGTGACCTCAGCCCTTTTTGTTTTTATTCTTTTTGGAAGCAATCACGTTACAAACCAGAGTCACACAGCTAGTAAGGTCCTCCTGACTTCAGGCTTGGGTGCTCTATCTACTGCACCACCTAGCTACTCTCTAAATTATCTCCTGCTTTTTCCCCACATGTATTTTATATGTTCTAATCACTATTCCTGAACACTGATGACTTGTTTCTCTTTCTCTTTTGCTCATTATATTCTTTTCACCTTCAAATTTCTTGTTTATTCTTTAATATCAAGTCCAAATGCTGACTCCTTCATGATCTCCCCCCCCTCTTAAACCAAAGAAGGGATTTCTCCTTTCTCTGAATCCCTGCCCACCTCTGTATATCTCTTTAATGGCACTTGTACCTTCTACTTTGGGTTTGTTGCCACATTTTAGTACAAGATCATACCTTTGCTGGGAACAATCCCTGTTTCTTAGTTATCTTTATATTTCCATAAAGTCTAACTTTATGAAAGTTTTTTATGACAGTTTTTCCTATATTTGACAAATATTTGTTGAAACGTGTGTGTTTGTCCTTTGTTGCCGAAGACCACCATGCCACTAGAGATGATAACATGACTTGCACTTGACTTTGTTTTGAGTGAGGGAGGGCTGTGCAGGTCACCAGCCTCACTTCTTCTCCAAAGCCATCTGAATCCAGTGACCAGATATTCAACAGGATGACTGGAGATGACCCAGGATGAGGCCATTGGGGTTAAGTGACTTGCCCAAGGTCACACAGCTAGTGAGGGTCAAGTGTCTGAGGTGAGATTTGAACTCAGGTCCTCCTGAGTCCTGCACTGGTGCTCTATCCACTGCACCACCTAGCTGCCATTTGTTGAATTAAAAGAAGGGCAGATATGATATCTCAGTTGATTATAAGGAATCAGTTACTGTTTACCCTTTGTGATTTGTGAATAATTAATGGAGGATCAATAACAGCTTTTCCATAGCATTTTAAAGTTTCAAAATGCTATATATTATTTCATTTAACATTTGGGACTTAGTCTAAGTGCCAGAGATAAAAGGGACCTTAGAGTTCATCTATACTTACTCCACTTTACAGTTGGAAACCACGGGGCCTTAGAGGTAGAAGGAACCTTCATAGGCAGTAGTGCGCTGGACAGCTCCTACAGGCCCATGAGAGCCATCTTTAGGGCTCTATTTGTTTGGTTAATTGTCTAGACTTAGGAAAGTGATAAGCTAACAATTTAGATTAAACTGAAAAGTATATCCTGAATTTTGAAGAGTAAGTTTGTAAACATTTACCAGCATACTCCTAGGCCCTGATTTAACCCTTCATTTTTACAGAAAAAAAAATTTGAGACTCAGAGGAATGAAGGGAATTACCCACAGACAAGAGATAGTGAAGGGCAGAGACTCAAAACCAGGTTTTCTGACCCCCAAATCGAATGTCCTTTCCTTTGAGCCACATGCCAAAACCTCTTGCTCCACATCACAGAACTGTTTTGTGCAAGAGCTGGAGGCATCTCTAACCAAACTTCACCTTCTCTCCTCTACTGCAAGCATTATCTTATCCTCGCTATACTACACTTTCTCTCATTCAGTCAACAGCATTTATCAAGCACCTACTGTGTGTTGATTACTCTGCTAAGTTCTGGGGATACAAAGAAAGACAAAAATCATTGTCCCTATCCTCAAGGAGCTCATAGACTTACAGGAGAGACAATATGAAAACAACTCTGTACAAACCAAGACAAATATAGTATGTCATGATACCCACCTGACTTTCTCATCTATGTTATAGTGTGAGTTATTCAATTACCTTAAAATCTGGGGGGCTGTGGGTCTGTTCTGTCGAAAGGGAAACTGACTAAAAAGGAAACAACCATGGGCAACATGGTAGGAGAAGTACCATGGAAGCCTGAACGGTTACATTTTTTATATTGCCTAATTGTGCATTATTGACATGTAATGCTTTTGTAGTCCCCGCACTTCATAGCACAATTAGGCCTGATAAATAGTCATGTCTGACTCTTGGTGACCCTATTTGGGGTTTTCTTGGCAAAGGTACAGAAGTGGTTTGCCATTTTCTTTTCCAATTCATTTTACAGATGAAGAAACTGAGGCAAAGAGGGGTAAGTGGCTTGACTAGGGTCACAAAGTTAGTGTTTGAGGCTGGATATGAACTGAGGTCTCCCTGACTCCAGGCCCAGTGCCACCAAGGTGCCATGATGATGATGATGATAGCTAGCTCCTAAATAGCACTTTAAGATTTATGAAATGCTTTGTGATTTTTTCTCATTTATCTTCTTATCAACCCCAAGAGGTAGGTGCTCTTATCATTTCCAGTTTACAGATGAGGAAAGTGAGGCAGACAAGATAATAAGTGACTTTGCTCAAGGTCACACAGTAAGTGTCTGAGGCTGGATTTAAACTCAGGCCATCCTGGTCCCACATACTGGGTCCTAGTCAGTGCACCATCACCTAGATGCCTCTAGGTACAGCAGGGAGACAAAACTACCCAGGGATTAAATGTTTGTATGGGATGTTCACTACGGTTGTGGACATTTCTTTGCTCCTAAAAGCAGTCACAAGCAATTCAAGAGATGACCATAACTCACATGAGGAATGGTATTCCTGGTTCTATATTCTTTTAGGACAGATCCAGTGGGGTCAATGACTTATTCTCACTCTTAAAAAGCCACCTTGGATACACGCTGTTAGACCTGAGGCAGATATCATCTCCCCTGTATTTATACCACCAGACACAGACACTAAGTTGTCTGATGGCCTGTTCCAAGCCTCATTTCATGATTCTTGATAGACTCTTCCATTTAACAATGTCACAGTCATATCACTCTTCCTCATGGTATTTTCTTTGGTCTGGCATCCCATGCTACTATTCCTAAACAGATGGTTTCCTGCTATAGAAGTTTATATTCAGATTTGAATCTGATATCAGGTGAATATTATTAAGAAAATATACTCACTGCTACTTGGTGGCAAAAAAAGTCCATTGATATTACGGGGTTTGCTATGATAAAACACACAACTGATCTTCACACAACCAAGAGGCTGAGTTTCCCAGAAGCATGAAATGCTGCAGTTTTGCTAGAGAAAAAGGGGAAGAAATGGAATTTTCAGAGATTGTATTCATGACAAACTCAATTATTTTGTAAGAGAAAAAAGGAACAAAAAAATGCCAAATGAAAGCGATTGCTTTTTAATCAATGGGAATTTGTCCTGCTGTCAATGTCGTAGCCCTACATTTGAATTGAGGTCGCAGAGGTTCCTATGACATATTCCTATGTACTAGCCTAAGGTTTTAAGTTCAGTAGCAAGCTACCATCATCAGTTCCATTATTTGCCCCCGGCAGGAGTAACATCATCTCCCTGTCATGTTGTGATGTAGGTCAAGAAGATTACTAACGTGCTATGTTATTGACAAAGAATGATGACGAGGAGGAGGAGGCGCAATTCTACCTGCATTTCCATGTGTCTAAATCTGCAAAGTGGATCTAAACATTTTCCCTCTCTCCATAATGAGCACACAGTGTCACTGCCAAGGGCTTCTTCACAGTGTCGGAATCGGCACTGGGAACCCTAAGAGAAAAAAGTAAACAGTGCAGAAAACTCACAATATATTGATGCTAGAGGTCAACAATAATTGTAGGTCACTTACTCCTACCTATTGTTCTCATGATTTTTAAAATGAATATGCTTATAGCTAATTTAGAAAGCCATTAGTGAAATAAATACCAGAAATGTAACCCTACTTGCCAAAAAACTTTGGCAGCTTATTTCAGTTTATCATTAGGTGAGTCTGTCATATAAGGAGAATTAAAGAATGCTACAAAATAATGTAGAGTGGTATTTAATACTGTGTGCCAAAAGTTACTGGCAAAATCTGAGCTATTAGGTGTATATATATATATATATATATATATTTTTTTTTATCTGCTGCTCATCAGGTAGATGCACAAAAGCTTAGGGACAATCCAGGCCATAGCCCAAGGGAAGGATGTGCATGAATGCTACAGTATTCGGAAAATCTCAGATTTCCAGTAGGGGAAAAAAAGTTTTCAAGGCCCAACAAGCTGATTCTACTTACATAGAAGATCCTTATTTATAATTTCAGATCTCTGTTCTCAAATCAATGCCTATGGACACACGTCAGTTTATTTATTTATTTATTTACTTTGCTGTTTTTTTTTTTTTACTGATTGGTACATGTCTAAGAAAATGAAGAATGGATCTTAAAGTTTATATCTTCCTATTTTTCTATTTATATATTATCCATTTTTCCCATTAAAAAAACTGGGCTATACTACACTATGACACTTGTTATTCTTTTGCTCTCACATACCTTGTATTTTAAAAATCAGGTATACTTAAGTAGGAATATATTAATATACCACAAAATCATTAATTCTGTATTCTTTCCATAGCGTAGAAACCCCATTGTTGTTTAAGGTCAAAGGTGTTGTTTAACTTTTGGAGTCAGTGTCCTGCTGTCACAGGGATGGACAGACAAGTGACCGTCCCAGTACATTTCTCACCATATTCTCCATATTTGGTTTCTTCTTCCTGTCTTTTCATATGTAAATGTCTCTAACGGTGACATTTCTACTATGTCCCCTGCAGAAATATTTTGTTTGTGGTTTTATTGTAGACATAATTTGTAGATATTCTCATAGCAGAACTGGCTTAACAGTTCTGGGTATCTCATTTATATACTATTGAATTCCTAGCTCCATTATGGTTGAATTAGACCTGGTAAGTATTTCCTCTGCCCTGATTTTCCATAGGTTATGTAGTTCAGTAATAGATTTAGACATTATTTCTAAATCTATTGACACTATTAATTCAAATCCCTTGTGTCCTGTAGGAACTGGCATTGTAGAGCAAGACCTGGATTTGAAATCAGATGATCTAGATTTAAATCTCAGCTCTGCCTTTTCTACTTAAACATGACCTTGGGCAAATCACTACATAAGGTCTACAAGCCTTAATTTCCTTGCCTGTGAAAATAAAGAGGGAGTGGGCAGGATTGGACTAAATGATCTCAAGTATTTTTTTTCCTAGTTTTAAATCTATTATCTGTGACCTTATATTAATAATGTTATTCCTATTTGACTTATTGAACTAATTTAAGTTAGAATTATAACTTTGCCAAACTGAACATATTTACTTTTTTTTTCCTCTGAAGATTACCCTCAATAAGCAACTAAATTTATTAATTCATTCTGCAAACATTTATTGAGTGCCTATTGTGATCAGAGCACTGTACTGGGTGCTTTGAAAACTATAAAATCATGAACTATTTTAAAGTGACATAGCAAAGCACAATAATTATTTTACTTAATTATTAAATGGAAAATGAATTGGATTCATTAAAGTGAATCTGAAGGAGACCTGAATTCAACTGAGAGTGCAAAACAGGGCTAATTTATGAAACCCTGGTACCACACCTATTATCTCCATTAATCACAAAGAGCCACATTCTCTGTAGAGTTTTCTATGAAGTAGCATTCCAAAGCTAGGAACTCAAAGACTGGAAAAACTTCAGGTTGTTCACTAAAGAAATGTATGTGGCTTAAGAGCCACATTCTGAATATGACTGTTGTAGGGAGTAAGGAGTTTCAGCCAAATAATTAAAAATATCAAATTCTCCTATATTTTCTTATAGAAATTCAACTTTACCATGATAAATAAATGGGTAAGTAAAAAACAAAAACTGATTAATGTTGATTTGATCATGCAAATTTATGTTACATCTTCCCTCACTTTACCAGAAAGCTAAGAGATGTGAACATCTGTATATTTGTACAATATTTACCTTTATGCATGTGGAATAAAAAAAGAAATAGCAGTCATTCCCAACTTCTGTCATTTTCACCTCTCTTGCTGCTACTCCACTGTCCTTATACAAGAATTGCAGGAATGTAATTTTAAGAAGTCTCAGTGTATAAGGAAAAATAAAAAATAAAAAACTCTCGTTTCCAGAGCTGTCCAGGTTATCAATAGTAATCTCCTTTTAAAACTGACCTCCTGTTGACAGTGTATTACGCAATACGTAATTCTTAACAAAATTTTAAATCAGAAGATACCTTCTCTCGCTTTGCAGAAATGTTGAAAGTGGTTGCTAGCCAGTACACAAATTCAAACTTCCAGAATTTTTCTCATTGTTACCTGGCTCATTATGTGCTCATCATAAATGACCTCACAAGTGCCTGTTGGTCAGTTTCACATGAAGGAATAATGTCACAGTATTTCCTTTACTCCTAATTCCAGGGTGATATCATTAACTAGGAGTACCATTAAAAATACAATAATGTCTTTTTCTACCAATCTTTTGGTTAAAGAAAGAGACTAAGAGGTAGATCATGATTTCATATTTGGGAGAAAGGAATGAATATTTTATAATAATGAATTAGCTACTCGGTGCCTCCTAAAATATATATACGTAAGTTCTCTAGGGTGTAACATTCCTATTTGTTAATATGAAACTCATTTTCTGTACTAATATATAATTGATCGCTGTTATTCATCATGTATCTATATTCTAATTCTTTTTTTATCCTTTAAGGAGAAAAAGTTTCTTCCACAAGTAGAATATTTGCTGAGTGTAAGTTTTTTAAAATCAGATGATAAGAGCCATGGAATTCTTATAGTAAGACATAATGTCTCATGCTCAGAATGAGGCATTATAATTTGGAGGTCTTGCCATTACTATTCTTATAGAGCTATGAGAAGCTATCAGACATTAATGAAAATATAAATGGAGGTGACCTTTAAAAAAAAAGTCAGAGAAAACAAGAGATGAACCTTTTCCAGAGAGGGGATTCTTTTTAAAATAAAAATGCACTCCTACAGTAGTTGGAAGTTTTTAAAGAGAGATTTACATGAAGAAAAGGTAATCAAAGTTTCTGCATTAGTTGGTTTAAAAAGCTGAAGTAATCTTTCTGCCCACAATAGTTTAAATTTTTTTCATAACATAGAATGTACATACAACAATGATATATATACATACATATACATATATTCTACATATATAACCTTATTTTTAAAAAGACAACAAAAAAGAACTTAACATTTAGAAAAACACTGAATAGAACTTTTTTAAAAATGGCAACTGCTTTAGAAACTTAGTTGAAGAAACAGAAAATAAAAGATTTGGATAATATCTTGAAAATATAAGTAAAATATAGAAAAAAATGTCTTGACTCTCATTGCACCCTACCTTCTAACTCTAGAACAACGAAGTACCCATCCTAAGCACATAGGTTACTGGGATAATCACCCCAATGAACATTTTTAAATGATCATTGACTCCAAATAAATGGCCTGTTCACCTATGGACTTGTAGCTGCTTTTGAAATGGTTTTCAAATACTGTTACCAAGGACCATTATTGCATGACTACAGGTGATAATATGCTTACAGCCATTGTGAGAATCTGCTATGTATATATAAGGGGACAATTTGTTTCTGAGATGTTTTTACATCATAAGAGTTACACATCATGATCAGGGATAAACAGTCATCAAGTTCCTCAGCAGGGCTTAGGGAATCAAGGTCAAGTGTGGAGATGAGAACTTATCATGGGGAAGAAGAATATATGGTTCTGCTTCTGGTAATTCAATTACTCTGGGGAAGAGTAACACTAAAAGTCTTTAGTGGGGGAGATTAACCTTTCAAGGGGAGAGACATCTTCTGTTAATAGAACTTTAGTCCTTGCAAGGGAGTTTGAGAAGGATGGTTGGAAAAGGATTGAAACCAACTCCCCAATTGTGGATCTCTGTTCAGACTCTCTAAGATCATCACTTTAGTGATGCCAGACCTGGTTGCATGCTGCAATATTGGCAGTCTATTCAAACCAAAGGCCCTTCAAGGAGGTTTTCCCAACCCACAGCCTGCAATGCTGTTATCACGTACCTGGGGCTGGCAGCTATTTCTTCCTGATCCTTGCAGCCCAAGAGATCCAGGCAGTACTGGTGGGATCCCCCCTTCAGGGTAGGAGTCCAGTTTGTGGCTGTGAGTTGGTGGTCCTGGGGCTGACAGTGGACATGGACAGCTGCCTCTGCTGCCAGGGACTTATTCCCACGGCTGTGTTGCAGACATTGAAGAAACTGCTGCATGTGTGATGGAGAGTACATGTGGACAGAGAGATTGGTGGCCTCTCTGCTACTATTCAAACTGCACGCGGAATGTTTTAGGTGATGCTCCTTCTCCAGAAGTGAGAGAATGTTGAACTTGAAAGGTTCTGTGGCAGTTTAGGAAATGGCAGTTGTGGGTTGCTATTTATTTAAATATCTGTCCTTCTAGACAGAAAACGCAAAAGCTGCTTTGGATCATCCTTTTGCAAGAACAAAGAGACACTGATGTCTGATATTAAAGATTTTGAAGTAGCTTATCCCACTGTTGGATGACCCCATATCTTGCTTCATTATTGCCCCATGGGAAAAAGTAAGATAATTGAAAACAATTTGAAATAGCAAATTTCTGTCTTCTTTTCTCCATCCTCTCCAATCAGTTAATTCATAAATAACTCTGATGTCAGCATCTTTTGTCCTTTGGCATGCTACTCTGCACAGATTCAGTTATGGTCAATAAATATTCATTTTAAGCTCATCCTATGTGCAAAGCATCATACTAAAGGTCCTAGTACAATTCCTACCCGGGAGGAGAGCTACATTCTACTGGCCAGAGATTCTTACAAAGGATGTATTCTTTGGATTTCTGTCATCTAGCTGAGCAAAACACCAGACAACTGCACCTTAGAGCTAGCTCTGAATCGTAATGAGATCTCCACCTTGTCTAAACATATTTAAAGAATGATAGGAAGAAAATCAAAAAACTCCCCTTCAGCTTCAGTTAGAGTGAAAAATGTATGAAAGAGTGGAAATAGATACCATTACTTCTCAAATGTGTATTCAACTCTTGAGATTAAAAAGTTTCATTTAATTGGACATCTTAGAAGAGTTTCATTGCAGTGCTCATGTTTCAGAAGAACTGAATGATACCTGGTAAGTTTCCACGGTTTTAGCTGAATACCTCTGAGAAGCAGCGTGAGATAGAATTGTTCTTAAAGCTATGAAACACTTTTATGTTCCATTCCTGGATTAGGGTACTGATTGTGTGACTCCTGTGCAAGTAACTTAACCTGTCAGTGCCTCAGGCAGCTAAGACTATAAGTGGATGAGAAGATGCTGACCAGGCTTGGTAGACATGAGATTCCCCTATACCAAGGAAATGTCAGATCCAATCCCTGTCTCCATCTGAATTCAATTCAATTATGTCAGTGACTAAAAGGCCTGACTTCCTAAGATGTCAATTTGGTCTCCTGCCCGCATCTATAGGTTGTTAGTTTATTGTATTGTTTTGTTTAGTTGTGTTTCAGTTGGGTCCAACTTTCCATGACCCCATTTAGGTTGTTTGTTTTTGGTTTGGTTTTTTTTTTTTTTTTGGCAGACATACTGGAGTGGTTTACCATTTCCTTCTCTGGTTCATTTTATGGATGAAGAAACTGAAGCCAACATGGTAAAGTAAGTGTGTGAGGTCATATTTGAACTCAGGTCTTTCTGACTTGTTTCTGCCCTTTATTCTTTATGGTCCTTTAGTTTATTGCATGTACAGTAAGTTCCTTGGAGGATCTGGCTTTTATGAAGGTATCCATTTGAAGAACAACTCAACTCACATAGTTATTGTCCACTTGAAGCCTTCAATTTGCAACCGTAATATGCTGTTTAATGCATGCAAAAATATCTAAGAAGCACCAACAAAAGCATTTTTCCTTCAGCAAAAATGTGTGCATTTGTAAAAAAGGAAATTAGGTTGTCACAACCCAATAGATATTTTTAAACCACTCATTAAACCTGAGAGGATATGACTTAAGCAAAAGATACTACCTGTTTAAAAAAATTTTTTTTTCCTATTTTTCAAAAAGCAATATTTATGGTGAGAATTTTAAGAAAATCATGGGGGTTTGTGTTACAAAATCAGTTCCAGCCTAAGAAACCAAGATGAATATTAAGAGGAAATTCTCTTATAAGCCTATATATCAGAAGAGAGCTGTTTGCTTCTTGCAATTCTCTTAAACTCAGCCTGATTTTAGAAAACTGAGCAGCTGACATTCCCTGCATAAGGGATTTGATGCTGAAATCTGGTAGAGAATCACAACCATTTTTGATTTACTATTATTTTTCTCGTCTGGGACATCTCCCACATCTAACATGCTGTCAGATGTCCAAAGCAGTCTTTTAACAGGCTCAGATGAATGATACTATTTTGTGATATCAGTTTCTGTCCTGCCCTAGCTGGGGGGGTCTCTTCTAACTTGCGGCACCTCTCCTGTTACTTCTTTAGAGCAGGGTCCCTCTTGTTTTTTGTATCCCCAAGGCTTAGCACGTGGTAAGGGCTTCATTAATAAAGGCTTCCTCTATTCATCCGCTCACCTAGGTGGCTCCGCAGAGGGCGCTAGGCCTGGACTCTAGTGACCCTGGAGAAGTGACGTCACCTCTGTCTGCCTCGGTTTCCTCATCTGTAAAATGGGGCTCATCAAATGAGACCAGAATTGCAAAGGCACAAGGGTAGGCGCTATGTACATGTTAGCTATTATTCACTCATTTCACTAAAAAGAGGGGGTTCTAGAAAGTTCTAGAGAGCATATTACATGTTAAGTTACTGACAGCTTCTCATTTTATGTGGTCTGAGTTCATTATCTGGATGAACTTTTCGGTTCGGGATCCACAGAGAGAAGCCCTCATGGACGTCACTAGCCGCAGAACGAGCCGAGCCCAGGGCGCATGCGGAAGTTCACCTCAGCCCTCAACTTTACTACAACTCCCAACGGCCTAAGCGGAAGGACCGCCCCTTCGGGAGGCGGCCTGTGATTGGTCGCTGGTAGATCCCCGCCCCTTGACCTCCACAGAGCCCCGCCCCTTGACCTTCGCAGAGCCCCCTCCGTCTCGAGCCTGTGGCGCGGCGCGGCTCGCTCTCTCCTCACTCGGTTGTCTTCGCTCTTTTCTGGCCGCCTGCCTGCCTGCCTGCTTCCGGGTGAGCGGCGGGGCCGCGGGGCGGTGCCGGGCCGGGCCGGGCCGCTGCGGCCCGCGATGCGGCGCCTGGGCTCGGTGCAGAGGAAGGTGCCCTGCGTGTTTGTGACGGAGGTGAAGGACGAGCCGTCGGTCAAGAGGGAGCACCAGGTAGCGACGGCCCCAGGGTCGGGGACCCCCCCCAAGGGGGAGGGGCAGGGGGCTGACGGACCCCCGAGGGCGGGGCAGCGGGGGCTCGCCCCCGCGGTGGTTGGGGTTGGTGGGAGGCGGAGACACAGACACGGAAGGGACCGAGAGGCTCGTGTTCTCCTTGCGTTGGCTGATCACCCAGGGAGCAGCCCCCGCGAACGTCATCGTGGGCTCTGCCGCCTCTGTGCCCCCTGCTGAGCCTCTGGCCTCTCCCCTATCTGGGTGTCTGCACACGAGCACACAAACATACACTCACATACACGCATGCCCACGTATACGCTCACAAACATACAGTCCAATACACACATGCACACAAACATACGTATACACTCACATACACAAGCATGTACACGTATACACTCACAAACATACAGTCCAATACACACATGCACACAAACATACGTATACACTCACATACACAAGCATGTACACGTATACACTCACAAACATACAGTCCAATACACACATGCACACAAACATACACACTTATACACTCACATACACGCATGCACACGTATACACTCACATACACAAGCATGTACACGTATACACTCACAAACATACAGTCCAATACACACATGCACACAAACATACACACATACTCACACATACACCGTATACACACATACATGCATACACACACATACATAACACACACCTTCATTCACAAATACACAAGAAAACATCCCCAAAGTCCTAGTGAAGTTTTAAGATCGCTCTCTAAGCTACATTCAACTGTTTAAGTCAGCTTAAATCTTCATTTAAGACTTTGGGGGCACCACACTTGTGTGCTTAAACACACACACACATAGACATACAGGCATTTAACCTGTCAGCCGCACAAGCACAGAAAATGAGGACGACGGTGTAAAGAACCTGAGGAGAAGTTATTCCCAGAACCTGGGGGTGTCTTTACAAGTCCTTGCCCAATGAAGGTGTTGCCTGTTGAGATATGCAGTTGACTCAGCAGGTTGCTGTAGAAGATAAGGACTTAGATATTTTGTTTCCAGAAATGATTCCATACCTAGTTCTGCTATCTCTGGACACACCAAGCCTACTGGGCAAGTGTGTTTGACTCCAACCATCTCAACTGTAGCTACCTTCCCTGCATATATGCAAATAGTGGGTATCACTTAACACATTTGCCCTGCATACATCAGGTCCTTAATAACCACTGAACTGAGATCCATTGATTTTTAAGTCCTTATTTCCATCCCTAACTTCTTTCCCTGGCAGTAGTCCCATATATGCTGTTGACAGATCCATTTAATTTTCTCACTGCTGGGATTGGGAGCTCATTGCCTTCTCAGCCTTGGCAGACTACTCTACTTTTGGAGACCTCTATTTGTTGGGAAGATTTCGTGCAAAATACCTCTATTAGGTTTAATTCATTAATTTAATAAGATTTAATTCATCTTTCACATGATAGCTCTACAAATAGTTGAAGACAGCTCTCCTGTCTTACCCAAGTTTTTCTTCTCCGGACTCAACAGCCCCTATACCATCAGCTGATCTTTACATGCCATGGTTTCAAGCCTTCCTCTGAATGTACTCCAGTTTTGGAATGTACTCCAACCAACCAACAACGTGCCAGATGCTGCAAGAGACATGCTGTGCAAAAAGGAAAACAGTTCCTAATCTCAAGAAACTTATATTTTAAAAAAATGTTTTCAATGATCAAGAATTTTTTTCTCTTTTCATTTCCCCCATCCAATTAAAAAACAAACATCTTAACCTTGTAACAAATTCTTTAGTCAAAGCAAATTGTGTCTCATTCTGTGTATTTAGTCAAACATTTTTCTGTCAGGTGGATAGCATTATGCATCATTGGTCCTCTGGAATCATTGCTTTGTTTAGAGTAAAGTCTCAAAATGGTTTTTTATAATTTTGTTATTTTATAAATTGTTTTCTTGGTTTTGTTTACCTCTCTCTTCATCAGTTCTTGCAAGACTTCCCAAGTTTCTCTGAAACTGTTCCTGTCATCATTTTTATAGCACTATATTTCATTACATACACATACTATATTTTGTTTAGCCATTCCCTAATTAATGGGAACCTCCTTATTTTTCCATTTCTTTATTACTGCAAAAAGAACTACTATGAAAAGATTTGTGTATGTAGGACTTTTTTTTCTCTATGGGTAATAGAACATGAATATTTAATAACAATTTAGGGCATAGTTCCAAATTGCTTTTCAGAATGGCCAGACAACTTCATCCTGGTCATACAGTGAGTTCAGAAACTACAGCACCTAAAAATGGATAGAATACTCTAGAAGTATAACTGAGGCACAATGCATGGAATTTTCACCTCTCAAATTCTGACCAGTTTGTGAATACAGCCCAAGATTGCATTGGCTTTTTTGACTATCATGTTACACTCTTCACTTACAACCACCAGTGATTAAAACTATTTTTGACCACATTATCTTTCCTATACTTTAAATTTTTGAACCCAGTAGTATAATTTGTATTTCTTCCTATTAAATTTCATTTTCTGAGACCTAGCCTGTTAAAATCTTTTGGAATCCTGATTCTTTCCTCTGTATTAGTTATCATTCCTAGTTGAATGCTATTCAGACATTTGACAGGCTTTCTGCTTACATTGTCAGCTGAGTAAATCCTTCATAGCGTTGAACAGAACAGTCTGCTACACTAGTGACCTTCATTTTAATCACTATTTTTTACATTTTACTGTGCATCTAGTTAGTAATCTGCCTACCTAAAGTTTTTTCATCTTATTCCTAAGGACATCACAGGAGACTTTTTAAATGCTATTTTGAAATTCAAGTGTACTCTGGTGTTGGCAACCCTGTCAGAAGGGGAAATGAGTTTGTTTTTGATAAATTTGCTCACAAATCTTTAATGATGAGTTCTAGCACGCTGACAGATTTTTTTCTTTGATGTCAGTTTTCTTTAGAAAAGTGTAACATTCAAATACCCCAGTTGCCCATGGAAACTCATTATGGAAATGCTGTTCAACATAGGCGTCAAGATGTTTTGTGAAGTTATTTCAGTCAGTACCACCTCTCATGCTAAGGAGATTTGTAAACTTAACTGATTCTATATGAATTCTGTATTTCATTTTATTTAAATATTTTACAATAATTATAATTGTTTTAGATAGTTTACTGAGTGCTGTTCACAGAGTAAGTTACAGACATAGTCTTAATCAGAAGTTTCTTATGGCAGTTTTCAAAGAAAAAAAATATATCGTGCCCCGCAAGTGAAGGTAGCGGATGGCCTGGCCTGGTGGATAAAGTTCTCGTCTTGGAAGCAGGAAGTCACCTGGGTTCAAATCCCACCTCTGATGCTCAGGATATGATGGCAGGTTACCTAACCACATTGAGCCTGTTTCCTTATCCATAAAATGGAGATAACACTAATCTAACATACCTCTTTCGAGACTCAAATGACATAATAAATGTAAAGTGCTTTGCAAACTTTAAGGCACTCAATAACGATTAATATTGCAGATAAATTAGAAGCAAATGAAGCATCTATACAGCTTTGCTTTCTCCTTTGATGTATTTTGATCTGTTTCTTATCATAAAGATTCTTTTAAAAACAACCAAACCCAGTAAGTAAAAACATTTACTATTGAATTTTAAGAGATGACCCCTAGTTGAAATGAGGACTAAGAGAAAAAAATTTAAAAAGCAAACAAAAGATGAGGAAAAATGAAAGGTAAACAATCCTTGGTTGGCTGCAAGTAGGAAAAAGGAGGACCGGTTAGCATTGAACAAAAATCCCTGTGCCAAGGTAGAGACCAAAAATTTACTGAAACTTTTCATTATGGTTCCGAATGAATTAGTTGTCATGACTCTATCTTGATTCATTTAAGGGGCTTTGGCTATTGAAATAGTCCTTTTCAGTTTCACCATCATCCCCTTCCTGGACTATCATAGTAGCCTTCTGATTGATCTTCCTCCCTCAACCTTCTCCTCATTCCATTCTCTACTCAGCTGCCAAAATGACTTTCCTGAAGCACAAACCTGACCATGACTCCCCACCTCCAACTTCAGTACGTCCTTATTACCTCCAGGATCGGATACAGACTCCTCTCTTTGGCACTTAACACCCTTCATAATTTGGCTCCTCCTGACCTTTGGAAGTCTTCCTCCTCTTTACCCCCCTCTACTTCCTCTCCAGTGCAGATATACTGGCCTATTTGCTGTTTTTCAGACACAATACTTGCATTTGTTGTCTCTGTCTTTGTGCTGGCTGTCTTCTGTACTGGGAAGGCCCTGTCCCCTCACCTCCTTCAAGACTCAGCTCATGTCCCATTTCCTGGAAGAGGCCTTTCCCAGTCCTCACAGTTGCTAGGCCTTACCCCTCTGAGATTTCCTTCCATCTACTATATAAATTTTGTATGTACCTAATTATTCACAGGTTATTTTTCCTATTTGAAGGTGAAGTCCTTGAAAGGAATGACTGTTTTTGCCTTTCTTTGTGTCCCTAGCACTTAGCACAGAGCCTGTCACTTACTATGTGTTTTATAAATGTTGTTTGATTAAATGACTGACTTTGGTGACGTTATAGAGAAAATGGAAATACTAGTGAAGAAAAGTTGGTTAAAGATTAGCCAAGGACCAGAAAGACACTTGTCTTTGGAGACAAATATTCTTGGGCCACCCAAATCCTTGAAAATCACATCATAGTTACCCTGTGTAGGCTTTGTGCCTTAAGCATATCTTTTGGAATATCAAAAGTCTTTAATTTTGAGTAGTCTGACTTGAAGAACTACTATCAATAATTATGTGATAGGTGATATTTCAAGTTGATGCGGAGAACCTTTCCAGAGAATTTGTTGAACTTCAATATAAACATTTCTATATAAAAAATCCAGTCCACAAATACGGTAGTAATCATGGTGGGACTCTAGCCTACCTTCCCAGGCTTATTCCACATTACACCCTTTACCACATTCTGGTGAACTGCCACACTGGCCTTCCTGCGTCCCTCACACAGGCTGTCGTCCCCTGTGACTCCTCTGCCTCTTAGGATCTCTAATATATCAAAGTTCAGTTCATGTGCCACCTACTGCTTGTGGCTGTTCCTGCCCACAGGTACTAGTGCCTTCCCCCTGAAATTGCCTTCTCTTTAGTAATTACATATTCTCTCTATACTTCTCTGCACTCAGATTGTCTTCCTTGACATCATCTCTTGCTTTTCTTTCTTCCTTCCCACAGTCTGACAAAGAGGTGGCCCTTCTTGCCAACACCTCCCCTCCTATCCATTTCTGCAGGTTGCATCTTTAATCATCCCTTTTCTCTTCAGTCCTTAAAACCTTCCTATCTAGTGGTCCCTTCACTGCTGCCTAAAAATATGCCCATCTCCTTTATCCTAAAAAAAACAAAACAAAACTTTACTGGATCCTGCCATGCTTTCAGAGTCCCCATCCCGTATCTCTTCACTTTCAGCCAAACTCTTGTGGTCTTTACTTTCTCTTCTCTTACTCCTCAACCCATTCCACTTTGGCTTTGGACCACATCACTTCATTGAAATTGTACTTCCCAGTGTTAGCAATAATCTTATAATTGCCAAATCTAATGACTTTTTTCTGTCATCTTCCTTCTTTACCTGCCTGGTTCATTTGACACCTGACCTCCCTCTTCATGATTCTCTCTTGCTTTTCATTAACACCACTCTCTCCTGGTTCTTCTCCTACCTGTGAGACCTCTCCTTCTCAATCTCTTTGGTTGTTCTTATTTAGATCACACTGACTGTGGGCTCTGCCCTAAGCTTTCTTCTCTGCTTGCTCTACACTTCCTTTGGGTAACCTCATCAGCTTCCACAGTTTAATTGTCGTCTCTGTGCAGATGACTTACAGGTGCCGCAGTCTCATCTCTGCACCTTAGTTCTGCATAATCAACTGCTGTTAGACATTTTGGACACTTAAATTCATCATGTCCAGAATTAAACTCATTATCTTTCCTCCTTTATTCTAAACTTTCCTGTACCTTTTGAAGCTACCATCATTCTCCTACTCACCCAGGTTCATAACATCATAATTTTCCATGAATTCTCATTCTTTTTCATTCCACATATGCAGTTTGTTTCCAGATCTTGCCATTTCTAACTTCATCTTAATTGCTTCCCTCTCAACTGGATTACAAAGCTTCCTAACTGGTCTCCCTTTTTTTCTTTACCTTATCATTCCAGTCCATCCTCCATACTGCCATCAGTTACCTTTCCTAAGTGCAGATCTGACCATGTGCCTCCCCTCTTGGTAAAACTCCTGTGGCTCCCTATTACCTCTGGGATCAAAGATTTAGTTTTTAATTCCCCTAAGACCCTAGCTCTCACCTGTCTTTCCAGGCTTTTGTGCTCTTCCTTTAAGGATTCCTTTGTCATAGCATTAGCCATCACTGTGTGCCTGGAATTTACCCCTTCCCACCTCAGAAAGTTCCTCTTTCTTTAGGGAGACACTCACACTGAAGACATTAAGCCTTCTAGCCAGCTGCTAGTGCGCTTTGTCCCAAATTGCCTTGTCTTTAGTTACTTTGTATAGATCTGTATTGGTTCGCTGTATGTATTTATTCATTTTATATTTATTCCCTGCATATCCAACTATGTACTTGTCTTCCTTGTGACAATTCAAGCTCTTTGCATATAGGGGTTATTTATACTTTTATTTCCAACAGCTAGCACAATGCCTAGCACACTAAATATCTTTTGATTGATGATGATGATGATGATGATAGTGGTGATTAAAATAGTAAAATTTGCAAAGTACTTCACGTATTTTCATTTGATCCTCACAACAGCTGCTAGGTAGATGTTGTTTTTATCCCTGTTATATAGATGAAGAAATTGAGGCTTAGAAAATAGAAGTGATTTTCCCAAATTTGAATAATTAAGTTTTTGAGGAGGAAGCTGAATTTATCTTTTCCTGGTTGTCAGTTCCATAGATGGAGATCCATGCTACGGTATTGTAAGATCTGAGGCCTGGGCACAGTGTAGAGTATGACTGAAGTGGAGCATGGATTGACCATTGGCATTGACAAGGTCGAGGATCTGGGAGGCTCATGGGTCAGAATAATTATCATCATACATGTTGGATTTATCAGTGATGATACCAGGAAACAAGGGGAAGAGGAGGGCGGGGCCAGGGCTATTGGATGAGGTGACTGGAGGGTGGGAAAGAGGTTTCCTGTGATACGACCACATCCGGATTCTATATTCAGCTCTTAGCCCAGCATTTTCTAAAGCTGGTAAGCATTCAGAATGCAGGGCAACTCACATGTTAAGGTGACGCAAAACTGTGTCATTTGAAGATCATTTGAAGGAAGTAGTGATAATTAGCCTGGAGAAGAGAATAATTACAGGGAACAGATCTGAAATGCACTATTAAGGCCAGCTTTTAGAGTCCCTCATTTCCATCAAAGCTCAGCTCAAACGCCAACCTCCCACATGAGGCCTCAGACTGATCTCCCTAGATTCCAATGCCTTCCTCCCAAACTAAAAAATAAAGAAAAATGACCTTACCTTTATTTGTTATACACTTTATGTACATTCACATAACATGTACTACATACCATGTTCCCCTAACTCAAGAGTGTAAGTTTGAAGGTAGAGGCTGTTACTGTCCTTTGTATCTCCAACATCTACTATGCTTAAGAAATGTTTTGTGAGTTGATTAATTTTTCCAGGCTGTGTGTTTCAGTAGAACTGCCACGGAATTTGAAGTCAGTGGGCCAGGTTCTATACTTAATTTCTGTGTGAACTCAGGCAAATCACTGCTCTGGACCTCAATAGCCTTCCTTGTCTCCAGAAGGAGGGGCTTAGACCAGATAATCTCTGAGGTCACTTCCACCTCTGTCTGCGAGCACATGATTATGCTGAAATGTTCAGAAACAGGTGTGACAACCATCAGAATAGCTCTAAATGAAGATTATTAGAGGGAATTCCTGGAAGACCACTGATCATGCTGGGAAAAGATGAAGGGAATAATTACGTGGCTAAGAGCCTCCTACAGTGGTGATTAACAGTAAGAAGTGTGTTATAACAGACTTCAAAGATATAGATGTTGAAGACAGAAGCTACTACTTTTAAGAAATGTGTTTAAAATCAAATAAAAGTACCTAACTTCAAATCTGACCTCAGACACTTACTATCTGTGTGACCCTCAGTTTGCCTCAGTTTCCTTATCTGTAAAGTGAGCTGTAGAAGGAAATGACAAACCATTCCAGTGTCCTTACCAAGAAAACCTCAGATGGGATCAGGAAGAATCAGACATAACTAAAAAATTACTCAACGGCAACATAGAAAGATACATCTGAAAATAAGTGAAACTCTAGAAGACATTCTGACCTTGATCCATATTGAAATTCCTGTGTAGAAATAATGAGATGATAATTACTTGGTTGTTAATATGGATAAAGTACTACAGTATATCAGACTTGACCCAGATTCACTTTCAGGTGTTCTGGTATTCCATATTTCTCTCAATTCAAAAATCAAGAGGAGTAGAAAGAAAGTTACACCATTTCCTGAATCTTTTGGAATTGGAAGAAGTCTCTGGAAAAAGGAAATAAAATAGCAGAATTCTGAGGGTGGGTGTGTGGAAAAGAACAGATAGGCCTAGCCATCACGATCAGAGGAGATACAGAACTTCACTTGGGCCAGCAAGAATGTGGCTTATAACTTTTAACTAAAGTAATCCAATCTCTTACTACAGCTGTGTGATAAAATTTATTTTTGTTTTGTCTATGTTTACAAAGTAGGGGTAAATCTTTAGTATGTCGGCCTCTGGGATGTTGTAGAATTCAGTAATTCTTAAAATATGCGATAAGAAATAAGCTTTAATGACTCAAACTGGAAGTTGTAGGAGAGAATAGTAACATTTGAATACGTAAGAATATCTTGTATTTATACCTATATTTCTAAAATTATGTTTTCTTTTTTTCTTCTTTAAGCCATTTAAAGTTTTGGCTACAGAAACTATAAATTACAAAGCATTAGATGCAGACATATACAATGCAATTCCCACTGAAAAAGTAGATGGAACATGTTGTTATGTCACTACCTACCAAGGTAAGGTACTAAAACTTATTTTCTTTCTCAGTATCAATATTGAGCTCTATTTACTCTTAACGTTGTAGAAAATATGACATTAAACTGAAATGTGAAAGGGTTTGCTACATGTCAGCCTTCGGACTTCCTTTATCTTAAGGTTATGTCCAATACATTGTCACTCCCCCAGACCAACTTTTCACGTTGCCTAATTTCTGCATTTCTGTCGATGTTACCATCATTGTCCCAGTGACCCAAGACTCTAGAGTCTCCCATGACTATTTCTTCACCTTTACCTCCAAACATCCACCCATGGCCAAGTGCAATTGATTCTCCCTGCTTAATCTCTGGATGGTACAATGGAAAGAACACCTAGGGTTCCAATCCTCCTTCTGACACTAGGTGGCCTCTCAGGTCCTTCCAACCTTAGATCTCTCATCCTAGCTCCCTTTTTAATACTTCTCCTGGAAGCACCTTGACTTTCTCCTCTGCTTGGTCCTCCTCCTTTTAGCTTGTTCCCTCTCCACTGTATACTTTATCTTGGTGCCTTAGTAATCCTATCAATCCTATCCAAATGATTATGTAACCACTCTCCTCAGAATCCCTCAGTGTCTTCTCCTTGTGATATAGTGAAAATAATGGTAACAATGCCAGCCATAATATCTGGTATTTATTTTGAGATTTTCAAAGTGCCTCGCATATATCTCATTTGGTGCTTACAACAACCTGTGAGGCAAGTACTGTAGACATTATGATGCCCATTTTATAAATGAGGAAATTGAGGCCCAGCAAGGGTAGGATGCCTGTATGTTACATAATTACTGTCAGAGGCAAAAACTGATTACAGGCCTGGCCTGACTCCTAACTTGGGTGCACCTAGAATCCCAGATTTAGATTGAGAGTACCTGCCTTCGAATTCCAGTTCTATTAAAGTTACTACTTTTATGATGTTGGGCAAGTTACCTCTGAGCCTCAGTTTCATCATTTCTCAGAATAAGGGGCTTGGACTAGATGAGCATTATGGTTATCTTTCAGCCCTTAATTAGAGGAGCTTTGTGAATAAACTATTAACTCCTCATCCTGGCATTCAAGACCCTTCTGAGTCTGACTCCAACCCACTTTTCCAACTTTATATCATACTACATTTGTACTATATACATTGTAGCCAAATTGGCCAACTCCTTTTCCTCCATTTCTGTCCTTTCCCTTGTCTGTTCCTTTGTTCGTGCTGTTCTCTTTGCTCTGGAATGTACTTCTCTGTTATACAATCCTCCCAACCACCAGTCACACTGTCTTTTGACATTTTTTCCCAAGTCACCATTTGTGGAGGTACCAGCTCCTCCTTGAAGCCTTCCTATCTTTCCCATAAATCATTCTATAAAGTGTTCACCAAACACCCTGGAGAAATTTCTCTATGACTTTTAACCTAATGTGGGCACAATTGCAGCCCTCACACTACCCATACTTTTCTTTGTCTCTTCACTCACACCACTCCTAATGCCTTTCCCATTGTATGGTGGGCCTTTTTATTATACTTCTGGTGTGTTTAAGTCATTCTTTGGTAATGTGCTGAGGCCTGTTGACCCTCACCACACATAATTTAATGTCAAAATGATAAAAATGATAGTTGTTTTAGCTTTCTCATCAGATCATGAAGTCTTTTCTTGGGCTGCTGGAATCGCTACTAATGATTATATTGGCATTTATCTAGATATATAAGTTTGAATGTAAGGGAGGAAGCTAAAAATTTTAAAAAGCATATGATCAGAAGACAACTCTGGCACATACTTCTAAGAAAGCATTATAGAAAGTCCCTTGGAACTTTAATAGTTACTTTAAGTTTTTACATTTCTGTGAGAAAACATAAAAATTACCTTTACTAGCTATTTACCTTGTATTGTATTTCCATCTGTGGTGGTGTGTTTGTGTCAGCTCTCTTTCTGGTCCATAGTGTAGAATTGTCCAACCAGACCCAAATGACAACAGAACAGAGCTTTGCCAAGATTGAATTTTTGATACTTTTTTTCATCCTTTGATCTTCCCAAACTACCTGTTGGTCTTATAGGCAGGATCTATGTGAGACTGCATGGTACAATAGAAAGAGGAAGCATTTGGGAGTTAGAAGACAGGCTAGGGTTCAAATCGTGGTTCTGCTATGTACCACTTTTGTGACCTTAAACAAAGTTACCTGATTCCTCCCATTGTCTGTCTTATCCTTCAGAGCACTGGATTTAGAGTGATAGGCCTTGGCCTCAAACTGTGACTTACTTACCTTTACTTATTTTTGACTAATATCATCAACTCATGATCATCGTCATTTTATTTTACCAAAGGTCCTTCTTTTATCATTACAATGAGTGTTGAACTAAGTGATCTCTGAAGTCTTTCCTAGTTCTAAATCTGGGATGCCATGATCTTGACTTCATTAATATTCCTTCATAACCAAAGATGTATCAATTTCTGCATATAAATATTAGCTCCATAGCTTCTACAGTGTTCTGTGGGTCTGTCAGACTACATATCCTTAAATCCTTTCAATATTTCAGTAAAGATTTCTGCTGCACTTAAATTATCTCTTCCAAAAGACCCCATTGTTAAAAAATTTTATGTAAAATGTTTTTTCTAACAAATTTTTATTGAATGACTCTTAAACTTTTAGGTCAGCCATATCTTTGGGCTCGATTAGATAGAAAACCAAACAAGCAAGCAGAGAAAAGATTTAAAAGATTCCTGTATTCAAAGGAAAACTCAGAAGGTTGGTATACATTATTATTTTGGTGGTTTAAAACAGTTTACATCTACAAATAGCTTTCTTTTGTTGTGGTGGCATTCTCAAAAAAATTGCTTCTTAGTATGTTAAATAAAGATTTTGGAAGAAAAAGAATTTTAAAGTGCTTCTTTTTTGAAGCCATATGATTCTGCCTATAATACTCTGGAGAAATCACTTAAACTGTTAAGCCCTTAGACAACTCTCTGACTATTAAATTGAAGAGAATTCAAGGACTGCATTGGTAGAGTAAGTGTCTGCACCTTAGAGCACCGTATATTAGTGAATTCACAGGTCCTGTCCCTATCCCTAGCCTGTGTGATCTGTTTGTATATATGGAGAAATATTTTTTAAACTTATAAAATGGGTTATTATTTATTCTTTTTAAGAATATTTCTTTGATTAGATATGTTTTTATGATAGAAGATATAATTAACTATTTTATTTAAAACTGCTAAGTACTAATTTATATATTTATAATCAAGGCATTGAATTTTGCTTTCTGTTTTACATAAATCCAGAATTTTCATTTTATAAATTAATTATAAATCACACAAGAAAAGATTGAAAAGACAAATATTCATAAATGGTTCTTTGTGTTAAATTTCTTTGTAAATGATGTGGAAAAAACCATTGTGCTATCCATGATACCTAGTTTGACTGAGGGCACAACTTAGATGCCCCTGACATCATCTAAGTTTATCAGCTTCAGTTAGTACCAAAAAGCTAAAGAAGTACAACCATTATGTTGATACCATATTGTCATTATGAGTAATAGTATTGAGAATAATGTGTATTTGCCTAATGCTTTGTACTTTAAAAAAAGTACTTACCATAAATAATTTCATTTATTTCCTTTAAGAGTTTATTTGGAATGTGGAAGAGGACTTCAGATCTGTTCCAGAGTGTTGGATTCCAGCAAAGGATATAGAACAGTTAAATGGAAATCCAGTGCCTGATGAAAATGGGCATATACCGGGTATAAAAGGCTATCTCTTTTCTAAGTTTTTTATGTTTACTAATACAAAGATTTTTTTAAGTTCAGTCAGAAAAGATAGGAAAAGATTCTTTATATGCCATATATGCCAAATATGAGTGACTTTTGAATAGTTCTTTACTTATCTTGTTTGTTGACTATAAAAAAGGATTCGATTTAGTAGAATAAAATGTAGCCAACAGTGATAAATATGACAGTCCTCTGATTATTAAGTAAGCTATAAAAAATTATATATATTCACAAAAGGTGTTTACCACTGTCATAGGGGATTTCCAATGTGTATTCTAAATGGAAGTAACATTTCTTACAGTGACATTCAGATTCTTCTTTTTGTGGATAACAATTAAACCTTAGAACCTTACAAGAGCTAAGTACTTAGAACCACAATGATGTAAGAGTTCAACCAACAGTTTGTTCAGAAAAACAGATGATCCAGACTATGGTATGCAGTTCTGTGGCCAACCTATCAAATTGGACTGTTAGTACATGTCTCTTGTATAGAAACTACTGATGGATAGGGGGCTGGAGAAAGAGAGTGGATTGGATTACAAGTGGGAAACCACAGAGCATTTTCTACAACCCTAATCTTCTCACTAAAACAAAACCCCTTTTTAAGACTGACATTGCTACATATGACTGAATCAGGGAATGTCACAGTTTCTCAAGGTTCAAATTGTGGGATTCACTGAGAAACATGGGCATTAATAGAGCAGTACATTACAATGACTTGAATGCAAGAAGTGGTCTAAAAGATATGTTCAAGAAGATACAGGACTGGAAAATAAGGCCAGTCATGTAGAGAGAGCAAGGGATCACAGCCCCCATTTTGCATTGGTGCCCGCAATAATGTTAAAAGATATAGAATAAAGCCCTGCCCTCCCCCACCCCAGCACATTGGGTAGGCTCTATGCCAATTTATAGGTTGTGTTAGAATAGAGTAGCATAAGACAAGGACACATGGGTGGTTTGTCAGCTGTTCATGACATGGCAGAAATCAGAGATACCTTGAAATATATTATTTCGTAAAACCAACAAGCCAGATTTCATTCATGGTTTTATAGAAAAGCACACTATTTACAGAAGGGGATGTAAGCAAGAGTATCTACACAAGTGTCCAGTAGAATTATTTTGGTGGATCCGTGCTTTCATGGGTGAGGATACTCCTTCCACTGAATAGAAACTATTCATGTCTTTCTATAGTCCTCCAGAAAAGATCCACTCAGGGCTTTTAGAAGGCCTTATGGGGTTAACTTCCTGCAGTGTGGTTGTTGGACAAAGATCAGATATTAAAGAGTAGCAATAGTACTTAGATAATTTCTTCAGGCTTTCCCCAGGGCTAAACTTTCATGATTCTCTAAGTGCCCTGTACTTAGAGGATTGTTCTCTATGCCAGGACCCCACATGGACAGAATCAGGGAAGGTCCTAGGCTCCCTTTCTCTTATGAATCAGACTGAGTTTTAACCTGTATGAATTCTGAAACCAAATAAGATGAACTTAATGAATTGAGAAAATTAGTGAAACTTGTTTTTTTTCCCCTCTCACATTGCTTATAGGTTGGGTGCCAGTGGAAAAAAATAACAAACAGTATTGCTGGCATTCTTCTGTGGTCAATTATGAGTTTGAACTTGCTCTAGTATTGAATCACCATGCTGATGACCCTGGACTTTTGGAAATCAGTGCAGTGCCACTGTCAGACCTCTTGGAACAAACACTGGAGCTTATAGGAACAAACATTAATGGAAATCCTTACGGTTTGTAAAGACTTTTACATATTTATTTTGTTAGCAACAAGTAGGAATGTGGAGATGCTGGTCTATCACAGGAAAGGGTTCTAGATGCTGACTTTAGGAGATAATGCTTATGACTACACTTCGAGCTGAATTGCATATACAAGACACTCCACTCAGGTTCCACTGGACTTGGGCTGCTCGTGATTAAAACTGATCAGTACTTGGAGGAAGGAGTAACTTCTAGTATACAGCACTGCTTCCTCTGATTGTTTCCTTCATAAAGGATATTTCTTTTTTATGTTTTACTGATACCTTTTGTTTTTACATTACCTTAATTTTCAAATGTGTTCATCCACATTCTTCTCTCTCCTCACCATCTTAGAAAAATAAGCTATATAGCAGAATATCAAAAAGAAAGAGGGAGAAAAAACAGTTCATCAGAAATGACCGAAACACCAACCGAGTCAGTATGTATCTGTACTCATACTCCCTTACCTCCACAAGTAAGAGGTGGCAGTACATTTATCTGTCAATAAGTATTCATTACATATTTACTATGTGCCAGATACTGGGGGTATGAAGACAGACAAAAACAACCCCCACTTTCAAGGAGCTCACATTCTGATAGGGAGACAACATGCAAACAACAGTGTATGTAAAAGATATACAGCATTAACAATAAGTGAGGGCCATGAAAGGCCTCCTATTAAAAGTCAGATTTGAGCTGATTCCTGAAGCAGAGAGGAGAAGAGAGCATTCCAGGCTTGGAGAACAACCGGTGAAAAGGCATGGAGCCTTGAAACTAGAAAACCAGTTTCAAAGGATCGTAGCACACATGGACAGAAGTAAAGTAGAAGACTAAAGGCAAGAAGGAGCCAGGTTGTGAAGGACTTTAAATGCTAGGAAGCCTCTGGAGTTTATTGAGTAGGGAAATGACTTTTCTTTTTGTTTCCTTTTTTATTGTTATATAATTGTATATATTGTTCTCCTGGTTCTCTTCACATTACTTTGAAACCGTTTATGTCTTTGTGTGCTTCTTTATAGTCTTCATAGTTGTAGTTTCCTGTGATCTACTAAGGTTCTATTACGTTCAGCTACCACAGTTTGTTGAGCCATGCCCAGATCAGTGGGCATATGCCGTTTCCTGTAGTTCCAGTTTATGCTACTAACCAAATGGCTAGTATAAATTTTTGAAGTATATGAGGTCTTTCTCCCTTTGACTCCTTTGTAATCAAAAGCATATTGTTACATATCTAACAGTAGGATCTTTGGATTGTAGAGTGAGTGTGGCTGTATCTTGTGACCTTAGGCAAGATACTTTATCTTCTAGACACCCAGTTTTCTAATCTATAAAATGAATATATTGAACAAATGGCCTCTGAGGTCCTTTCTGACTTTAGAGCTGTGATCCTACATGAAGATATTTCTAAGATGACAGCAGAAAATGACAGCCAATAAGATACATATGGTTTAGAAAAGAGTGAGCAAATGTGATACTTCAGAATTTTACGTTCCTGAGGGATACAGAGAGATTAAAGAAAAAACAACTAAAGAGTACACACCCTGTGAATCAGAAAATAGTATTTCAGAACTGACGGTAAGGAAAGAAAAATAACGAAGACAAAGCAAATCGTAACTTTTTCGAAGTGTTACTTTAAATTACGAGATTAGAGGTGGAGAGGGAAGACTTCGAATCATTCACTTAACTGAAGAGGGAAAGAAAAGGGTCAAAAGCAGAGGAGGAGCCTAAGTTAGGAAGGGAAAGAAGGAAGAGAAGGAGGAATTCAAAGACTTTGAGTTGGGGAGAGCTTGTGCAGCTAGAGGAGCATCAGAATAGTGTGAGCAAAACCTACTGCAGACACAAAGTGGGAGGGATTAAAAAGGGAGGAAAACATACCTAACAGTAACTTTAAATGAGCAGATTAAGCAAAAAAGTAGCAAAATAAATAAGAAAATAAAACCCCAAGAGCTTCCACGTTACAAGAAATAGCTAATCAGCAAGCATCTAAAATACATAGAGAATGAATATGAAAGGCTAGAAAAATGTCATACATCAAGTATTTTCTCAAAGCCTGAATTGCAGACATACTGTAGAAGTAAAATAGACATTCACAGTATTAAAAAAGAGAACTAGGAAAGCTGCATTATATTTAAAGGAATCATAGTGTTATTAATACTATTATACATCCACATATATCTGTATAGATATGTATGTATATGTGTGTATGAGATCGCACATACACATGCTATTTAATGTACATATAACTATCCTCACCAAATGGCCTGGCAAATAAACTCATAAAGGAAAAGTTCAATGAGTTACAAAAGAGTTGGTAATAACAGTTAAGGGAGTCTTTAATGTTCCTTTTTCAGAAATGGACAACTGTAATAAAGAATTAAAGGGGATAGAGAACTGGACCATCTGGTGGAGAAATTAAGAGCTGAAAGGTTTATGCGTCTTCTGAATGGGAACATTAAAGAATATACACATAATACTTTTAATTACAGATCACACTGACCATCACTATTATGCTTCAACAGAGCAAGGAACAAAAAAACATCCCAAGTAGGAGAGGTATGTGATCTATCATAGTGACCTCAGGGGTTTCCTGGGTTCCTTTCTTGTCTGTCTTCCAGTGTTTTCATAGATGATCCTAGAACATTTTGTATGAGTGTTTTCATAGATGATCCTAGAACATTTTGTATTTAGTATGAGAAGTGGCCTATGAAGTGTTTGACTAGTTACAGCTTCCTGGAGTCCCAGGAGACCAGGGCATCAGGGGCCTCCTGGGGAAACAGCTTGTTCTCACCCTTAGCTTGAAGCTTTCCTGCTTCCCTTAATGGCTTTGGTCCTTCCTCAGTTAATGGTAACTACATATTCCTATACTGATTTGCCTAATTAACTCTCCTCTCCACCATCTACTAGTGCCATCCCACTAAAAGTGTATATTTTGTTTATATGTACATATTTACCCATACAGAATATAAAGTCCTCAAGGGCATGGTTTCTTTTTTTCTGTCTTTTTATCCTTAACACCTAACATAGTGATACTTGATAAAATATTTGTTCCTTAATTTACAGATATATTCTTGGAGTTAATTCCTGTAAGAATGTATTCCAGGTTAAAATAAATTATTTATAGGTTATTTAAATATCTTCCAAAATTATGGCAATTTCCATTAACATTATTTATTTCCATCAAAAAATGCAGAATTTCAGTACTGACTGGTGATCCAAGTGGGTTAATTTCCTATCTTAGGTACAGAAAAATGAACTAAGATAAGATTTACCTTCATCAATTTACTATGCAATTTGAATATATTTGATTGCAATTAGGTTGTTTTGTGGCACTTAGTAATTAGTTATGAACTTAGTTAAAAAAAAAAAAGATAAGTGTTGAGTAACTTATATGCAGATTACTTTACCGACCATAATTTTTTGTTGTTCAATGGCGCCTGACTTTTTGACCCCATTTGGGATGAGGAAACTGAGGCAAACAGGGTTAAGTTACTTGCCCAAGGTCACACAGTTGGTGTCTGAGACCAGATTTGAACTCAGGAAATTGAATCTTCCTGCCTGGAACACTATCCGCTGCACCCCCTACCTTCCCAGTGGGCTGAGGGTGGGGGTGTCAAAAAAAAAAACCAAAAACACAGGAAAAATCCCTTGTCCTAGATAGACTTTTCAGTCTAGTTGTGGAGACAAATCCCACAGGTTAAATAACTACAACTTAATGGTCTGTTACACTTGAAATGATACCACTCCCCTATTTTTGATAGAACTTGAACATGCTCATCAAAGGTTAAATGGGGGCAGGAGAAGGGTACCTGATGGTATTTACAATGATAGGTCCTCTAAGGGACTGGGCAGGGGTAGGGAAGCAAGAGGGAAAGGAAGAAGACTGAGGAGCAGACTTGAGTTAGAGGGGTTGATGGGGGATAATGACTTTTACATATTCTGTATTTGATATTGTAACAGCACTTGTAGCTGAGTAGAGTCACAAAGCTAAGTAAGACATAGTTCCTACTCTCAGATTTATCGTTTAGTAAGGGATGAATTGGGAGATAGTGAGAATCAAAAGAATCTTTCAGTTGGAAAACATTGGAGAGGTCACCCTAGGACATTCTTTAGCAGCTTGAACGTATCTGATGGGGAATTCGTTACTTTAGGACAGAAGTGAGGAACCTGCGGCCTCACAAGACCACATATGGCCCTCTAGGTCCTCAAGTGCAGCCCTTTGAGTTCAAACTTCACAGAACAATTCCCTTTACTAAAGGATTTGTCCTATAAAACTTGCACTCAGTCAAAAGGTCACACCCGAGGACCTGGAAGGTCACATGTGTGATCGTAGGTTTCCCATCCCTGCTTTAGGGTATACCCATCCAATTTTTTGGACAGTTCTAATTTTTGCTAAGTTTTTTTTTTACAACCTCAATCCATAATCTGTCTACCTGCAACTTCTCATTGGTCCTTATTTTGCCCTTTGGGACCAGCCAAATACACAGTCCTCTTTCCATGTGATAACCCTTCAGTTAGTTATTTGAAGACAGAACTGGAGCAATAGAACGAAATTCTATCATAGAGTTTTTGAGAAATCACTTCGACCATATAAGTTAGCCCTTTTCCTTCCTAAATGTCTTAAAAAGAATTTGTGTGAAGATAGCGAAATTAATGGAAACAATGCCATAGGTGAATTTTTGTCTTTCAGGATTAGGAAGCAAAAAGCATCCAATACATCTTCTTGTACCACATGGAGTGTTTCAAATAAAAAATCAACCTACCCTGAAGCATAATGACCTTTTGTCTTGGTTTGAGGGTTGCAGAGAAGGAAAAATTGAAGGAATAGTTTGGCACTGCAGTGATGGCTGTTTAATCAAGGTAATTACATAAAAATAGCTTGTTGTCCCAACTTCCTCACAATGGAAATAATCCAGAGACTTGTTTGTTTTTTCCTTTTCTTTACCCAAAGAATATAATGCACATCACTTCTAGCTTGAATAAAAATTAATTTATCTCATTATACTGAATTTTACCAAAGTTACCTGGTGGGTTTTTGTTTTGTTTTTTTACTTTTTTTGGTGGGACTGATTTAATTCAACACTAATTCAGCATCTGAAAATTGAAGGAGTAACTGTTTTAAGTCAGATCTTGAACCAGTTCTAAATTTTAAAAGTTCTTTTTACCTCCTTTGTAATGGGAATGATTAATAGTTCTGCTTGATTCCTGAAAGTTATTTGGTATTCAGAGATAGTTTCCAATCAACGTGTAACATGGAAGGCCAATGAAAAATCTTTATTCCCCCTGAGCAAATTCATTTCTCCTGCAGAACTTGTCGAAGTTACTTTTCTCTTTTTCTGAATTTATTATTCATGGACAAATGCTAATGTTCTTTTTTTTTTTTTAAATAGGTTCATCGTCATCACCTTGGTTTACGGTGGCCCATTCCAGATACTTACATGAATTCACGACCAGTTGTTATCAATGTGAACGGGACCAAATTTGACTGTGCTTTTGATTCCGAGTGTTTGTTTAATCATTTTTCAAAACTAGATAATCAAAAATTTGGCAGACTCAAAGATATAAAACTGGATTTATGAATTTGAAGTGAAAATGCAATTGAAAATCAGCTATATTATCTTTATTTCTTTTGGATATTGGGTCTTTCTCCTGTCTAAAAAGCAAATTATCTCAAGAGCACATTCGACATGATTGAATTACCTCGTCACTAGTGTTCAAGTGAACCCATTCTTTCAACTATACACATTTCAAAATTAATGACAATTTTTTTTAAACTTTCAGTTTTAAAGTAAAAATCCTCAGGTTTGACACAGTAGAAATTATCTATTTAAAAACTTAATTGGTGCATATGGATATGAAGGGTTTATAAGGACAACAAATTTTGCTTTTTTTCTTCCTTCTTTAAATAATACCTACGTGAAACCAACAATTTTTGTATCATTTGTTTGCAAAGTTATGCTGTAAATGTTGTTGGGTATCTCACTTTATGACCTTTTCTGTAGTAGCACTTTGCTTGGGAACCAAATAGAAAAGCTAACCAGTCTGATTTAAGCAGCACTACAGTATTTATTTATTAAAAAAAAAGAAACAAAACCTTTAACTTTTGATTGTTTGCCTCTCATAACTTGGTTATAAACCTCACAGGGCTCAGTTCAACATTTGATGTATTATAATAAAAAAGGTAAGGAACTGAACAACATCTAATCCCCATCTCTGTTAAATAAAAAAATATTGTTTTCCTAATAAATTAAAATATGATTTCATATAAATATAAACTTTATTCACTAAATTATTCCATTGCTTGGAATTATACAAGAAAATAAGTGAACTCTTTAGGTCAGAATGTGATTATTATTTACAACTTCTTCTCTAAAAAAGAAAACAGTTGTTTAAAGATGGAGTTGGAAATAGCCCTCAGCAGACTGGCGAGTTATTAGTGCCATCCATTTCAGCTTCCAACTGTTCAGAACTAACAACACTCTCCAGTTCAACATGGAACTTTTCACAAAGTTGTTTCAACTTCTCTTCCAAAATAATATTTTTTTTAACTTCTTCTTTGTAATTGTATTTCAGGTCTTCAATTTCTTCAAAAAATGAGGGATCCAGGTTCTCCAGTTCTTTCTTAAGCTTTTTGTTTTCTGCCTGATAAAAACAAGTTAGATTAAAATGTAAAGGAATAAAATACATAAAATCTTTAGATTTGAACTAAGGAAACTAAATATGAAAACTAGAACAAAATGGCATACTTTATACATTTCCAACTGGACAAGTAGATAGTTGTGAAGGTACATTTTTTCCCATAAGCTACTCTCAAATGCAAGTTTCTAAGAGGTAATAATCATCTTTGTCCAAGAAAGCTATCAATCTCTGCTATATAAATTATGTTCCAGATCTTACTGACATTTAAGATTTACATAGTATCCTTCTAGACATAATTAAGACAACTTGAAAAAAAAAAGTCATGCCCAATACTACATTCAAGTGATAAATTTGTGGTTATTCTTCCTTCAGCTTAATTTTAATTTAATGAACATTAGTTTATCCATATTTTAGAATAACAGTAGCATTTATAAAGTGCTGTACATGTTAGCATTTGATTAGAACCTTCTGATTAAACATTAGGCAACTGGAAGAAGGAATAAAGAATTCACTTTCAACGTTTTCTTTGCCCTCAGATTAAATCTCTCTTTAGGTACTCTTTCTGAATGCTCTTTTAATCTGGTTATTAATAGAAACACTTCATACAAGCAAAATGTATACTCAGGTTGTACAAAGGAAGGTAAAATAAAATAATGTCAACTTCATCTCAACGGTTTTAGAAACCTATGAGGAATTTAGTTTTGGGTCACTTACAGTATGATTAATGTAAGGGAGTATTAAAATAATAAACTTTTTATGACTGCATAAAAACATTTAGAGCTTTCCAGTTTTCTTCAAATCTTGTTTTTATAGATGTTGTTCACTATCAAAATGAGGACTGTGAAAGAATATTCCTGGTTTCCTAACATGAATGTTATGAGCATCAGATTCTGAGACATTCCACATGATAAATATTTACAAATCCATAAAAACTAAATTGAGAAGACTAAATTTATAGAATAATTTTTGGCTAAACAATTACCTTCAGCTGCTCCTTTTCTGGATCTGAACTTAGAGATGTCTGTGGAGGCTTTATTTTTTCAAAATCTGTTCAAAGAAGTTACAATGTTGGGTGAAAAAAATACAATGCTGGGATGTCAATTTACAAATAATTATTATTCTCATTCTACTTAATTTCAACATACAGAATTTAATTTTAAAAACTGATACAATGGAAAACTAATTTTTTTTTTTTTACATCTGAAGCCTTGAACTTAACTTTCTGGCCATATTTTATTCTATACAGGTATTAAAAGTGTGACTGTTATATGTTAGGCTCATTAGATACAGATAAATATGGGAAGTCAAATTCTGAGAATTTTGGGTGTGGAGTTGGTATTCCTGAGCCCAAAGAAGAAATTCTTAACAGGTGGAGAACATAGTAGCAATTCTGAGTTTTGTAATGTAGCTTGTTATGTCATCATTGTAGAGAACAATATTGTTGTTGTGTTAGTCCTTCAGTGCCGAAGAAGACCACGCCATCAGAGATGATGATATGACTTGCACTTGACTTTGTTTTGAGGGAGGGAGGGGAGGTCTGTGCAGGTCACCAGCCTCACTTCTCCAGAGCCATCTGAATGCAGTGACCAGATAGTCATCAGGATGACTGGAGATGACCCAGGATGCTCTAGGAGACCTTGGGCCCTTTAGGTCAAGGTCTTTGCAGATACTCACTTAGGGTGAGGTAATTCCCATTCATTGAATAGGACTTAAGAGGTAGTCAGGGCATGGCTCCTTTAATGAAGTCAAGAAAAAGACCTCAGGCTGGGAGGGAAACAGCAACAGTTACTATTGATAATTGCAGAAGTGACTTAATACCTTGAAGAGAATAAGGAGGGATATTCAGAGATAGGTGAGTGATAATGCAAAGTAAAGGCCAAAAGGCCCAAGAAAAGAGGGCCTTACTTAAAAACCTAGCTCATAAGTAGAAAAAAATCACAAGCTCATAAAGACATAATGTGTAAAAACCAAAGGTAGTCAAAATACCATAAGTACATGTTAAACTATGAAAAAAAAATGAACTGAAAATCCCTAATAAAATTCTGCAGACGCCCCAGAAAATTGAGAAATGTCAACAAATTCTAGAATGATCTGAAATAAAAATTTTGAAATAAGTTGGAAATAAATAATAGGTCAGGAACTGGATACTTTTGATGCTGAATTTAAAAAAAAATAGCGCATGGGTTCAAGAATAACACCACTAAGATAACAGAAGAAAAAATAAAATTTAGCAAAAATATAAAGGCAACAATTTTAAAATAATATACATCTACAGAAGCCAAAGTAATTGACTTTAAAGACATAACATACAGAGATAAGAATTATCCCAAACTTATAAGTTAAAAGCATTAAGTAATTTTCACAATTACAGTAACAAATTTGATAAAAGAATGCCTCTTTTAAACACAAAAGAATGCCTGTTGGAAGATGCTAGGATTATTCATCAGTTATAATAAAAGAAAATATAATGTCTCGAAGCTGAAGTGTAACCCAAAACAGTCTCAAAAGACTGACTGATCTCAATGGCAATAAAAAAAGATGAACTGTCAGGAAAATTATTAGAGGTATTGGTATAAAAGAAATCAGAGGTGAGCAAAAACCAAATGAAAGGCAAATTCAGTTGTCAAGAAAGACTTGAAAATACATCTTTTTTCATATTTAGAGGCTGTTAAAAATTAATTTTGAGGGGTAAAAAAGAAGGATGAGAAAAAATCTAGGGGAAAAGATTTTAGAGAATTTTGAAGAATAGGAAGGAGAGAGGAAGAACTAAATAACCCATGAATTTACTCCTAGGATCCCTTATAAGAATCAGTGTTGTGGGAGGAATGATACAGTGAGAAAGACTGCAGAACAAGGCTGAGGGAAACGAGAGACTGATCCTCCTCATTCAGTCTACAGGTGAACAGAGACGGGAAAAGTGATTCTCCATCAGTGTGAGAGAACGAGATAGAATCAGTGGAGAGTGGGGATTGGGACAGCTGTAACTGCTTAGGAAGATAGCCTGGCCCGGGAGAAAAGCTAAGAAAGGGAAGCTTCTTTCACTGAAGCGGGGAGGGCTCTACATGTGGAATACTTCATCTACTGCCACAGAGGGTCAGTGTACGTTTTGCTAAACTGCTATTTTCTCTTTTAAAATATTTGCCACAAGGGATGGTTTTCTGGGCACTGGTGAGGGATAAATATTCAGAAAGGACTAATGTAGCAAAAAAAGGCATTGCAAGAAAATAAGAATAAAGGGGAAAAATGCTAGGGGAAACCTGAGGCAATTAGATAGTAAATGAATGAAATTTTCATGATATTTACATATTTATGAATTAGCCTCTTAAGATGTCAATAGGTTTTGTTCTGTATTGAAAATACAGGATAAGAATTCTGTCCTTACTAGCAAACGGAAGAGAAAATTTATTTTGTCCCTTATAGGACTGGGATAAAAAGACCCCAAAACTAGAGAGATGTGGCAATTAAAACAGGCAAAAGCAGATTCCACAGAATGTGCCTCAGCATACGGCTAAGGTCCTTAACATAATTTGACATGAATTTTTAATGAAATGTGACAGTTTAGTACGTGTCTTTTCCAAAACATCACAAAAACAAGATAGTAAACTAGAAGACCTAACCAAGGAGGCAAATGTAATCTCAAAGGTATCCAAGACTTGGTGAGATGAAACACCTGACTGTGCCATGGATTAAAATCCCTGTAGTATGTCTTAAAATAGAGGTTAAAATGAGGTTCCAGGCAGGGACATAACAGACCTAAAAAAGGCTAGTAAGAATATAGCTTCTCACTATCATGCAAAAGGAATCAAAAAGTTTTAAACCTTAAAGGATAGAAGAGGGAGCAAATGACCTTATGAACACAACTGGGAGTAGCCACAATGAAAAAAGAACACATGTTCAAAGGAGTTGCAGTCCTAGGAAGGAGCCAGTATGACATCCCCAGGCTTACATATCCTTACACCAATGGTCACAACAAGACACAAGATGATGTACAGGGCCTAACACAAGTGAGGCAACTTGATCTCACAGTTAACAAGGAGACTGGATAAGCCCCAGGACTGACCTATGGCTCTGGAGAGGCAAACCAACGAAACAGAACTTCAGAGAACCCTTGTAAAAGTAAACCAAAACAGTCTTCTAATACTGAGCAATTACACATTCAGCACACACGCACTGCCAGAAATAATGTTTTCACCTCCTATTTGCTCTTGACTGATTCCTGCTTGATGAGTTAATTTGGCCTTTTTCTTCTCCAGGCGATCCACTGATCTGGAACACAGGAGTGATAATATGGTAAACAGTAGTAGAAAAACATACATGAGTTCTTAGTAATACAGCAGTAATTCTTAGGGCACTGAATTCTTGAGATTGTTCTAACACAATAGCTTAAATGTAAGCTGGAGTGCAGAATATGCAGGATTATCTACAGGGAACAAATCTAGTAGCAAAAAGTTGTTCGGTTGTTTTAAGTCATGTCTGACTCTTCAGGGCCCCATTTGGGATTTTCTTGGTAAAGATACTGGAGTGGCTTGCTATTTCCTTCTCCAGTTCATTTTAAAGACGTGGAAACTGAGGCAAATAGGGTTAAGTGATTTGCCCAGGGTCACGTAGCTAGTAAGTTTTGAGGCCTCCCTTAAGAGATGAATCTTCCTTACTCCAGATGCAGCACTTTACCCACTACACCATCTAGCTGCATAAATGTAGTAAAAGGACTTAGGGTCTAATGTCTATGGAGTAAGTCATGGGGCCAAAACTGGTAGAAGTCAGAAACTGAGTTGCAGATAGGTAACAAGATGATTTCTGGCAAGTAAAGAAAGTATGCAGGATCAATACACAAGGCTGGAAATTCAGGACTAGGGACTATGGTCAGTAGCCTGGCAGCAACTACTACTGGTAAGTGATAGTCAATCCACACTGCTCCAACTCTACAGCATACATACATACAACCTTCATACATACAACTCATGTAACCAGATTTTCATCTCCTCTGACCTTTGGTCTGGTGTTTTATTCATAACATAACTGTCTACCTGAGTTGGTGGCTGACTTGGAATGCAGACACTAAATACCTTGAAGGTCCCTCAACCCTACCCTCATTTTCCTTACTTGAAAGAATCAAATTTGCAGGTGACCCCAAGGGAAACAGTAATGTATGGTGGCTAAAAGCAGGCAATAATTTCTATATGAAAAGTGAAATAAAAAGTATCAACATATGACTGGAGAAGGAAATGGCCACTTAAAGAGAATGATGGACATCAGATGGGCAGCTTTGGGCAGTTTGCTAGAGACATTCAAAGAACCATAGAAAGGCTTTGGTCACTTGGTGAGAGCCCACACAGCATGAGCAGGTGTAGAAGTGTGCATGAAATCCCAGTGCCATCTAAACAGATGCTTCCAGACTCCCTGTCATGGCAGTCCCACACTCGGAGGTCAGTGTCCCAGACCAAACCTCATACTCCACCTCGCTGCCCCTGCTCTCTGATGGTAGGACTCAAAGCTATGGCATTATGCCTAAGCAACAGAGATTGGTGTCCTTCCCTTCTTCCTCCCTAACTCCCTCCTTCTTTCCTTTCTTTTGTTAACATACAAATGTGAATATGAGTGCAGAATTTTACCTAATATGTTACAATTCTCCCTTAAGGCTCTGCTCTGGGAAGATACCTTTGGTCAAGTTTTTAAAAACCTCAGTCTTAGGGTATAATTAAGAAAAAACAAAGGGAGAAGTTCTACTCTACAGAGAACTTTACATTTTTAAAAGGTATTTGTTTCAAGGAAGCATATCGTTGAAGTATAAATTTCCCAAAGTAATTATTAGAGATTTTTAGGATGCTGGGGCTATGTGAATGAACAGTACAATGAGCAGAGTGGGTATATAACAATTTGAACCAGAGAGTGTTTTCTCTTTCTCTCTCTCCCCACTCCTTCCCGCCCTGCCCTTCTCTCCCTCTTCCTCTCTCTCCCTCTTCCTCCTCTCTCTCCCTCGTTCCTCCACTTCCTTTGGAAGCTGCTTAAGCTCAGTGATCCTCTGGATTTTTTGTTCACTCTCACTCTGTACCTTGTTTATTTTGACTTCATTTGTTCTGAAAGCAAGAAGGAAAAAATAACGAATATATTTCCCTCTCTGGTCTAAGAGGTTAAAGATGATATAAAAAAAAAAACGACATCAGCCCTGTGAGCTCTTAACCTCTGCAATAGAGGATGTGCCACAAAGGCACAGACCCAGAAGATATAGGCCAGGTGGGCTGCAACAGAGAACACATGAAGGAAATTTGGCAACAAGTCTGGAAAAGGAGGCCTGGTGACTGGGAGTGTTCAAGCACAGTGCGGGCCTTTCTGGTGGGTCTGGAGACAACAGGGACACAGTGACATAAATTCTTGATAATAGAGAGGAGTGACCTGGGTCGTTTGCAAGATGCAAGGAGGGTCTACTGACACCTGTGTGGAGAAGGCCATGAGAAGGGAGACTTTGAGGAGTAGGGGCCACGATGGATTACCATTCCCCAAACTTGTCCCACACGTGCCTATCTCCAGTGTTCCTCATGATGCCCCTCAGCTTGAAATCCTTTTCTCATCAAATCCTATCCAACCTTCAAGATTTAACATCCTTCTCCACTTCAAAAAGGGCCCCCTTTCACCCCTGAAGTGCTCGAACCCTTTAACCAGGCCTCTTTTCCCTTTATCACATCTTACCCTTCTGTACAGAAAGCTCACATCACTGACAGAAATACCCCATAGGTAGTAGCTGCGAAATGTTGGTTGAATGAATGAAGAAACATCAGGGAAACCAAACAGAAATAGCAGTGAGAATCACTTTTTTTTGAAAATTTGAATTTCATGACAGTAACCATGGTAGGATGAGGTAGTTAAAATTCAGTTTGCACTATTATGCCTTAACTGATAACTACGAAAGGACTTCCAATTTCTGTTTCATATTTTAAGTAAATCCTGTAGTTATTTTCTCGGTGACTACCCCCACTGGCACACCAGATGCAAACAATGGGCATTGTTTAACAGGGATATTAAGTACCTGTCTTGAAGAGGATCAAAACCGTGCCATTTTTGTAGCTATGTGGCTGAGTGGATTCATGGTCTTTAGAAATAACGATGGAAGCACGATAGAGACTGACTTTTGTCTCTCTAAAACCTTCTCTTACCTCGTATCAAAGACTGATTTCAAACCCCTGCTTTTGGCCCCTTCCAGCTGTGAATCTCTGCTTTCAAATAGATGCAACCTCCTACTAGTCTCTTCCAGCTGAGTGGTCAGCTTCTCAACTGATATCTCCAAGTCATTTTTTTCCTTTAGAAGTGTCTCAGCAAATTCCACCTTCTATCAAAGAAGTGAATAATTAGGATATTGGGAGGAACAAGGTTGCTACTTAGAGAAGGGTAAAACTAATCTTTTTCAACTGAAGAGAACTTTGTTTTGATCCAGATGTGTGTTTTGAACATGCGTGCGAGTGTGTGCGGACATACAGTTATACAGTAATGGAATACACATTTTCAAGGAAAGAGTTGAAGTCCTACATCTGTGATACATTGCCATGACCATAAGCTATATTCACTGAACACTCAGTAGAGTATATTTCAGCTATTAAACATTCAAAGCAGAGGATATTGATTACTGACATAAATCCGCCTCTTTAGTGTGTGACTACTAGTACTTTACAGTATTTTTCCTTATAGTATTAAAAAAATAAAGCTCTTTTCTAGAAAGGGAAAAATGGGAAAAGAAGGTATTTCACATGCACATACAAAATATTTTTAGAGTCCCCATAAATGTTAGTCTGTGGCTTCTGGTATTCAGAATACCTCTGAAGTAAAGGAGGCTGACAGGGAAACACTCAGGTACAAAATGGACGGAAATAAACCATGTTCCTAACAAAAAATTGTGATGGGTAATAAGTGTTTTTGATGCCTGCATAATTTGTATTTAATACTTTAGTAGAAAAAATATCACTAGCTCTGAGATTTTCTCTTAAAACAGCTATTTATATATATGTGGAGCATCAAAGTTCCAAAAAAGGAAAAATCTGCTTTGGGTCATCCTTAGAGGCAGCTATACCCTTTGACTTAAGGAACAGTTCATGGCAAGTGAATACAAAAATGATTAATGACTTCATTAATTGTATTACTCGTGTCTTAGTACAGCCTAATGAAATAGAGCATAGGATTATAAATGCACCCTATCTCTTTTCAAGTTTTCTCCAAATAATTCACAGCCAAGATCAACCCTCTGGACTCCAGGGACTACCTGAAGACACAAGCATGGTAGAACAGGAAGGTGCTGGGTTTGGGAGTCAGCCTCAATTGGGTCACTGGCTGTATGACCCTGGGCAAAGTCACATAACCCTCAGCTATAAAATAAAGGAGTTATTAAATGATCTTCAGCTCTGAAATTGGGATCCCAAGATTTCTGACTAATCAATAGCGATTTATTAAGGACCTGCTACGTAGAAGGCGCTGGGCTCAATTCAGGGAATACCATGATAAAATGAAGCAATAATCCCTACCCTAAGAAGCTCGCCTTCTATGAAGGAAGACAACATGAATGCCTGTGAGCAAGCAAAAGCAAATGTACACCAAATACACACACAAATCAACACAGGGTAATTTTGAGGGGAGAGGCACTGAGTAGTTAGATCAAGGAAAATTTCAAGCTGGAGAGAATTTTGAACTGAACTTTGCAGGAAAACTAGAATTGTCAAGGCAGAAGAAGGGGCAGAGATCAATTCCTTCTTCACCTGGGTGGCCCTGCCCCACTCCAGCTGTTCCCTATGCCTGGAATGTCATTTATCCTTCTTTTAAAATGCTGACTACATTCAGCCTGTATTGACCCTATAAAATCCAATCGGAATGCCATCCTTCAGTCCTTTGGGGTGTTAATTACCATCCCCCTTCAGATGTCTTTGCTCTTACAAGGCATTGCAAAAAGTAATTATCTGTGTATCTCCCTTCTAGACAGTAATTAGTTTTTTGAGGGCAGGGATAATAGTTCATTTACACCTTGTATCTCTCCTTCACCCAACAAAGGACTCCAAAGGTAGCAGGTGCCTAATAAATACGTGTTGTATCATATTAAACTATACAGTCCAAATTTCAAAAGACTCTGAACACAGCAGGTGTTTAATAAATGCTTTTATCGTATTATACTATATCATCAACATTTCATCGATTAGCACTGACTACCAGTGAATCTTTCAGGAAAATCCTCATGGACTTTGAGCTACTGGACTCATCACAAAATCATCTCTACAATGATGAATATTTTAAAAACTGTCTCCTGGTCTAACTGTAGTCCATGACAGCATGGATTCATCCAAGTCCCTGATGGAAAGGGACGAACAAAATTCTGCTGTGGTCTGCAGCCATTTTAGACATCATTTTTTGAAGACTTAGATAACTAAAATTTATGAGGAATATGACCAGGATGAAGTATTTGTAAGCAATGAAGAAACACTAGAAGAGGACAAGTATTGACTCCAGGCATACATTAGAATTCTTCATCTGGGATTGAGTCACTTAAAAAAAATCTTGATAACTGTATTTCAATATAAAAAGTTTCCTGTGTAATCAATGTTTTTTTTAATTTTATGCATTTAAAAACATTCTTCTGAGATGTCCATAGCCTTTACCAAAAGGAGACATGATGCCAAAATAGTTAAGAACTCTTGAATTAAGAGGAACAGAAAATAAAAACTCCCATTATATCATGCCCCTTAGATGTGGACTGTGAAAACTGACTTTCCTATTTTTAACAGGGTTATCTCACCGAATCAATATTTGTCTTTGTTTAAGAATTAAAAGATCTATTACTGACATATAAACGTCTATTGGAATAATTGTAATTAATAAAATTATGCCTACTTCATTAAGTTCCTTACGAAGCTTGTCATTTTCAACCATGATATTCTCTGGGCCTTTAGTATCAAATTCGTATTGCATGCTCAGTTGCCGTCCAAGATGAAGCTTCAGTTTTTCTAATTCAGTCTAGATGTTTTAAAAGTCGACATTAAAATAAAGGAAATAAGTGAATAAAGTTCTTATAAGTTCTATACCATACATTTTAGAGACCACTGATTCAGAGTAAAATCCTGGAGCCCTGCTCCATCAAGCTAGAATAAGTATGAAATCTCTATGGATCTACACACCCAGTCCCATGTTCCTGCTTCAGTCTACCCAGTTTTAAGCTCATCCTTGTTCTCCCATTCTTACTCCAAACATACACTTAACTAAGATTTTATACAATAGAGCCTCACAGTATTCATATAAATGACTAATAAATTTTTTGAAAAAAACAATTTTATTCAGGAAAAAGTAATGCACTATAATTACAACTTTTCTAACATATTTTTAAAGTTTCCTCAGCAGAAGAAATTACTATTAAGAATATAAGCATTACCTTCAGATTTTTATTTTCCCGCTCAAGAGTAGACATTTTCTCACTTGTCATTATTCCCGATGCTCGTTTCAAATATTCATTTTCTTTCTGGACTTTCTCCACAACTTTTTTCATTAAACCAATAGTTTTTTCTAGTTCCGGAATTGTTTTGCCACTTCTTCCAGACTGTACAAAAAAATTTATAGAAATCAGGTTAGATCAGGCCTAGAAATAATACTTTGGCTGTTAAACAAAAGGCCCAGTATTCCAAAAACACACAGCAGAGAGAGTTTCTGTCCTTAAAGAGAACACTGTTCTCTCTACCTGTTTAGATATCACGGTACTAGAGACAGTGTCCCAAGTGCAGGCTCCAAGCCAACAGAACTTCCCACCAAATCCAGGGCAGTAGAATCTCTACGTGATCACTGAGTCCTAGTGAAAAGATCAATTATATCAGAATCTGAATAGAATTTTTCAATTTAATTACATAAAAATTGGATTTCTGCATGTTTAAGGAAAATGTCCTGATATACTTTACACAAGGGGAGGCAACTTGCTGTCCTGGAGAAAGTGTAGTTCACAAAGCCTGGGTTGGAAACCTACTTTGACATTTAATAGTTTTGTGATGAAAGGCAAAGTCACCACCCTCTTAACAATAATAAAAAAATAATAATCACACTAAAGGTATCTCGCATTTATATAACTCTTAGTTTTGTGAAGCATTTTCTGTCGGTCATCTAACTTGATTCTTTTTTTTTTTAAATTTTTAAATAAATTTATTTAACTTTTTACATTCATTTTCACAAGATTTTGGGTTCCAAAATTTTCTCCCCATTTGTCCCCTCCCCCCTCCTCGATACACTGGACATTCTAATTACCCATATCACCAATCTG
>CM053770.1:216460049-216479336 GCA_028658325.1 Potorous gilbertii
TATTTTTTTGGGCCTCCTTTATTGAAGTATTGACCCATTTTTCATGCTTTTCTTGCATCTCTCTCATTTCTCTTCCCAGTTTTCCCTCCACGTGTCTAACTTGATTTTCAAAATCCTTTTTGAGCTCCTCCATGGCCTGAGCCCATGGGGTATCTATTTCAGATATTTGAGATACAGAGGCTTTGACTCCTATGTCTTTACCTGATGGTAAGCAGATCTCTTCGTCGTCAGAGACGAATGGCGCAATCATCTGGTCACCAAGAAAATAACCTTCTATGGTCTTAGTTTTTTTCCCTTTTCTGGACATTTTCCCAGCCAATTACTTGACTTCTTGAGAGTCCTCTCCACCCCCTGGCCCAGATCCGCCCAGCTAGTGCTTGGGGTCCGAGATTCAAATGCTTCCAGCCAGTTACTTGATTTCTGAGAGTCCTCTCCACCCCCTGGCCTAGATCCACCCAGCTAGTGCTTGGGGTCTGAGATTCAAATGCTGCTCCCCAGCCTCAGGGCTTTTGGCGGCAGGCCTGACTGCTCTTCAATGGGAGCTTATCTGCTGGTGGTCAGGTGGGGGCAGGGCCGCCTCCCAGGCCCAGTTCCCTCAGGGGGTTTATGCAGAGACCTTTTGTAATGGAGCTGCAGTGGAGCTCCTTCCTGCTCAGGGAGCCTCTGGCCAAGCTGCCTCAGCCTCTGCCGCAGCGGCGGCCTTCCGAGGGGGTCCGAGTCCCGGAGATACCCCGCTCCCCTCTCAGCCCTTCTCTCTCACTGACCTGTGCGTCTGTGGGTGGAAGGACGTTCCCGGCCGCGGGAGATTACGGTCCCTGAAGCCTGCTGGGGTCTGCTCGCTCCTCTCAGTGTGGTGCGGCCAGGGCAGGGGGAGGGGAGCGCTCTGCAGGGCAGGGCTCCGCTCTCCTCCGGGGTACCTTTGCGGTCGGTTTTTCAGGGCTCTCTGCAATGGAAATCTCCTTCACTGTGTTGCTGCGCGGCTTCCACTGTTCCAGAATTTGTCAGGAGTTCTTTTTAGAGGAAATCCATGGGCTGTGGGTTCGGAGCTAGCAAATGTGAGTCTTTCTACTCCGCCATCTTGGCTCCGCCCCCCCATCTAACTTGATTCTTAACAAGACTTCCGAGAGGTAGGCGTTACTATCATTCCCATTTTACAGAAGAGAGAACTGAGGCCTCAGGAGAAATGCCAAGTGACCTTGCCAGAGTTACACAGCTAACACGTGTCTGAGGTCTTCAAAATCAGGAGTTCCTGACTCCGTCCATGGTGACACCTGGCTACAGTTGAGCCTCTTTTCTCCTCTGTAAATAGGGAATAAAATACCTGTCATGCCTGCCTCACAGAGTTGCTTGACAAACCAGCTGGAAAATACACATAAAGCCCCTTGAAAACTAAGTCCTCAATAAATGTCAGCTCCTACTGTTATTGTTAATGAATATTCCCATGGATCAATGGATGATCACAAAGGTGAGGCCAGTCCTTGGTTAACAGACATAAATCTGCCTTATCAGACCCAGCACAGCCCTCAAAAACTTAGGGTCATCTTTTGTGATTAGGCATCAGAGCAGGACTTCAGGGGAGACATGTATGTGTATTCTGATACAGTCATTAATCTAATAAAAGCTAGGTTTGTCCTGAGCCTATCATACCTCCCAACCAATCTACTCTAGGACATGTTACATTCTAGAAATGGATAAACAAGAAGTGACACAAACAAAGGCTGTCAAGGAGGTTTTTGTGTATGCGAAACTGCCGGTCTTATGGCATCCAATCTGTGATCCTGTCCCCTCAGCAGCGTTTACTTGGAATCAGTGTGGGATTGTCCAATGCTGTTCTATACTTGACAGGAAGATAAAAAAGACAGTGATAAACTCCTTGAGAAGACCATCCTTTTCTTGTTGGAACTTCCATGCTGCTGCTTCTATCATGATCTAGCACTAAACGTTCTTATTAATACTTACTACAACACTCTCCTACAGAAGGGCACTCTTGGTATTATTACAAGAGCATTTACAGGGGAGGAAACTGAGGCTCAGAAGTTCTGATTTTCCCATAGTCACACATCTACTAAATCTCAGACAAAGGACTTGACTCTCTATTCTGAATCCTGTGTCAATGCTGAGAAACATCTTTAAAGGGCAATATATAACAAGAGGTAAAATTGAATAGTGCGTACAAAAGGTATATCAATGTGTGAGGCTCCGTCAGTGGAAATCTTCTCCATCTGGGAAGGGAAGAGATCATGAGTTGGCAGAAAAAAGGAAGAAAACCAATCAAACGGAAGAGAAGGTGCCCCAAGTTATGAAAGTGGAAATGAGCAGGGCAGAGTTCTTCAAGCAAAGGCTGAAGGACCATGAGGACACCTTGTTGGGAGGATTCTTCTCCAGCTCTGGGTTGAACTCAATGACCTCTGAGGTCTCTTCCAACTCTGAGATTCTGTGATCAGGACAGGGCAAGTAGAGAAGCTTTATTAGGACAGGTGGCTAGTCTGGAGAGAAAGAAGAACACTCCACTATTCCGGTACTACCACAGTATCTTAAACGCTAGATTGAGTACTTCAGATTTAACCTACTTGTTCAAAGAGATAGCGACAATAAGTCATGGAAAAGACAGAGAAATTTATTTTATGGAAAGAATTGTTCTAATGAGAAGGGAAGCTAAGGGTGGCATCAGCCAAAACACAACATCTTTTTTAGTAATTTCTATGTGGATATGTTTCTCTCCTTTTCAGGACAGGAGTCCTGAAAGCACAAGGTCACAATATAAACTTATTAACTTACCCCTCTAACTTGGCCAAGTTTTCTTTCAATTTCAGTTTTCTCTTTCTTCAGAAGTTCACACATTTCTTTCATATCACTCACTTGACGCTAAAAAAAATAAAAATAAGAAAACCAAAAATAATATTATAGGACCTTGGTGGAAATGTTCCCTCTATTGTGACCTCTCTTTAACTACCACCATAATGATTTGGTTTTCAATACAACATTCTTTATAGCAGACATGACTGTTTTCAATTATTTTATAGGATATCATGTAAAAGGGATCAGATCGTTCTGTTCAGACTTAGAGGGTAAAGTTAAAGGAAGATAAGTAATCCAAACAGACTATCTCATGAAATACAAATTTCCCATGATGGGAGGTTTCAAGCAGATGCTGATCTTGTTACAGATGCTAGAGATGATATTCATGGCTCCGTTAATGGTAGGACTATTCACTGAGTTTCTGACTCTAAGGTTCTATGAATTTACAAAGTCTATGAAATGTGGAAAAAAAAGATAAGCATAATATCTTATTTCAACTATTAATCTTCTAGAAAATTCAGTAGGTCCAAAAAGTTAGTTCCTATACTTAGAAAGAAATTCTAGGAATTGAGGGAAATAATGAATTCTTACTTAATTTCATTCAGTAATTCAACAAAATCTTAAGTGCTAGTCCACTGTCAAGCAAGGAGTACTATATTACTACCTCAGGGTGCTATACTGACAATCTTGAATTTCTAACAGAAATAGTAATTCACTGAAATTACTGAAATAATATTGACCCAGAAGATTATGTAAGTTAAATCAATCAATAAGCATTTTTGTTTAGTCTGCTTTTCCATTTACTGACCAGGAATATCCTTCAAAGTATTGCTTAAATTTACACCCAGATATACCAGTTAGACACTGGAAAATCTAATAACTCAATTTTTTCATATAAAAAAACAAATTAGTTTTAAAAAACTATTAGGTAGCAGAGAGAAAAAGAAAACTATACATTTTAGCAATCAGATTTAGATTTGGAAAATAATAGATTTAAATAAATGTCAGCATACACCTGGTGATATCTGCAAAATGTAATTTCTTACAAATGAATATAATTCTTATACTACAATATGCCAACTCTTAATAAGGTGCTATATGTATGCATTTTCTTATATTCCAAGGTAGTAGTCAATGCACACACATACATACTGAATATGAAAATGAAATGGCTACACATAAGGATTTTCTACTTTTATTTCTCAGAAGCTAAGATGATAAACACATATAGTAAAAACAAAGATTTGTGACTATAATATATTTCTAAAATACTAAAAAATGTACCTTTAACCTTGGCAAATCTTTATTTGCTTGTTCAAGTTGAAATCTTAGTTCGATATTTTCAGATGAGACCTTCAGGTTTTCCTTCTGAAGCAACTGTTCTCTGTTGGACTGACCATCTAATCGCAATTTTGTTGACTTCAGGAAAATAAAATAGAAAGAAATGCTTTATAAATTCCTACTGCAGGAGGAAATGCCTATTCTAAAAGGAGACTTTTGTGAAAGGGAGGTAGATAAATTATAGAAGATCCAGAGAAAATCAAAGTAAGGAAATGGCAAACAGGATTTCTATATGAAGAAGATGAAATAGTTGGTTTCTTGGGACTCTAGAAAAGAATCATCTTAAATTGTCATCAAATCAAGATTTTATCCTGTAAGAGTGAAAGACGAAACACCACTGCAGGGTGACCAGTTATTTAGCAAGTAAAAATACTGCAATTCAACAAACTTCCATTAAGTACCTACTAAGTGCTAGGTACTTCTGTGGCACTAGGAATTCAAAACCAAAACCCAACAGTTTCTGTGCTCAAAGAGTTTTACCTTGTAATGGAAGAGGAAACATAATAGCAAGATAATTGGGGGCAAGGAAATATTAGCTGAGGGGTTCAGGGAAGGCTTCATGGAGAAGGTGACACCACAGCTAAGGTTTGTGGAATCAAGGATTTAGAGAGGATGAGGGACTGCAGTCCTGGCATGAGGGACAGTTTTTGTACGTAAGCTAAGTCAGCAGTTCAAGGGCTTAGAACCTGAGGGAAAGAAGCTGATGCCAGACACCAAACACCTGAACTCTGCCAGTCCTTACTTCTGGAAAGAGGATGGGAAGTCGAGTGTATTTTTCTATAGGAAGTGGTTGGGATATTTAAGATGGGGAGAGCAGAAGGCTCAATGCTATCAAATGGCCAGTTAACATCAAAAAATTGCAGAGTTCAACTCTCTCACAGGTGGACTTTCCTTCTTCTACACTATAATGCAAATACACCTTCAACTGCATCTTCACAAAGAATTACTGTCCTAATACAAAGACTAGAGAAGGTACATGCAACAAAGACAACTCTGTGTAATCAGACCTATAAAGTACTGCTGCTATGTGGTACTGCAGCCACATCTACGGTAATGACATTACTGTCAATGTTGTTTACAGCCCTCCTTCGTTACGGCATTCCCTGTAACAGCTCATCTCTAATTTTACCTATTCAATTGGTAATTTTCTTTGGAGGAGAGGAGAGAGAACAATCTTTCTCTTTTTGCCACTCTAGATGTCAAATTGTTTTCTGAATAGTAAACCAACACTAAAAAAATTAAAAGCTAAGTATATTAGAAATTTCAACTAAAAATAAATTTCAGTTCCTGCCAAGTGGAAACTAGTTAAAAATACAAACTAATATAAACTAGTTAAAAATACAAGCTTGGAAAGAAGTCTGGCTACTTTGCTATCAAAAGTCAACAGTTAAAAGAAGACATTCTGTGCACTTCAGTTGGTTATGCTACCACCCATCTCTGCTAACAAGAGTCTGCCTCTGTTACCAAACCTGAGCAACTTCCTCAGCAGCTGTCTGGCTTAATCCGGTCCCTTCAGGAGCATTCTCTGTCTGTGCCCTCTCTCTGGGGTGTGGATCCACACCATCGTTCACTCCAGCATTATCAACCATTCCTCTGACAGTATCCTCTGGATCCAATGGACATCGGTCACTAATCTCTTCTGGGTCTCCTTGGGCACATTCTCTTGTTTCTTTTTTCTCTTCTTGATTTTCAAGGACTCCGTTTCCATTTCTGTAACAACCATGATTCATTTCTTCCTTCTCTCCATCTAGTTCATTTTCAAAATCATGTGTAGGATCTTCCAGGTCAGCATCAGTTTGCCTGGATGGGTTCAAATGACTGCACTCCCTGGGCTCAGAGGGCTCTAAACTGGTGGGAGCCAGAGCCTCGTCTGACTGAGGGCCTGCATCAAGGCACTGGTGAGGGGTCAGACCATTTCCAGTTATCTGATGGTGTGAATCATCAAAGCTTTCACTGTCAACTATTTTCTTCCTGTTTTTAACTGAGAAGACTGTTACAGGATTTTTTTTGTTCCCAAGTAAATTCTTTTTGGGAAAGACAAAACACTTGAGTTTACTAGTTTGGGTGGCAAGAGAGGAGAAGGTGGTTATGTCACATGCTGAACTCTGCTTTGAAGCAAAAGACGAGACGGAACATGAAAAGAAGAGAAAGAAAACAAGAATAGAAAAGAAACCTGTGCTGAATGTCTCACATTAAGGCATTCACAAACAATTCCACATTCATGATTCATTTGTAAAGAAAAAACAGGCACCTACCATGTTCATTTGTTAGAAATGATGATGCCTATGTTTTCTACTTTAACTGACATACTGCCTCCAGGAACAAAAAGACATTTTTAATGGTAAGAAGCAGGTAAGAGTCACACTAGACATTCATAATCGATGGAAATGCAGTGAGCCCCATACTTTAGCCAATACTGGGCGAGAAACGATCAATCACATAAGTTAGTATTTATCAGGAGCTACAATGTTCACTTGCAAACTAGTTTATGGATATGAAAGCAAAGAAACAGACAGCTGGCAGAACTCTTAAGCAAAATAGAATATTAGCAAATGATTCCTATTTTATCAACTGACATTTAATAAAATAAAATCACACTTACTAAAGGCCTAGAAAGTGCATCTTTCAAAGAAATCTGTTCTTCTAAAGTGTGAAGCTTATCCTGAAGATATCTGTTTTGTAAATGTAAGTCTTCTATGACAGAATCTCGGGGAAGAGCTTGCTGAGTCCTGTAAGGAGTCAAAAAGAGAAAAAGAAGTTTACATCTTCTATAAAACATAGTTTTTTATGGCTACCTAGCACAGCTACATTAAGAAGTCATGCTCTTCTCCTCCAAGGAGGAACCCAAAGACAGAAAAGCCCACATAAACCAAAACATTCATGCCAACATTTTTTGTAGTTGTGAAGAAGTAAAACCAAAGCACTTAGTCATCAGCAGGGGAAAGACGACACAAAGTGTAGTTCATGAATGTAATGAATGCTACCATACCATGAGACATGACCCTGTGGTGTGAACTTCACCGAGCTGTGAGAGGCAAGTGAACTTTTGTGTAGAATAAATTCATGGGCTGGACGTAACATGTGATGAGGGAAAGGCTTCTTACTTGTAAACTTTAAAGTACAACAGAAATGTCAGTTAATAGTATTATGCTTTAAATAGGGTCTCTACAAGACCTCTCAGGCCCTTTCTCATTCCGCAATTCTAGTATTCTGAATGGATTTTGAATGAAATCATCATTTTAACACAAAGCACATAAACATATTTTAAATTTTTGTACATCATTTAATAGCAGTCTTCCTTAAAATATCTTACCTCATATAACCTATTTCATTCTCTAGTTCAATATTGGTTTTTCGAAGTTCTTCTAATTCTTTTTCTAAATCTGAAGCATGTACTCCCATAACACGATCAGCAGTCACACCACTTGATTTTAGTTTCTTTTGTAATGTGATTTTATCTTTATCAGACCTGTGAAATTTAATATATATCATTCATTATTAATAACATAAGATATACTCTGGTTTGCTCATCTATCTTATACTTACACATACACTTGGAATATATCAAAAGCTATATTTAATTTGAATTAACTTATTAAAATTTATTAAAAACTAGAAACACCATTCACATAATTCTCATATAAACATCCATAACACATTTTTAAAAACAAGATGAACCAAACTATAGATAGCAATCAAAACTAATGATACAGATTATGTCCATTTTTAAATACATTGTAGTTATACTGTTGCTTTAAATTCATTAAAAAGAGATTTTTCTTTTCACGTAGTGAGGTTCAGAAATAAATTCAAACTTACTTCGCCAAAAGCTCTTTTAAAGTATTCAACTGCTTAGTTAGAGCATCTACTTCTTTTTCTTTTTCTTTCAATTTGTTTCGCATCCCTTGAGTTTTAGCCTGCCACTTTTTACCTTCTTCCCATCGAATTAATTCTTCTTGACAGCTCTGTAAAGTAAGAATGGAAAAAGAATGATGATAGCTCTTATTTACACGCTCTGATAAGGCTGACAAAAGCGATGACATGAACATATCACTTTAAACCACATGCACATGGCACAGATGGGAGGATGCAGGCAATCAATAAATGTGTTGACAGAAAAGTTTGGTTAATCAATCAATATTGTTTACATATGTTGTTCCTTGTTGTTTTTTGGTTTTATTTTTTTATCACATCTAAGACAATGTTTGTCCTTCCGTTATGCAGCAGACCTCACAACCTGGGAAAAGCTGCTGACTGGGCATGCACATCCATGGATCAGGCAGTTCCTTCAGAGTCCAAGTATAAGAACCTACCTGGATCAGGTGATGTGAGTTCTCCAAGGGTACTGAGGTGCTCCTGCTATCTCCTTATTTACCTGGGCCATCAATTCTCTATGAACTATTTCTGTTCTATTCTTTCTAGCACAAAGATCATTTCATTTGGCAAAGAAAAAATAAGCATAGTATAAAACCAAGCAGCTTGGACTTCTCTGCTGTCCATCTTCATCACCTGATCCATTCCTAACAGAGGTCCTGTCCCTTCCTCCAAGAGAGCAGAAAGCCCATGATTCCCTTCCTTCTCTCATTCTGAGCTTCAGTACTCCTTAGAGTATCCCTGTAAGATCCCACCATGGTTCTGAATCCATCCTCTTACCTCCCCTTGCTACCACTTTGTGAACAAGTACTTTTAAATTCCCACCTGGTTAGTGCGATGCCACTGATCTGTTCAAACAAATCAGCTTTTTCTTCCTCATTGGAATTGTTTCTCTTTGCAACTTCAGAATTTCATGAGTTTTCTATTCCTAATGGGCTGACATGCCCTGGAGAATTTTTGTCCTTAAGATCTCCTATGCTCCTGCACCCTATGAAATCTGCTCCCTGCAAATCCATGCCACATATTAAACTAGAAACACTTCAAGATGCTCCCCTCAATGTTCCTTTCATTCCCAACTCTTAAACCAGCTCCTTCCCATTGATGAGAGTCAGACCTAGAATAAAACTTCCTTTGTATGGTTCCTATGCCTCTTGAGGAAAGAAATTATTATTAAGGCATGTCATAAAATTATTACCTGTTCTGCTTTTGACAGAAAGTGAGCTTGATCAACCATCTGGAAAACTGAAGTCCCTTATCATTAGTACATTACATCTTCAGCAGACTTCTGACCTGTTTCCCAAACTCTCCTTTTCCTTCAGTACAGTGTACTCCAAAGGCAGTATCATTTCTATTTCTACCTGCATTCATCTTCACCCAAAAGCACTCCACTGCACTTCCTCATTTCGGTTCCTAAATAAGTGTATCTTCTTAAAAGACAGTGCTACAACTCTCTTCTCCTTTGCAATCACCCTGTAATCGTCAAGACTTATCATTTCTTGCTTTTCAATGTCCCTTGGATCTGCTCGATCCTCTCCATTCACGTTGCTGCCACCCCAATTCTGATCTTCATCAAACCATGAACTTGGATCTCCCTTGACTGGGCAACATCCGTTTCCAGCCCATCAAGCCTGCCTAGAGCCTAACTACTCTTCAGAAAACACCTGTTTCTCCCTATGCATTAAGTCCAAACTTCTCCACCGGACTCTTAAGACCTTCCATAAACTCTGCTGCTGCTGCCCTTTCCAGCTACTTCTCCAATGACAAGTCTATAAAAAGAGTAAAATGGTGGGAAAAGGAGAGTCAGGACCAGATACTTAAAGCCACAAGACCACGAGAGAGCTAATTAATACCGCCGAACCCCCGTTCTCTCATCTGTGAAATGGAGATAACAATATCCGTGTGACTTGTCTCACACAGTTGTGAAGGATGTGAGTTCACAATATTATTGTTATCGCATTACATATGTATATTATACATATGTACACATACACATACATATATGTATAGTGAATCACAATCAAGTTAGCGACAGAGCTAGAATTTGTGTCTAGGGCTGTCTCCTGTTCATGATCTATCACCAGGCAGGTTGGCCCATGTCACTCTGATACTCAGTAAACTTGTGGCTCCCTATTGCCTCTAGGAGCAAATACAAAAAGCTGTATTTGGCATTCAAAGCTCTTCATAATCTGGCCCCCTACTACCTTCCCAGTCTTCTTACAGTTTATCCCCAACACACTTGTTTCCTAGCTGATCCACAAAACAGACCCTCTACCTCTCAGCTCTTAGCATTTTCTCTGGCTGTCCTGAAATGCTGTCCCTCCCCATCTCCATCTCCTGGCTTCCCTACCTTCTGTTTAGTATCAACTAAAACCTCATCTTCTAAAGGGGGCCATCTCCAGTTGTCCTGATCTATATCTGACCATGGGGCATAGATGGCTCTGAAGGAGAAAGTGAGGCTGGTGACCTTGCACAGATTCATTTATAAGTCATGCCATCACCTTCCTGATGTCATGGTCTTCTTCAAGAAAGAAGGGCAAACAACATCTTCTAAAGGAAGCCTAATGCCTTTTAATTTCTGGTACCTTCTAGAATTATTATTTCCTATTTATCCTGTGGGCAGCTAGGCGGCACCCTAGTGCATAGAGTGCCAGGCCTGAAATCAGGAATCTTCCTGAGTTCAAATCCAGCCTCAGACACTTCCTAGCTGTGTGACCCTGGGAAAGTCACTTAACTCTATTTGCCTCTATTCCTCATCTGTAAAATGAGCTAGACAAGGAAATGACAGACCACTCCAGCATCTTTGCCAAGAATACCTTAAATGAAGTCATGAAGAGTCAAAAAACGACCAAACAACGACAACATGTTACCTCATATACAGACTGTGTACATATTTGTTTGCATGCTGTCTCTCCATTAGACTGTGAAGTCCTTGGGGCAGGGACTATCTTTTACCTCTTTTTGCATCTCCAGTATTAAGCACAGTGCTTGGCACATAGTAGGCATTTAATAAATGTTTACTGCCTAAATGGTACTCTGAGTAGCTGAATTGGCCAAGGTCTCTAGTTATCCTGATGAAAATCTGGATCCAGATGGCTCAGGAGGGGAAAGTGAAGCTGGTGACCTTGCGCAGCCCTCCATCATTTCTCTCATGTCATGGTCCTCTTCAAAAACAAAGGATGAACAGACTGACTGCCTGACCACTGGGAATGCTCTCATTTCCTCTGCTATCAAGTAATCTTTAAAAGCCAGTCTGAGTGTGGTCTGTGTATTCCGTGCCTTCTGTACTGGTTTCCAATGTCACATAACAAGGCTGAGTTTTCTGTCTCCTATCTGGCGGTGGGGTTTTTCTAACCAGGCCTAAGCTATCAAGGGACCAGTTTCATATATTTTTATATTATAGAAAGAGTCCAGCACAAGTTTGAATACCTAGCAGGCAATCAATACATCTGTTGACTGATAGAGCAATTTAGTTAATCAAGAACTCTATAAGACCATTTAAACAATAATGAGGAGCCGCTCTTTACATACCTTTTCTTTTGTTTCTGCTTCACCACTAAATTTTTCCAGCTGACTTTCTAAAGTTTTAACTTTCTTCTGAAGTTCATCTATAACATTCTGTTTGTTATCTACAGGAGGTTTGCTCTGAAAAGTAAAACATTTTCCATAATAAGAAAAGTTACCTCCCATTTTATTTTATTATTTGATTGACTAAAATGGGAAATGTTTTGAAAACATTTTTACATCTAATAAAAATACTTGTTAATAAATACTATACAAGGTATGTGCACTCCCAAGTACAGTTTTCTGCACCTCAGCAAGAAAAAGGCATATGTACTGTTATTCTGATTCCAAAAGTCACTTGTTGATAGCTGCTACAACCAGACAGATCTGATGACCAGTTTTATTAAGCCAGTAGAGATTCAACAATGACACGTTGAAGCAAAAATGTTATATACAGATCTGCTCTACACAACATTTATGGCAAATTAAAGTCCAAAATCTTACACACACGAAAAGTCTTTACCTGCAAACCACAGGTTAACCTTTTAACTCGTTTCTTCAGTTCTTCATTTTCTTTCTCTAATTCTTCTTTTTCTCTAACTATTTTGTTGAAAGCTTTCTGTTTTTTCTGCATTTCACTGTTCAATTCATCCACCTGATTACTCAGCGAGTCCTCTCTGCTTCTACTCATTTTAAGAGCTTCTTTACATTTTAGAAGATTTTCACTTAAATCTTCTATATGAACCTTTTACAACGAAGAGAAAGGGAAATATTCTGTTTAGAAATGTGTTGTTTTTTTTTTTTACAAAATAAGGCAATGATAAATTCTATTTTTATATCATTCTTTCTGCAAAAACCACTTGATCACACACATTCCAAATTGAACTTTCTCTAATAACAAAGGAAAATAGAACAAAGACGCCTGAGACAGCAATGATGTCTAACAATATATACAATATACATTTTAGTCTTTTTTAAAAGCCTTTATTCTTTTGCTTTTGGGGAAATACGTTTTACCATCTATTCCCCAGAACTAACATTACAAGCTTTCCACTGCTAACGTCTTGGTTTCACTGTGATCTTCTCATTTCATACTATAGTCATCTTGTGAGGCGACTTATTTCACTGCAACAATTCATATAAACGTCTCATCATTCTAAATTCCCTATATTCATCATTTCTTATTACACTATGATAATCAATTACATTTACATACTAGTTTTCTTCAGTCATTTCCCACTTTTGGGGCATCTACTTTCTTTCCAATTCTTTGTTACATACAGAGAGCTGTTATGTTACACATGTGGTGCTGGAGTTATTTGTCCAGTAGGAAGACCAAAGACACAAACAGTTTAGCCCCTTTTCTTACATCATTTTAAGTCAGTATCTAGCATGGCTGAACCAAGTCATCCTTCTACCAAGAGTCCTTCCATTCCTCCTCAAGCCTTTGTATGACAACAGCTTCAGTTTTTGTCAATAATTTCAGGGAATGGAAACCTCAGTTGTTTTCATTTGCAATCCTTTTTTATCACTGATTTGGAATATTTCCTTGAGCCATTTATTCTTTTTACTTCTTTGGAAAATCATTTCTTCATGTATTGAGGTATTACCTCTTATATGTTTATGTTAATTTCCTAAGCTTTGATACTGAACTTATATCTGAAATTATTCAACAGTTTCTTTTTATTCTTTTTCATCAATTTCAATCAAGCAAAAGTTTAATTATATGTAACTGACATGGTGTATTTTGCCTTATATGATAATCTCTCTTCCTTCTTTAGTTAAGCATTATCCTTTTAGTTATAGTGGTGAACGATTACCTTGTTCTTTTCTATTTTTTTTAAATAATGTAACCTTTAACATTAAGTTTCTTTATCTATTTGTTGTGCTGTCTATGATATAGGCTGTTGGTCTGTCAAACTGCTTTCTACTTTTCCTAGCATTTCCTGTCAAAAAGCTGAGGTCTTCTCTAGCTAGTTATGGTCCTGAATTTATCAAACACTGAGCGACTGTTTCAATGATTTTTTTATGGATGGCTTTTGTTTTTACATCACCTACATTTGCCATTATGCCTTTCTCTGTACCCTTTCCTAGAAAGCAAGCTCAAATAAAGAAAAATATTTTAGCAAACTAATCAATGTATCAGACAAGTTTGATGTTATGTCCCACATCCATGCCTCTCTGACCTTTATACAGAAAGGCCAGAAAGCAGGTTAGTGGACAGACCTCCATGGGAAAGACAATTATCATAAAAAGAATAATTTGTTAAATTATTTATACACCAAAAATATGTGCATTTATAACATCATGTGATTATAAATGGAAGTTTTAATAAGGCTATGACAGGAAGCAGCTCATTTCTTTGGAGAATTCAGGTCAAAGATAAAAGGAAGTACTACAGTTCTAGAGAGCGTAATGTATCAGGATAAGATTGAGGCACAGGGTCTGAACTGGCTCCTCTAGTGTCACTCTCTGAAGAAAATGACAAGGGCCACCCCACTAACCTAAGATATACAACTTACTACCACTTTAGAAGCTTCCAATTTCCAATTTCCCTGTTCTGGCAGTTAGCCATTTAACTAGCGATGTCACCCAGAAATAGACCTCAGATTTGAAGACCTTAGCCACTGGAAGGCATCTGCAGGCAAATTTTTTTTTGTCACAGTATTTTCAAACAGAGCATTTGTGAGCCCTGGGTAAGATTTGAAAATTATCTTTTTCCATTTGCAAATAGCTTGATCATCCTCTCACACTTTATGCCCTATACTACTACTCACCATTTGACTTATCACATAATAAATACCTGTATGCCACAGAGAATGAAATTTTATGCCATAAAAAATGTGCAATCAAATGTACATATTATACTGCACATACACTGAAATAAACTGTCTTTCAAGAGAATTCATAGGCAGTTCACAAACAGATGCCCTAAGTCACTGGTGCTCACCTGGAGATCTCTAGTGTGGCGGTCGACAAGCTGCTGAACATTGAGATCTGCCTCTTTCTGGGATGCGGAAAGAAGGATGCGTTCTTCAGCAGCAGCTGTCATCTCGGCCCGGAGCTCCAAAAGTGCTCGACTGAGGGCCTAGGGAGATTCAAATTCATAAACAAAGCATTTCATCAAATAAGGATTTGATATGAAAAACTGCTAAATACAAACACACACTCATACACCAGAAATGAATTTCTAGTGTGATCCAAGAGAGAAGGGCTTTAGTAAAACATACATACGTACATATGAATGCATGGCTGTATTTCAGTATTTTGACAGCTCTCTGAGCCTACTGATGTGTGCACAACCTCTCCTGGTACAGGCTGAAACTCACTCCCCTTTCTAAAAGTAATCATTTTAAATTATGGAGTCTGAGAACTTGAAGGGAGCTGATGGCTTCTCTATTTCAGCCCCCATTCAAGACACATGTAAACCATTTCTTGAGAGCATAGCCCTGGCATGTGTATCTCTTTAAAAGTTCAGATAGGATTAATAACTTTAAGAATTTGAATCTGATATTGCAGAAAGTGTTTGTGATAAGAACTGAGCATGGTGCTTGAGAAATGTCTTCAAGCGAAGCACCTTGCCCTGTGGGTTTAGATGTTAAAGAGACTATTTTCAAATTTGTAGCAGGAAGTTAAATTTGGGACTGAGTTTCCAGACAGATGAAGAGCTAAAGACCCCAAGCATTCTGCAATCAGGTGCTCTGGAGCACTGAGAATAAGCTGATCAGTCATGACTAGATGAGAAGGAATGGGATTATCCCAATGCATTTGGAACCATAGGAACTGAATTCAAATCCTGACTCTGTTACTTCCTACCTATAACACACTTTATCCCAATTTTCTCCTCTAAAAAAAGGTGGGGGGCAGGGAATAAATGGCCTCTAAAGTCCACTCTAGTTCTAAATCTGTGATCCTCTGAACCATAAATCCTATGACAAGAAGGAAATTTGCCCCTCCAGGGCATCTGTCCTCTGATCCTGCAGTACCTCTTCCATTTTCTAGAATTTTCCAAAGACACCCCTGACGGTGGTTCAGTAATCATTTCTGCCAGTATGAGAAGACAATGTCAAAGTCAATTCAACAAGCATTTCTCATGTGTCTGTTTGTACCAAGACATGTTCTAAGCTTTGTGGATACAAAGAAGGTAAAAATACTACATGCCTTCAGGAAGCTCATAGTCTAATGAGGGAGACAACAGGTAACCATTTCTGGGAGAATAAGCTCCAAACAGGACAATTTTGAAACAATCTCAGAGGAAAGGCACTAGATTAAGAGAGAATGGGAAAGGCTTCCTGCAAAAGATGGAATTTTAGCTATGTCTTAAAGGAAGTCTGGAAGTCAGGAGATAGGAATAAGAAGGGAGAGAATTCAAGGCATGGAGAAAGTCAATGAAAAGACAAAAAAGTCAAGAAACAGTGTCTAGTGTGAGAAATATCAATTAAGTCTGGTGTACCTGGGCTTTAGAAGTCAAAGAGAGAATTCTATATTTGATCCTAGAAGGAAGAGTGAGCCACTGGAGTTTACTGAATAGTGGAGGGACATGGTCAGGCTTGATCTTCAGGAAGCTCTCTCTGACAGCTGAATAGAGGATGGACCAGAGTGGGGAGAACAGTCAGGAGGCTGTGGCAGTGGGCTAGGTGAAAAGTGATGAGAATCTGCCTCAGGATGTGGCAGGATCAGAGAAGAGAAAGAGATCTATACTAGAGATGTTATCAAGGCAGAAATGACAGGACTTGGAAACTGAATATGGTAGATGAGAGAATGATGAGTTAAGAACAACACCTGAGTTACGAGTCTGGTACCCTTCACAGTAATAGAGAAGTTAGGAAGAAAGGAGGGTTAGGGTGAGTCAGAAAATGAATTCAGTTCTGAACATACTGAATTTAAGATAGCTACATCATGTGTCATTCAAGATGTCTAATAGGAGTTTGGAAATGAGAAAATTAAAGTAAGAGCATTCAGAATAGAAGATCTGAGAATCATCAGTATAGAGATAATTGAGTCTATGAGAACTGATGAGATCATCAAGTAAAATAGTACGAGAGAGAAGAGCGGGGAAGAGAGAGGAGGAGAGGAGAGGGGAGGGGAGGGCAGGGAGAGAAGAGAGGGGAAGAGAGAGGAGGAGAGAAGAGGAGAGGGGAGGGGAGGGAAGAGAAGCTGGCCCAGGATAAAGCCTTGGAGAACAACCATTGAGCAAGCAGGACCTGGATGAGGACCTAGCAAAGGAAATTTCAAAGGAGTGGTCAGACAGGTAAGAGGACATAATGAGAAGGGATCAAGAAGACAGGGATCAAGGGTTAAAGGCCACACTCACCCAGACTGGGGACCTGGTCACATCACTCACTCTACCTCTCCCTTCTCATAGGTTACTAAAGACATGTGAAGTGCTCACATGAGGCACAGCAGGTTTTCAGAGGGTTAAGTGTAACTGAAGGGAATTCTTGGTAAAGGACACATTTTCCAGGGCTGAGCAATTAACAGGTAATACAAATATTTCAACACTACTTTCTAAATCACAGTGACAAGCCATATACTCTCTTGCATTAATAACTGTGTTGCTGAACACTTACTTTTTGCTGTTTCTCTTTCAAAGCCAACTGGCCCTTAAGTCGTTCTACTAGATTTTTCATGGTGGCTGTTGGAGCTCTGGCATTGGCTTCTTTCTGAACCTGGACTTCAGATTTAAAGTACTGCAACTCCTTCTCTGTCTGGGACATGGAATATTTTAAGTCTTCTATCTCAGCATGCAGTTTTTTCACAACTTCTGCATGGTTTTCTTCAAGGCTGGAACAAGCAAACAAGCATGCATTTAATGGAGTGCTCAAATGAGCTTAATTTTGCTAGAATGAACATTTTCTGGGATAGACACTCCTCAAGTGGCCAGAAAGTCTCTTTGAATACGTCACAAATGGAAAAGGAGAAGCCTAGTAATAAAATTCCAAAACTAGAATATAACAGTAAATACTGAACAATCCTCCATTTCAGGAAATTTTTCTTTAAGAAGATAAGTGAGGGGGCTCTGCTTCTCCAAGTTCATGCAACATCATGCAATTCTGTTACTCAAATAACATGGTCTATAATAAACAAAGACCATAGTAGTCATACATATTCTCACAAGCTTCAACAATTAAATTCAATTTGATGCCAACATTGCTCTAGTGATATTTTATTAAATTTCTACATTTTATTAAATTACAATAGGATTTATTAATTACAATGGGAAAAATATAAGGGTATTGCTAAAATAATAAATTCTACTAAAGGTTTTAAGTTTCAAAAACTCTATTACCAAATTAAATAAATAGTTATTGCATGTGTTTAATTCTAGTATGCACAATTAAGCCTACCTAAAAAAAAAAAAGAGTATACAAAGGAAAACACTTAGGCAATTATTCTGATTCCTAAAATCTGGGGTGAGGGGAGGTGGGGGAAGGAGTGATAGAACTAACTTTAGCTTGATTTGTTCTGATTATCCACACAAGTTCAATGAATAAACATCAAAAGTCCAATGCATGTGGTAACACACCACATCTAACTGTATTTACTACTAATGTAAATATGAAGGTTTAGTAGAATTTGAAAGAAATATTTTAAATGGAAATGAGAAGGATCTTAAAGTACAAAACATTTATTTTACTTATTAGGCCTAAACAATGCACAAGAGTAAATCAAAATAAATTATTCTTTTCTAAATAGCCAAGTACTATATTTTAAGTAACAATTAAAACAAACACAAAGTAGCCTCATTCAGATTCACTTTCTATGATTAAAAATACTATATGGCTCTTAAAAAGAAAGTATTTATGCTGGAAGATCTCATATATGGAAATACCATTAATTACCATTAAGTCTCTGTTTCTGTTAGGGAGAAAAATTTTCCTTAAAATCACAGTTGGTGGGGGAGGGAGCAAGCAGAGGAGAAGCAGATACCTGCTACACCTCTCCCCAAACTCCTCAAAAAACCTGTAAAAAATGGCTCTAAGCAAATTCAGAGTACCAGAAGTCACAAAATGACAGACTGAAGCAAATTTCTAGCCCAAGACAATCTGGAAGATTGACAGGAAGGATCTATTGCACCTGGCTGGGAGTGGAGGGCCATTCAGCATGGGCCATGCCAGATGGGACAGAGCTGGAGCAGGCCTTAGAGGCTGAACGGATGGCAGCAGCTGCGGTTTCTACACTTCTCAATGCACAAACACTCAAGACACCTTCTAAGGTCAATAGGAAGGGTCTCTCACCTGGCTGAGAAGGAAGAGGGGTCTGGCCCCAGGGCAGTGGCAACCACTGCTAAAGCTGGGGCTGCTTCTGGAGCCCTCCACATAACAAAGAGCTCAAAAACCAAGTAATTGGCTGGGAAAATGAGCAACTGAAAAAGAAACAGGTTATAGATTCTTATTTTCTTGGTAAAAAGGAATTTTCTTACATTCTTGGTGACGAGGAAGATCAAAACATACAATCAGAAGAAAACAAAGCTAAAGCACCTGCATCCAAAGCCTCAAAGAAAAATATGAATTGGTCTCAGGCCATGGAAGAGCTCAAAAAGGATTTTGAAAATCATGTAAGAAAAGCAGAGGAAAGGGAACTTTCCATAAAATAATAAGCAATATCTACCTAAAACCTTCAGCAAGCATTATATGCAATGGGGAGAAGCTAGATGCATTTCCAATAAGGTCAGGGGTGAAACAAGGATGCCCACTATCACCACTATTATTCAATATGGTACTAGAAATGTTAGCGGTAGCAATTAGACAAGATAAAGAAATTGAAGGAATA
>CM053770.1:216479836-216635369 GCA_028658325.1 Potorous gilbertii
CCTTTTCTGGGCATTTTCCTAGCCAGTTACTTGACTTCTGAGAGTCCTCTCCACCCCAGGCCCAGGTCCGCCCAGCTAGTGCTTGGGGTCTGAGATTCAAATGCTGCTCCTCAGCCTCAGGGCTTTTGGTGGCAGGCCTGGGTGCTATTCAATGGGAGCTTAATTTCTGGTGCTCAGGTGGGAGCAGGGCCGCCTCCCAGGCTCAGTACTCTCAGGGGGTTTATGCACAGACCTTTTGTAATGGAGCTGCTGCAGAGCTCCTGCCTGCTCTGGGAGCCTCTGGCCACCTGCTGCCTCTGCTGCTTCCTCTGCCACTGCCTCCCAAGGGAGCCTGAGTCCCGGAAACACCCCGCTCCCCTCTCAGCCCGTCTCTCTCACTGACCTGTGAGTCTGTGGGTGGAGGGACCTTCGCGGCCACTGGAGATTCTGTCCCTGAAGACTGCTCAGATCTGCTCGCTCCTCTCTGTGCCGTGCAGCCAGGGCAGGGGAAGGCTTCGCTCCCAACTGGTGCGCGATGGACCTTTGGGCTCAGTTTTTCAGGGCTCTCTGGAACGGAGATCTCCTTCACTGTGTTGCTGTGCGGATTCCACTGTTCCAGAATTTGTTGGGAGTTCTTTTTAGAGGAAATCCATGGGCTGTGGGTTTGGAGCTAGCATATGTGAGTCTTTCTACTCCGCCATCTTGGCTTTGCCCCTTCCCAAACAACTTTTAAAAAAAACTCCTCAGATTGAATTCTAGAGTGGCAGAGTCAACAAGAGGTCAGACTAGACATTCTTTCAGTCTAAGACAACTCAGGAGGCTCAAGAGAAAGATCTGTGACACAGGGAAGATGCTGACCCAGAGCCCATGTGGATAAATACCAGTGGTGGTGACATAAGCAGCAGCAGCTTTATGAGCTCTGAGATGGGAAGGGAACCTGGCAACCAGTCAGAATGAGACTACAGAGGACCCCTGAGCTAGTATTGGTGCAGGACCAAACACTGGCAACTCCATTGACTATACCCATTTCTAGGTCACAGTTCAAGGGTGGAGAGGAGAGCTTATGGTCCCAAGAGAACAGGGGGCCTGAAAAAACACTGCTTGTGTTAGAAAGAGACCAGGAGAGTAACCACATACATCTCCGCAGATCACACCATCTCAGAAGCACTGAAAATTTTCAAACTGCCAGAACTACTAGGAAAATAGCACAGCCAAAAAGCCAGAAGCTTGGGATAGTGTCCCTCCTGCAACTTCAAACATCAGGAACAGTGCAACTTTTCAGCAACAGAGTGCAACTTTAACATAAAGTTCAAAGTCAAGCAATATACTGGGAATAAATAAATAAAGCCTCACCATAAAACACTACTATGATAACAGAGAAGATCAAGATATAAACTCAGAAGACAATAATGTCACAACACCTACAAGCAAAGGCTCCAGAAAAAAGTGATTTGAACATAAGCCCAATAAGAATCCATAGAAGAGCAAAAAAAAAAAAAATGCTTTTCAACATCAAATAAGAATGGTAGAGGAAAAACTGGGAAAAGAAATATGAGCAAGGGAGAAAAATTATGAAAAGGCAATTAAAAAGAGAAGCACAAAAAATACTGAAGAAAATAGCATCTTAAAAAAAAGAATGGTCAAATGGTGATGAAAATAATTCCTTAAAAAGCAAATTTGGATGAAAAAAGAGATACAAAAGCCCAATAAAGGAAATAATTCCTTAAAAACTGGAATTGGACAATTTGGAAGATAATGACTCCAAACTGTCCAACTGAACAAAATGGAACATAATGACTCCATGAGATATCAAAAAACAATAAAACAAAGTCAAAAGAATGAAAAAAATAAAAGAAAATTTGAAATCTCTCACTGTAAAAACAAATGCCCTAGAAAACAGATTGAGAGGAGATAATTTAAGAATTACTGGATTACTTGAAAACTATGAAAAAAAAAAAAGAGAGCCTAGACATCATATTTCAAGAATTGATAAAGGAAAACTTCCCTAATATCCTAGAACCTGTATGTAAAACAAAAATAGAAAGAATCTACCAATCCCAAAATAAAACTCCCAGGAATATTACAACCAAATTCCAGAGCTTCCAGGTCAAAGAGGAAATACTTCAAGCATCCAGAAAGAAACCATTCAAATACTATAGAGCCAAACAGTCAGGATCACACAAAATTTACCAGCTGCCATGTTAAAGGAGAGGAGGGCTTGGAATATGATATTCTAGAAGGCAAAGGAGCTAGGATTATAACCAAGAGTAACCTACCCAGAAAAACTGCATATAATCCTTATGAAGAATGAAAAGACCAAAACTTACTAGAAATTTTGACAAATACATGACTCAAAAGAAGCATAAAAAGTAAACAAGAAAAAGAAAGGTTAAAAAGTTAAGCTGTTACATTCCCAATTATTAGGGTAGTCAGGACTCTACATAGGCAGGAGGCATGGGAGTGAGTTGATTAGGTTGAGATGATCACAAAAAGGAAAAAGAAAGCCCTGAATGAAGGGGTAAGGGAGAAGAAGAATGGGGAAAATTACTGCATACAAAAAAGGTGATCAAGGAGATCTTACACCAGAGGGAAAAATGCAGGGAAATGCGGGGTTGACAATGCTTGAATCTCATTCATCTAAAATGGTTCAAATAGAAAAGGATATAGAAACATAATCAACCGTATTGTACTCCATCTTACCCAACAGGGAAGTAGGAAAAGAAAGAGATAAGAGAAAGAAGAAGGGGGGATTATAAAAGGGAAAGTGGATAAAAGGAGTCATTGAAAAGAAGCAAAACAGACCTTAGAGGAGGGACAGGATGAAAAAGAGAAAGAAGAAATAGGAGAAAAGAGAATAGAGGGAAATGTACAGTTAGTAATCATGAATGTGAATGAAGTAAATCATCTATAAAACAGGAGCAAACAGCGTAATGGATTAGAAATCAGAATCCAACAATATATTGTTTATAAGAAATATACTTAGAAGAAAGAGACACACACAGAGTTAAAATAAAGGTTTGGAGCAGAATCTCTTATGCTTCAGCTGAAGGAAAAAAAAAGCCAAAGTAGCAATCATGATCTCAGACAAAGCAAAAGTAAAAATATACCTAACTAAAAGAAATAGGGAAATTACATCTTGCTAAAAGGTACCATAGACAATGAAATAAACATAGATGCACCAAATGGCATAGCTTTCAAAATTCTTAAAGGAAAAGTTAAATTAGTTATAGGAGGTAAGAGAGGGTAAAACTATGGAGACTTCATCTTTCCATTTTCAGAGTTAGATAAATCTAACTATAAAATAAATAAGAAATAAATTAAGTAGATGAATAGAATCTTGGAAAAGTTAAATTTAATAGACCTATGGAGAAAGCTACATGGATACAGAAAGGACTATAACTTCATCAAATCTGTATGGCACCATGACAAAATTGATCATTTTATTAGAGTATTAAAAACCTCACAGATGAACGTAGAAAAGCAGAAATATTAAATCTACCTTTTCAGAACATAATGCCATTAAAGTTACATTTAATAAAAGCCTTGAAACTCAGAGTATAAATTGATTGGAAACCAAATAATCTAATCCTAAAGAATGAATGTATCAAAGAACCAATCATTAAAAAAATTAATTTCATTAAAGAGAATTACAATAATGAAATAACACGCCAGAATTTATGGGAAACAGCCAAATCAGTACTTAATAGAAAGTTTGTAACTCTAAATGGGAATAAGAGTAAGAGCAGATAAATGGCTAATTTGTCATGCAACTAAAAAATGGAAAAACAACAAATTAAAAATCCCTAATTAAAAACCTAAATGGAAATCATAAAAAAGGAAGATTAATAAAATTGAAAGCAAAGAAAATCACTGAACTAATTAATAAAATCAGGAGGTAGTTTTATTTTAAAAAAACTAAACCGATTTGATTAAAAAGAAAGAAGAAAACCAAAATATCAGCATCAAAAATGAAAAGGGTGAATACACCAAAATGAAAAAGAAATAAAAGCAATTATTATAAGCTATTTTGGCCAATTTACATGCCAGTAAAGCTAACAATCCAAATGAAATCAATGAATATTTACAAAAAATAGAAATTGGCCAGATTAAGAGAAAAGGAAATAGAATATTTTAAATTGAACAAGCCCTAAGTGAGCTTTCTAAGAAAAATCTCTACGACCAGATAGATTTACAAGTGAATTCTAGCAAACCTTTAAGGAATAATTAATCCCAAGACTATGTAAACTATTTTTTAAATATATAAAAAGTAGTTTTACCAAATTCTGTTTATGACAATTATTTTTTATGATTTTAATGTCTAAATCAGGGAGAGCAAAAAGAGAGAAAACTACATACTAATTTCCTTACTGAATATCAATGCAAACATTTTAAATAAAATACAAGTAGATTACAGCAATATATCACAAAGATACACTATGATCAAATGAAATTTCTACCAGGAATGCAGAGCAGGTTCAACATTAGGAAAACTAGATACATCATCTAATCATATAAACATTATACAACCGTATCAATAACAAAAAATAACAAAAATCATGATTATCTCAACAAAAATGAAGAAAAAGCTTTGACAAAAGACAACACCTATTCCAAACACTAGAGAGCCTAGGAATAAATGAAGGCTTTCTTAAAATAGTAAGCATTACATATCTAAAACCAATAGCAAGCTTTTTTTTGTAAAGGAGATAAATGGAAGCTTTCCCAGTAAAATCAGAAGTGAAGCAAAGACTATTAGTCAGTGTTTTACTAGGAATGATACTTACAGTAATAAGACAAGAAAAAGAAATTTAAGGAATGAAAATAGACAATGATGAAATAAAATTATCATTCTATGATGGTATACTTAAAGAACCCTAGAGAATCCATTTAAAAACTAGTTGAAACAATGAACAACTTTACCAAAGTTGCAGGATATAAAATAAACCACATAGATCATCTCTATTTTCATGCCATGCAACTCAGCAGGAAGAGATATAAAGAGAAATTCCACTGAAAATAACCGTAGGGAATGTCAAATACTTGGGCATCTACCTGCCAAAAGAAACCCAGGGCCTCCATGAACACAATTGCAAGAACTTTTTCACACAAATAAATACAGACCTGAACAACAAGAGAAACATTCATTGCTCATGGAAGGCCAAGTCAATAAAAATGTCAAGTCTACCTAAATCAATTTACTTATTCAGTGCCATACCAATCAAACTACCAAACAATTTTTTCATAGAGCTAGAAGAAAATAACAACCTTCATCTGGGAAAACAAAAGATCAAGAATATCAAAGGAATCAATGAAAAAAAGTGAAGGAAGATGACCTAGCATTACTGGATTTTGAACTATATTACAGTGTTAATCATCAGAACAATCTAGTATTGGCTAAGAAATAGAGTGGTGGATCAGCAGAATAGATTAGGTATGTTATACACAGTAGTAAACGATCACAGTAACCTTGTGTTTGAAAAACCCAAAGATCCAAGAGTTGAAATGAGGTTGGAAAAATATATAGTATTTTTCATACATGCAACATTCTAAAATGCTTAGCACTGCAAAGGGCCATCCCCAACACCAATATTTTTTTTCAGTAATACTTTACAATTGCTAATAATTAAATGCTATTAATCTTAGAAGATCTTATATCCTTCATCTGATAACTCATAGGGATGCTAAATCAAACAATAAGATAGTTTCATTACATGCTCTTTTACAGAAGAATTGGCAGTTTTGATCTGATTATAATTCCTAGAACAAGAGGAGGAAGAAAATTTAAGATGACTGGGGTTGGTGTCTAAGGAGGAAAGGGTTACATGGAAATTTTCTAGGATAGAAAAGCATTGTTCTAGGGAGAGAGTTTGGAGCTAAGTGTCTTAACAATTCCGGGGCACAGTGTTTTACTTTTAAAATACATTTAAATTCAAAAGCTCTTTTAAAAATGCATTAATATCTTAAGTGTTCCAATGAAAAGTAAACTCACATGCAGCACTCATTCTTTTCTGTGTGTAATCTCATAAGAAAACTTTTTTGGATCTATCTGCTGAAAGCAAGGATTAAATCAACTTCAAATAATTCCTCATTAACAAGCAACATATTTAAGGATATGCAATCTGGAATAATCTAACATTCTGTTTCATGAGATTCATGCAAGAAAGTAACAGAACAAAAATTTAGGATCAATACTCAATTACACAGGGAAAGACGAGGTATTTGTAGACAACTCCTATATGCTTGCAGCCTCTGCATTATGGGCAGCTGCTCCTGAATATGCCCAAAGAACAAAAGCAAAAGGTCAGGAAGAAAAACCCAAAATAATCAATTCTGATTTTCCTTAGGGGATCACACAAGTTATATTAGGGAAAGGATTTGAAACCAATGGCAGGAATATGTTTTAAAATTACCTACAGGTTTAACAATTAATGCCAAGCTTCACCTTCATGAACATACATTAACACAGGAATTACACATTCATGCCTAGTAATCATAAGGCAAACTAATTACCTCCTCCAGTGATTTACAAGCTGCTCGGGTTTCCAAGATTATGCGAACATTCTCCTTGATTTTTCTCAAAGCTATCTCCAGTTGATTTGGAAGAGGCAAACTGGGGTCTGGTATTGATCCTGTAGCTTCTTCAAACTGTTGGGAAATAGAAGTTTGCAAAAAAGAGTTCTATCACTGGGAAAAATGCTCATTTTTCATAAGTGCATGTTAGATATAGTTTAAATTCTATCTTTTAAACATCAAAAGACAAGACAAAAAATGATTTTACCTGACTGGGGAGGAAAAATTTTCATCAATGTACATTCTAGTTCATTCTATATAACAAAAGATTTGTAAGCTACTCACGATTCCCTGCTAAGCTCTACATACCTTTCGAGCTGCACTCAATATTTCGTTTTGTTGACTATCAAATATGTCCAGCTGCCGCTCTAACTCAACCTCTCTTTGATCCCAGGAAATTTGCTGCTCTTCATGAAACTGTAGAAAAACATTTTACTTCAACAACAGAAAACAGAAACTGGAAGAAACTTTATAAAAGGAAATACCTAATGAAATATGATTAGCAAAGGTGTTCAACAATATTATTAATACTGCTAATAATATAATTATTATACAAATGTATCATTTAATATTTGTAGCATATTTTGTCTTAACTATCATAAAAGTCATTTTAAAAATTACTTGAAAATAAGAAATGAATTTACACTATTATTATACAATAACAATGGGGGTTCCATGCAATCAGAAGACTGCCACTTGGGCAATGGTTCAGATTTTTAAAAATCCTACTAGCGAAACATAATTATGCCCCACGTATCCAGATATATCCACCTTGTTTTGCTGCACAATCTCTTCCTCCAGATTGCTAATTGTGTGTTCATATTCCGAAATTACATTTTTCAAATATTTCATTTCTTCTTTATCTTTGACTAATTCTCTGTTTAGTTTGAGCTCTTGAAGACGAAGTTCTTCCATTTTCATGTGCCAATCGATTACCTACATAAGATAAAAAAAAGGTTCATATGTTGTATAGTTTATCCTTCATTCTCAAAGAGGACCATGACATCAGGGAGATGATGACATGACTTGCAATTGATTTTGATTTGAGTAAGGGAGGGCTGTGCAAAGTCATCCACCTAACTTTCTCCTCCTGAGCCATCTGGGTCCAGTGGCCAGGCATCAATCAGGATGACCTGAGATGGCCCAAGAAGCAGTGAGAGACCTTGGCCCTTTTAAGCAAAGGTCTTAAGTTCTTACTTTGAGTAAGGCAATTCAGTGAATAGGCCCTCTTTATGCAGTCAATCAAGGGATGACCCCTTTAACAGAAAAAAAAAATCAAACTGGGAGGGGAAGACCCTCAGGGTTGGTAGCCAAAAGAGAAACAATTACCATTTACATTCACTCTGAGCCAGGATGGCCTAAAAATCACCATTAAGCAGTGATTGGGCAGGGACCTATTGTTGTCCAATATGTGTGTGTGTACATATATACATACATATGCATATATATACACACACTGTATGTTGGTGTATATGAGTATTATACAGTTCATTTTAATTATTTCAATTGTATGAGAACATATATCAAGCTTTCTATAATGAAGTTACCCATTACAAATTCCTTCATCTAGTCACATTCTAAGCTATAACAACTCTGACCATTATTTAAAAAACTAACATTTAATTTAGCTAGAATGGATTATTTACCCAAATTACATTTATTTAGATAAATTTTATATTTCACTACTGGAAAAAGGGAGTCCCAAATTCAATGGGCAATTCTCAATAAGACAATGACACTGAGGTCCAAGGTAGCAACAATAAAACTCCATTAATTACTATTAATTAGGAGAAAGACTAGTTCAAATAATAAAAACTGAATTATAAGATCTTTATAAATAAATGTGAGCTTACTAATTTAAAATATAGGTTAAAGAAACTAAGTTTTTAAATGTATGCAGAGAATTCATTTGCGATCTAGTACAATGAATGACAAGGTATTTTTAAATTAGGACTGAAATTATTTGTATACGGATGCTTCTAAAGCGCTAGAAAATGATTGTTCTCTTTATCAGATTTGCTATTTTCCCTTCATTCTTTCTACAATTAATTTGCATAGAAAATTTTCAAAGAAATGGAGCTCACAGGTCACTAGTACCTGAAAGCCTTGCTGAAATCTACATCTCCTCTTGTCTCACTGCCCTCACAGGCACTCTGGTTATCCAATCAAAAAAGAAAGAACGTCTTAAGTTCAGGAGTCAAGTAGAATTGCTTCTTGGAAAAACCACAAGAATGCCAAAAAATGCCAAAAAACATCAGAAAGGAAATTTCAGCCCAGCTTCCATCTCAAGGTAACCAGGTGGCATAATGGACAGAATGCCAGACATGGAATTGGGAAAGCCTACGTTTGATTTGTGCCTTGCACGTTTCACAGGATCACACATTTAGAGAAGGGTCATTAGAGGGCACTGGGTCCATACTAATTTTATAGATGAGGAAACTGAGGCCCAAAGAGATGAAATGACCTGAGTGTGGGAGGCAGGATCTTTCAGCCTTCAAGTCCTAGATATGTGACCCTGACCTGTTAATTCCTCAGTGCTCTAAGCAACTCTCTAGGACTTCTCTATTCCCAGAAAAATACAGATTCAGTTCCTGGCCCTGATTCCACATCTGTACATTCAGAAACCTTAAAAATGACTCATGAAAGCAGAATCTTACCAAAATCCCACATTTGATCTTAAACTTAACATTTAAGATCAAAAATGACACACCTTCTGAGCCCCCCTCGCATCCTTTAGGGTGCTTATGAGCTCCTCAAGGCCCTTTAACTTTAATTCCAGCTCCAACGTCTTGTTTTCCATGTTTCTCCTTTCCTCTTGACAAGTCCTGACTTCTTGCATGACCTGAAGCTTGTCGTTCTGTAGTTGAATCATTGTTTTGGAAAATTTCTCTTGCTGTGCCAAGGGCAGGGCACCACTGAACTGTCGTCGCAGGGCCTGAATGGTGCTGCGCAGATGCTTTGCTCTATTTCTCCCTTCCAGACGGGCAAAATACAAACTCTGCTCCTTCTCCTCAAGCTTCTGCTCAAGACGTAAGTTGTAAGTCTGCACCTTGTGCAGTTGGGAGGTCATCGACTCCAATTTACTAATAGATGTGGCTTCGCTAATTTGCAACGCAACAATATGTTGATGCAACTTGGCAATGAGGGCTTTTTCATCAGACTGTGCCTAAGAGAATTAAAGTGGGTAAGTAAGAAGATGCCATCATACGCTTGCTGCATGACCCACCTCAAATTTGACCCATTCCATAAAGTCTTCCCTGATTTCCTCTGCTAAAAGTGAGTTCTTCTTCCTCTGAATTATCAAAATGCTTGTAACCCTTGTCATACCACATTAGCATTTTAGTCAGTACTATCCATGTTTCAGCTCCCTAAAGAAAATTGTTAAAATGCTCAAGGACAAGGACTGTGTTCTGCATATCTCCCCTGTCACATAGCTTGGAGACAGGACTTTCATCTATCAGGTAATAAATTTTTACTGAAATCAAGCTTTAGGTTTTCCATGTAAAAGTGCTATTTATGGATATATTATAATAGTCTACTGAAATTCAAGTATAGATTTTTGCTATAATAACCTACAAAGATTACTCTATCGTATAAGTTTGAATCATCCAATGAAAGAATTCTCAATCAGGAGATTCTGATTCCAGTCTTGGCTTCATGAAGCAGCTATGTAATTTGGGGATACCAAAGTAATTATTTTCAGTACCTATAAAATGCATTTTCAGTCCCTATAAAATTCAGCACCTATAAAATTTTCAATACCTATAATAACACTAGCCTCTATTTTGCTGGAATGTCATTCTAATGAAAACAACTGATAAGGACATAATAAGCATTCAGAGGTTTTATGGTTCTTTTCTTTTTTTAAAAGGTCATATGTAAAAACAAGCAAATAAGCAAAAAAAGCCAACTAGCACCCTCAGCTAGCTTTGAGGTGTTTCTGTAGTGTTTGTTCTGCATCATCTAGCTCATCATTAGCCCCAGGGTCTACACTAGATCCATTCAATCACATGCCCATTCTTCCCTGACCACTTTTCTATTCCAGAGAGAGGTTCAGTGGCAGGGTACTCCATCCAGTTCTTATCAGACTCCCACAAAGGGGGAATAGGCTTGAAGTCTGTAAATCACCGCAATCTGATTTTTAAAAATGAGTAATTTCATGCCTCTTGTGAAGAGCTGGCACCATCCTCACCTGGTAGTCTAACACCTGCATTCTCAAAGATTCCACCTCCTTTTCTCTGGATTGCTGATGTGAACTCAGAGCTTCAACTTGAGTCTTGGCAATATCAGCAATCTCCTTCAATCTAGTAAGTCATACAATGACACAGTAAGAGCTATTAGGTATTTAATAATTTTCTAAATGCAAAGTATGAATTGTTAATCAGAATGCTGTTTCTATTTTTAAAACAATCCCCTAGGTTTATAACTGTTCTATTTAACATAAACAGACTGTTTTGAGTATAAGTGTGCATTATACTATTTAGACAGAGATCAACAAGACAGCAGATAAGACACTTTCCCTAGTTCCCACCTGACAGGTACAAGGATTGGATGTGGGATTTCAACTGTTAATAAGACTTGATTTGACAAATAAGATGCAAAATGATTATTAAAAATGTATGTGTGTGTGTGTGGGTGTGTGGGTGTGTTTTCAAAGCTGAGAAGTAAACAGGGGAGCTACATTCATTGTAACGCTTTTAAGAAAAACAAAAAATTAGGTTTAAAAGATTTTAAATCATCCACAATGGGAAATTAATTGCGGTAGGAATTGAAAAACAGAATTCTTCCTTGTTACTTACCTAAATCTCTTGAACAACTTCAAGTACTGAATATACCATTTATATGCTTATAACATCAAGAAGAAATAACATTTATGGAAACTTTTGTACCTTACGGGGAAAATGTATATAATACATTAATGTTTCTATAACCCAATTTTCTAAAGATTTAAGATTTTTCATTATCTCCTTTTATTTAAATGTAAAAAAAAAAAAGATTAACAGATTATGAATACGTACAATAGTTTGAACTTAAAAAATATATTATTCCTAAGAAGTAGTAGATTTTTACCCTCAAAACCACCTGACGCTTTTCTCATTAAAAGGAATGGTTCGATTAGAAGACGACTTTTACAAATTAGAACCCAGACATATAGACGAAGATTAAGATTGAAAGTACGTACTTGGACACCTCCACCTTCAATTCCATTTCACTCTTTTCTAACTCTAGAATCCGCTGCCTGTCAGCTTCGCTTACTTCCTTACTCACACTCTCTGCGAGTTCATCTCTTAATGTTCGTTCCAGCTGTTGTGCGGCCAAGTTGATTTTAGTAAGCTAAAAAAAAAAAAGTACAACTGAAAAAGCTGCTCTTGGCATATTTATCCATCTTTTCCCTCCTTATAAAATTTAACCACATTCCAGTGTCCATTATTGAAATGCTTTTGAAAAATTTCACTGACATTTACAGAATATGCATCTCAATTCCCTTCCAATTCCACTTTGTGAAAGTGCCAACATGAATAAGGCTCCCTCTCCTTTAATATTTCTTATGACTTGTCCAGGTGTGTCAACCAAAGGCCTGAGTTCAGGAGGGAACAAATGAGCTTTATTTTCTAAGCTCATGCGCTATAACTCATATCTAGCTATGTTTCACTGGATACCTTTTAGGGCAAATAATAGTTGTTCACAATTCGAACACTTTAACTTTCTCTCTCTTTCTCTCTCTCTCTCTCTCCCTCCCTCCCTCCCTCCCTCCAAAAAAACTCAAACTACCACAGGATCCTAGAGAATCAGAAGAAGCCTCAGAGGCCATCTAAATCCAACCTCCTGAGATTACAGATAAGGAAACTACAGCCCAGGAAAGGTAAATGACATGTCCCAGGTCACACAAATAGTAAACACTGGAGATGGAATCTGAATTCCAATTCTGTTTCCAAAGCCAGTCTTTTTACCCAATGTGCCAGGCTTCCTTCCCAGATATTATAACAGCGTCTCATCTCAATGGAAAAGAACTAAAAAGGAAACAAAGTCAGGTGCCTATAAATGGAGGACTGGTTAATGAAAATAGGAGCATCATGATAATGGAGTAATACAACTGCCCTGTAATAAATGCTGAATATGATGAACGCAGAGAAGCACAGAAAGAACTGAACTTAATGTGAACTGATAAAAATGAAGTAAACAGACCCAGAAAAAACAACAGGCACAATGGTGAAAATGGTGATATAGAAACAAGACAACAACAATCAAGCAATAGAAACAGAATGCTGCAAAATTACTACAACCAAGGTTGGCCCCCAAAAGAGAAATGAGCTAAAAAAACCTTCCCTCCCTTCCGTGCAAAAACTTGGACCTTGGCTGCTCTACAATCATGTGCCAGGATGGGTACCAACTGTGTAATAGCATTTAAATTAAGCACTATTTATGTTAAAGTATTTAAAAACTAAGTAATTCCTAATCCCAATTTAAATGTCATTCAATTTCTGTAAGTAAATATTAAAATATATGACTTGGAACAAATCATAAGTAAAAACCTAATGTTCCAAAAAAAGGAGTTTCATTATGGCTAGTAATTTTTGAGGGGCATTTCATTTGAACTCAATCCTAACAGTATAATAGTGAAGATTACGTTGTGTACATACTTATAAACTAAATTTTTCTATGCTTAGTGCCTGGACCTATCAATCTCACACTTTCTGATTCTAGATCCAAACAAACTTCATTAGCTCCTGAGATGGATAAATGACAGGGAAATGTACCATTTCCACTTCTTGTTTCACAGACTGGAAAAAATCAATATGTGAGATGAATATGCTATGAAAATTTTTTTTTAATTTAAAACATTTCACCAATGTGTACTGATAGAAATGTGATTAAAATCTGAAAAAAAAACACATTTGTCGGCATAGGATTTAAAAAACACTAATTCTAAACATATAGCATTATGATTAAAAATGTGTTATTATTTAATGCCTTTCTGTGTATCTAATTTAATTCCATGGTGTTTAATGTTTAATATCACTTGATTTGATAAAAAAACATGTAAAAAAGATTATGTGCATGTTTTCAGGGATTAGAAGGAAAGAAAGGAACTACATTCATTCTATCACTTTTTAGAAGCCCCAAAGATTAGGTTCAAAGTTTTAAAATCATCTCCAGTGGAAAATTAATTGCAGTAGGAACTGAAAGACTGAATTCTTCCCTGTTGCATACCCATATCTCTCACACAAGCACTTAAGTACAAGGATACACACCATAGCTAAAATAAATGTTATTTTGAGATTACTCATTAATTTCAGATTTCAAACATACTCATTACCTAATGAAAAAGGTATTATCTTACACTGCCGTTTCTGAGACAATCTAAAGACTGGATTCGGCAAGTAATAGCTAATACTTAAAGGGCTAGGTTTATTTTTCCAACTCTAGCTAAAGGATAAAAATTGCAATATCCAACCTCAGAAAACTTGGTTTCCAGTTCAAAGTTACGTTCTTCCACTTGCTTTAGTGAAGCCCGTAAATGCTCATACATTTTTTGTGAGTGTTCAGCACGTTGTCTTTCATTCAGTTCCTTCATTTCCAGCATTGTAATCTTTTTAGAAATGGAAACAATCTCACTGTTCGTTATAGCCTTCTGAGCTTTATCCATGGTCGAATCACTTCCTGCGGTCAACAATAATCCAGTCAAATTCAATAAGGGCATTTTAAAATTAAGGCAAAAGGCAAAACATCTGAATGTGAAACAAGTAAGACAGGAGACAAATATGATGAATTAAAAGTGAAGTCCATACGGGACTCAGGCAATTTCTTTGATTTTAAGATCTTATTTACTAAAGTTCTAATCTGTGAAATATTTTGTCAATGCCATACAGTCAATTCAAGTTAATATTTTATATTAAAAAACTGTAAGTAATATTTGGTCATGAGCCCTATTCCTCAGTTGTGAGACTAATTTTACAGATCAGTTGACATGGTTTCCTAACTTGATAAACAGAAGTGTGGTGGAGCTAGCTCAAACAGGCTTTCCAAAGCTGATTGTTAAATTTCAATATTTTATGGGATTTCATTCTTCTGGTGCAGCTTCTCATCCTGATGTCTTCTCATTCTGTATAAATTTTGTTCAGTCTTACTGCAAATCCTACATAAAGTATCCTCTGTCCCACACTGCACTGGAGCCCTCACCATGTACTCTTAATAACTTAGGAGGCCCAATAAGACCCCTGGGCTGTCCACTTCATTTCTAACTCTTGTTATACGATGAGGCACCTCCCTTTTTCAATCTTGCATGCACTTAATCTCTTTTATACTACTCATATACAACTTATTACTGGAGAGTATAACTGACTGATTTTTCCCATATGTAAATGTCTTAAAATTAAAATATGCAAGGCAGGCAAATTAAAGAATAATTAAATCCATTAATAATACTTTATGCTACGAACTAATCCTCAATATCCTTCAATAAAGCTTAACATGCCATGTTATTCTGAATAAAGGTTTATTTTTACCCTAGATTTCTTCACATAAAAAAAAAAATCTGAGCATTTTCTATAGTTATAATATATCGGCGCATACCATTGAAGCCTCACTGGAAAGTAGGTACAAGACAGATCAATATAATGAAATAATGGGAATTTTTAATTTTACAAGTAACTTTGTAAAAATTGCACCAAGAGGAAGAAAAAAGCAAGGAAAGGAAACATCTGTACAATTGTGTCATTTTAAAAGTATACTTAATTTATTTTAAATTTAGATTTTTTTATATCATTTTGTGGGAGTTTAGAGCATTTATAGCTCAAAAATAGGCAAATACTACAAATCAGGGATTGATTTATTATTTTGTTGATTTACAGACTTCAAAAAGTGATAAGGAAAATAATAATATAAATTAAACTAAAAAGTTTTTTACATATTTTTTTTTCAGAGAACCGGTTGTTAAACATTTACCAGCATACCACAGTATTTTACAAGTCACATTATTGGTAGGACTGAATGAAAATCAAAGATGGTAATGTAGGCCCAGTTACCATCCATTTCAAGTCATACAAATTTGCCAACAGGAACATGAAAGCCATGGTTATACTTTAAATTTTGTGTGTGTGTGTGTGTGTGTGTGTGTGTGTGTGTGTATGTATGTGTACATGTGTGTTTCCCCAGAGTAGATACCCACTGACTGGGGAATATATAAACAAACATAACGGGATATTTCTAATCTGTAAGACACAACAAGAAAGACAATGCTGCACAGTGGATACCAGCTGGCCAGTATGTCTCAAAGACCTGTATTCAAGTCTTTCTCCAGTCTAATCGTGTGCTTCAGAGAACCTTAAGGCTAAAAGGGACAGAAAAAGGGCAAACCCTACTTGGGCCAAGGGAGCTTCCTCAACAGATACTCCCCAATGACACCAATGAAATCACAAGCCTATTTCAAAAAATGGAAATGATCCATATGCAGAATTCAGAGTAGCTTGGGAAGACAAAAAAAGATGCAAAGGAAAATCAGTAGAACCAGGAAAATGACATACACTATGATGATGACAGTGTAAAGGGAAGGGAAATGAATGAAGCTGAACACTCTGTGATCCAAGGTCCTGGATGTGAGTGGAGAAAATGCAAGTTTTCCCTGATTGGCCATATTTGTTAATGACCCCAGCGTTTCATCCGAGCATGGCCTGCAACGCTGGACCAAGGCAGAAAAACCGTGCCTGCAATCAGAGGTCTTATGGCTAGCTCGGTGAGGCAGGAACACAAATGGGAGCTAAGAATTAATTATGCATGGTAACGTGTGGAGGGGGAGGGCACCACCAACTCAGGCAGCCAGAAAAGGCTCCAAAATGGAAGGAGATTCTTAGAGGAGTACTCTTGCCAGAGACACCAAGATGGTAGGTCTTGGCTACTAACAATAAAACTGTGATTGCCAGTGACTTAAAAAAAAATGATGTGAATGGAGGAAAGGCACCTTGAAGTCTGAAAAATAAAGTCTGAGAGAATGTATACAGCAAATTCATGATGAATGCAGGCACCTATTATTTGTGTCTTGTATGTAAATATGGTCCATTCACAACACTAACAACTTATGTTGGCCAGATACTGCATCACAAATTTCCCAACAGGTAAGGTTTCTAAAAAAGAAATTCTTCCCATTGAAGACCTCCTTACCATAAAGATTAATGTGGTATATTTGCTGCAGAAGATACCACCATACACTGTATAATTCAAATAATTGCATTGTCGATTCAGGTAACTGCTATTTCACCTGTGTAAGAATACTTCATTTTAAACTCACATTCCACAAGATGGTTAAACTACATAGCAAGCATTGTATCACATTCATTCCATGAGCAAAGACTTGCCTAGTTTAGTGGCTTGCTCCCATGCTTGTTCTACAGTATGAAATTTTTCCTTGGTGATCTCCAGTTCCTTACTTATAACATCTATCTGTTCTTTCAGGGATGTATTTTCACACTGGGTAAGAGAAACAGCTTTGAGGAATCAAAGAACAATTCAGACCAACAATACAATTATTACACAATAACCATCATTTACTACTAGTATTACTTAGTGTCTTTTCCTTCATACAACCTTCTCTTACCTCCTCAACAAAGCTTGCTCATCGCCTTTAATTACCTATACCTACTTATCTAAGCCCCTCTTATGGCCATGATCATATCATGTTTCATGTTGTGATTATCTGTATATGTGTCTTTCTCCCCAACCTGCTGAACCTGGTGGATTTGGACTTGCTAAATTCCCCTAAGAATCCCTTGATAACAGGGGAAACCAAATCTCAAAGATTTCCAAGAACAAAAAACCCTTATAGGAAAGGTCATTCTAATTTTTCAAGAATCAAGAACCATATAATCTTACCTCCAACAACTGCAAATTACTCATTCTCTTGACAAGCATATTATCTTTTTGCAGCATGTCTCTATACTTAGCAGTCAGTTCATTGTATTGCTTATTGGCCAATTCAAGTTCCGAAAGAGGAACACTATTGTCTACAAGCTTTTGGAGAGCTGCAATCCTGAAAATAGTTGTTTCCTAGATAAATAAGAGTAATAATATTGTACTTCAGCACTGTTTCTTTTAAAGACAGACCTGATTTTCATTTAAAAAAAAAAACCAACATTATGCAATGATAAATCAAAGTTGATTGATTAGAATGACCTTCAAAAAAATAAAAGAAAACTTTTATTTAAATGAACTTCTTTTAACAAAACAATTCTTTTGGCATATCCCATTTTATGTTAAAAAGGAAGCACATTTTAGTATCAAAAATGTTTCTTATTTAAATAAACTGTCAGGTTAAATTATATTTTATAAAAGTGTATCAGTCTGAATCAATAAATGCTTTTGTCAGGGCATACACTAAGGGAAATTTTACAGCAACAAAGCAGTTAACTTGTTTTATAACAGATGAATACATGCAAGTGAAGCTGCAAACACAGTTCTGTACAGTCCTGGGAATCCAAACTGCAGCCCCCCTTTCCAGCTTCTCTAAGCTAAGAACTAACCATAGGTCAGTTTTATACCATAGGCAAAGTATCTTCTTAACCCAAAAGTAAATTCTTTTTAAGTGCTGCAGTACATATTGTTTAATACAGAAATCAGGTTCTAAAAAATGATACCAGGGAATTAAAAAATGACTCAGGTCACTGTCTACCCAAAATAATCCTAAGAAGTTACATAAACCTACACCATTATTTCCTTAATGATCAGGAGAATATGGCAAAAAAATATGGCTAATTTTCCTTTATTTCTAAATACCACCATGTATTACCAGCATCATTGAAAGAGGGTAAGGGAAAGAGATCAGAGGAAAGTTGGGAAGGAAATCTCCTAAAATGAGCCATGAGAGAATTAAAAACTTGTGGCAACAACTAGTCTATGAGGTCTGAGAGTGTTAGGCAAGGAGGAATATAGAAGTACGAGAAAAGTAATTCAATTCTTTTTATATTTTTGAATTCTCTTCCTCTACTCTGAACTGACGCAAATCTCTCCAGAACATTTCTCCTTTTACTGCTTTTTTTTAAAGACTCTCTTTTTATTTACCTTCCATTCTTTCCCCGGGCCCCCAAAAAATTGTGCCCCTGGATTAATAAGGTTTGGAGAGAGAAGGCACAATTCCAGTTCTTTTTCCTTCTACATGAAATGTTTTATAATCAATTCTATTCCTTGCCAAAACCATATGGTATACTTACAAATTTCCAGATTCTCAAGAGAAGTAGATCTTTTATGAGACTCTGAACAGTCTATGCAAAAAGGGAAAGCAATCACTTTTAATGAGTCTCAAAATTCCCTTAATAAAGTAAATGGGATAAAAAAAAATATTCTCTTTTTCAACTAGGACCTTTATTTACGCAGCTTTAGTACCACCATAAAATCTTGGTTTAAGGTTGACAATCTTACACGTCACTCTTTAAATGAATATGATATCAAAAAATAAAAACTTTTACTTGGTTTCTATTTATTTAATTTTGCTTTCTGATAAGTCTAATATAAATTCAAGAAATTTCAAAATCTAGAGCTTAAATGTTCTAAAGAAAGACATCTAAAAACAAGCGTACTTTAAACCTTTGCAAATGGCCAATTCTGTCCCCAACTGCAGCTTCCATGGCTATCAATTCATTCTTCTGTTTATTGTTTTCTTTTCTTAAATGCCGTTCCATTTCTAGTAAAGTTGTATATTGCCTTATCAGGGACTTCTCGTTAACTTGCAAGACGCTGATTTTCCTACTATTTTCGGAAAGAAGTTTTTTTGCCTCATCAGCATCCATCTGGAGGGCATTAAGTAAGTTCTGCATGACAAGTGAATAACAAACATTTCAGTTACTTAGCCCTTAGCCACCCAGAAAGGTCCCTCAGAGAGCACTGTCCAATGATTTCTGAAAGGTGTGATGCTTACATTATATTCTTTTACTTTTATAGCATCTTGTTCCACTTGATCCTGAAGCGTTTTCTTTTCCTCTCTCAGTTTTTCAGATTCTGTTTGCCAGATTTTCTTTTCACTAAAAAAAGCAGAACAACCAAAATCTAGTGTATTCCAGTAAGCAGTTTAGTTTGATGAAGCAACATGTGAGACTACGGATGATCTACAAATTTTGGAAAAGAACACAGAGAAGTCCAGAATACGGTGAGGTGCATGATCACTACAAAAGCCACATCTAGTATCCCAGAAGCTATGACAGATATAAGATAGGACAGTTCTTCTATTAAATTGCTTTTATTCCAACCAATGATTCATCATACTTCAAAACTTTTCAAAGACTACATGTGATCTAACATGAGAACAGATTAGGTTAGATTTATTCCCTTCACCTTAAATAACAAGACCTTCAATAATTTAAATCCACCCTAAAACTTAAAGCTAAATATTAATCCACTGAAAAAATTCTACATGCAAATGGATTAGAAGGTAATTAGTAGGAAGAAAAGAGATGGTTTATTAAAATGGCCATCACAGATAGCAAATAGGAAAAAATAGAAAGCAGTGAAATACTAATCTCTTCATGTCAGTCACTATTATGTATGTGTGTGTACATATATGTGCACAAGCACATCTCTGAAGGAAGATTTTTGTAGATCATGCAAATATGTCAAAACTAGTTATTTACTTTAAGAATCAATTTCATGTCATTTCAACATGAGTAATAACACACTCTAATTAAAATAATGACACTTTATGCTAGAAGTAATCAAAGGTAAAAACTTTAATATACAAAAAACTAATCCATTAACATGGGTGGAATTTTAATATTTAATATTTTAAATATGAAACATGCTAAATGCAAATATACTTCATTAATTCTAATTTAAAAATTTGTATCATGCAAGTTTGTATCAGCTCCTCTATGAAGTTCCCCCCGCAATTGTACCTTAAATAGTCTTTATATAACAAGCCTTGCTGATGCCGAATGACAGCAAATTTCCTATTATATTCTTCAAGTGAATCTTCTAATTTTTTTAACATTTGTTCTTTATTTTCTAGTTCCTAAAGGTTGTGTCAGAAATAAGAATGACAAAATCAGAATCACAGATAGTCAGTAGCCCAAATGACCAAGAAATGTCTATCTGGCTCTCTTCTCTCATCCTGATGCCATCTAAACTTGAAGTATACGGCCTTGCAAAGACTCCCATAAGGATCAAATAAAAATGTAAAAGTCACATTTCACTCTTTTGGAGGGTTCACTAAAATCAGAAACTCAAAAAATATATTCTTTTTTACTACCTGACAAGATGATGGATGTTACAGCTGTTACTCTTAATGTAACACTTATTTTAAGTTATCATACTTAATAATTATAAATGAAATAGCCCAATTCTCATGAAGTGAACAGTAGCACAGAGAGTGGGGAAAATAGTTTTCTTTGGCTTTTAAACATACTCCTTAAATAAAACAATGAAAAGTTTCTCCTTCCATGCTGCTCAATTTTATCTTATTCCATTCTGAGGAAGAACAGTCATCAAAAGAAAGATCCACAGTAAGCTGCAGAGGAATTGAAGTTCAGTGAAGCTTTGTCTCACCTTTTTAATGGAAAAAGGCCAGAGGGAATAATGGCTTTTATTGAAAAGGCTCTTCCTAGTGGCTGAGTTTGGCAAGGACTGGAAAGACACAGTTGCTATCATGGACCTAAGGAGCAATGTCAGCCAAACTCTTCTCTTTTACTTCATCTCTTCTGGCTCCTACTGCTTCCTTTGTAGCAGATATTTGTTATCCTGTGATCTATCATCCCTCTCCTATGGTTAGTTCAAAGGTCAAGATAGACTGATTATCATATAGATGAACAGGATCTTACTGATAAAGAACATTAAAATTTACTAATGTATCCCTGTGTAAAGAAGTTAAAGAATCCGCAAATAAAGTACTAAGATTAAAATAAGAAACAAAAGAAATCATGTGATTTAACCATAAAAACTTAACTACCTGTAAAACATATATCAAGTATTCATTTTGAGTATTAATTATATTTGCACTAGATGGTGTCATCCCATCTGGCAAGTCGATTCCTTTGAATACAACATTTGATCCTTCCGCTTTACGTAAAAGAGAAATTTCTTTTTCAAGATTTTCCATCTGAAAACAAATCAGAAAAAAAAAAATCTTAAAATTCAATTGATAAAGTAAGAATATTTTGTCCAGAAAAAAATTAAGTTTTACAACCATGATGCTACACTTCACATTGTACTCTTCTATCAGAGAAAAAAGACTTGCAAATATAGTACCTAGAAAGAACGAAAGTCGTATTATAGTTTCTACTTGGGTGAAGCCATGGAGCTACATTGTTCTTTTCAAATCACAGACCAATCATCGACCAATATCTCTTTATATGTTTTCTGACTATTTAGTAGGAATAATGAGAATCAATAGTCTCACCAATTACCACATAAGTGGTTGTTTTTAAAAAAAAAATTAAGAACATGTATTTTTCATACTAATTCAACTGTATTGACTCAATTCTATTAACTTATTTACCAAATGACATACCTTTAAATTTGCTTTTGCCAAATGTTGAGAGTAAAGTGTAGCCTCTTTCCTAGTTTCTTTAAGCTCTTCTCTTAATTCATCATTTCGTCCTATAAGTTGGTCAACTTGGGTTTTCAAATGTAGGTTGGCATCAAAGACTCCCTCAGCATTCCTCAAATCCATAGCCTGATACATTAAAAATACATTTTAAATGAGAAGATAAATATTTAAATATTGATAGAATATTGGTATAATCTTTTGTCTTAGAACCACACAGAATATTTCCCTCTGTAACTCTAATGCATGTAACATGCTAAGATTGAATAATTTAATTATCTATCTCTATCTTATATACCAATGGACAATGAGCTTCATTCAGTTGGACATAATCAAATAAACACATAAGAATTCCATACTGTCACTGACACTGAAGTGTCAAAATTTTAAAAATACTCAAGAATCAGTTTTCAAAATATCTTAGAGGGAAAGATTTCCCCCCAAAATGGAAAAGATCAGAAATTATGCTTTTATCTAGTGAAAGCTAACCAAGAAGACATTAGCAACTAGTCATGAACATGCCTACTTTTCCATGTGTGTAAAATATTTATGAATAATCTTATTCATATCTTATTTTCAAAGTTTACCTTATCTTAACGAGGTTGTCTTACCTTAATAAGAAAACAGAAAGGCCTTTGAAGAACAATGATTTTTAATTGTCTATATCTTCACATTTACACAGTAAGGTGGGTTGTAAAACACTTAAATCTCACTTGTATTTATTTTTAAAAATTAATACTAGAACAAAATACAAGCTTAGAAACTGTTCTTAAAATAAGGTACCTCTATTGAATATGTATCTATATTTTTATATATGTGTGTGTATATCTAGATATCTATCTAGAAATATATCTAGATACACACACATACATATACATTCTCACATGAAACAATGTTAAAAATTAAAGCAGATTCTATGACAGGAGACTATGGAAATATTGTTCAACAATCCAACAATTCAATTCAATTATAAAACAAACACACAGTCATACATACACGTATACATACACAAATATGTGTACCTAAGGTATGTGAAATATAAAGTATAACTACCTCCTAGACCAGTTATGTAACACCTCTCTCCAGGCTACCTTCCAGATTCTCCCCATCATGACCTGGAGCTCAGTACCTTCCTTCTCTCTTCCCCAAATCCCAATTTCAGCTTTTTTTTATTTGTTATCTCCTCTCATTAGAATGTAGGCACCTGGAAAATGGGGACTTTCTTTCTGCTTATATTTTTATTTTGAGCACTTAGCACAATGTGTGGAACAGAGTAGGTACTTATTAAATGCTTGCTGACTGCCTGCCTGACCTCTGTAATCACAGCAGAGGAGGAGAGAGATGCTACAAAGATAAGAAAGGGGAGCAGGGAGCTGTTAGACAGACTTCATCCTCCCACATGAAGTGTAACTTTTCTAGGTATGAAGAGTGAGTGTGGCTGGAATTGGGAGGAGAAAAGACATAGGACAGTAGCTCTAGTGGCTGGAACAGGGCACTGACAAGAGAGAGAAGTGCTGTGATGGAGCAAGTGGCAAGGCCCGGACAAGGTGCCTGCAGCAGGTCAAGTCACCTCAACCTCATGACTATTTCCAGGAATTTAGTAATGATTGCCCTTCAAGAACCCAATGGTGAAGACAAGCGAGGAATGAGGCCGTGGAGGGCACAAGGGATGCCACCGCCACCACCAATGACACGCTCAAGTAAGAGACCGTGCGCTCAAAGCCCAATGCAGACATACGGGAATCCAGGAAGGGAGAAAGGCGAAAAGAAGGGTGGGCACAGATTCAGGTTAAGTGTGAGTGAAAGAGGGGCAGAGATGAGGATCAGGGATTGAAATTCTACATTGTAACCACCAAACTCTGGAAGTGGAGAGCAGCTCATTCCCACAACACAGTCAAGGCCCAATCACCCTGGGTGACAATTAAGTGGAGGAGGATGTTGTTCAGAGTGAAGGGATTAAGAAACTGTTTAACTAAGCTTCAGAGAAAGCCTTTCACGCAAATATGGAGGTCTCTGAGGAAACAACAGGGGATGACGGGAGAGAAACAAAGACAGAAAGTACTGAAATCACTTACTAATTATAAGAGTTGCTGCTATCTTTTGAAGTGCTGGAGTAAACATATGTGTGTGTTCATCCTTTGCTGCCAAAGAAGACCCTGCCATCAGAGAAATGATGACATGACTTGCACCTGACTTTGTTTTGAGTGAGGGAGGGCTGTGCAGGTCACCAGCCTCACTTCTCCTCTAGAGGCATTTAAATTGAGTGACCAGATATTCATCAGGCTGACTGGAGACGACCCAGGTTGAGGCAACTGTGGTTAATTGACTTGCCCAAGGTCACACAGCTAGTGAGTGTCAAGTGTCTGAGGTGAGATTTGAACTCAGGTCCTCCTGACTGCTGCACTGGTGCTCTATCCACTGCACCACCGAGCTGCCCTGGAGTAAACATATGCCAAATATTTAATGGTCACATGTTTGGTGATAGCTTTCATGTTTGGTGCTTATTTTCCCAAGATCAATAAGGTCCAAAAGGCTAAGAGAAATGCTTCCAAAAGCAAACGTCTTAAAAGAACTAAAAGAAATTCATTCACATGAAGAAGACTTACATTAACTAATTTTTCAAGACTAGGGATGACCAGAGGTGTTTCTCCTTTAACACCAGGCTCTGTCTGCATTTCCTTGATGGTTTGCAATATTTCTTTCAAACCTTCTTCAAGCTGTGCTTTTTCTTCCACAAGTTCTTTTACTGAAATTAAATACACATTTTTTTGATAAAGAAAGATTTATCATAATAACTTCAGCAAATTTAATAAGTAACATATATTGACAAACTACAAAGGGTATTCATACTTCAAGCGGTTAAATCAGATGACTTTTAATGTCCTTACCAATTCTGAGACTCTATGATTAAGAATATTTCACACAGAAACACACAAGTTACCAGCAGAAAATTACCCTGTGAGTGGACTAAGAAAAACACAAACTTTTAAAAATAGATTATCTACATTTACTCTGATTAAGTAGGGATCCTAGTAGCGCTCTCAGTGTCTGAATCTATCTAGCTATCTGACAGGTTAAGGGAAAAAAGTAGATACTCAGTACAAAGCAGCTACTATGTGCCAGGCACTGTGCTAAGAGAGGAGGATAAAAATGCTGGTAAAAGACAATCTCTACCTTCTGGGAGCTCACAATTTAACTGGAGAGATAACAAACAAATTAGTACAAACACTATGTACAGGATAAATAGAAAACAATTAATAGAGGAAAGGCCCTAAATTAAGAAGGATCAGAAAAGGTTTCTCAGTTCCAGAAGATGGCATTTTAATTAGGAAGCTTTTCATGATTCCCCTTAAGGTCTTCTCTGTCTTGATTATCTCCAGTTCATCTTATTTAATAGCTGGTTTGTCTAGTTGGATTGCATGTTGATTCCCCCACTCTACTGTGTACTTCCTAAGAGAAAAGACTACTTTTTGCCTTTCTTTGTACCCCAGTGCTTGGCACATGATAGCTACTTAATAAATATTTATTTACTGAAAACTGAAAGTTTCATGTGAAACAGAAAGGATTTGAGTACCTTGACACCTGACTTTGACAAGGAGACTGTGGGGCTACAGGGGAAGAACTGAGGTTTTATAAGGGTCTTTACGTTAGGGCAGGGGTGGGGAACTAGCAGCCTTAAGGTCACAGGTTCCCCATCCCTGCCTAACCTCTGCAGCGCTGATCTGAAAACAGATTAAATCTGAGACCATGACAACAGGATCATAGGTCCAGAAATTGAAGGGAACTTAGAGGCTATTTAACCCAAAGTCCTCATTTTATAGATGAGAAAACAGAGACAGAAGCTCACACAGGAAGCAGATATCAGAGGCAGGCACTGTTGAACATAGCTCCTGACCTCAAAGTCAATACTCTTCCTAATGTAACATGCTAGAGCATCCAGATTTATCTTGTTCCCTGCCACCTGAAGCTGACTCACCCTTCAAACCAGATACCATATCTGGGAGGAGTGAAGCCTCTGAGTTCTCCTTCTTTATCTTCACCCAGACTTCTCTGCCTTCCCATTTCCCACGTCTTGCAGAGAGAACACCAATCAAATCACCCCTACTATCCCAACCTCTGGGAAGGAGGGGTCATTAGACAACCTTACTTAGAGTCACAATTCTGGGACTTTCCAAACCAAGTCATCCTGCCCTGACCCCACTCCCCTCAATGTGTCCTCTCCGCATCTTAGAAGCAATTTGAGGCACGAGCTCACACAGGGCTTAGCAGAGAGTGAGCTCTTAATTAATGTTTCTCTTTTTCATTTATTCATTCATTCTCTTATGACTTTAAGTATGGGAAAGCTGCTCTAAGCCAAAATACAAATAAACATAATGGAACACGTTATCCAAATACAACTCACCTTGGCTTTGGAACTTAGCTATTGCAATTCTATTCCTTTCCAAGTCTCTTTCCTTTTCATTTAGTTCCTTCGAAAGAAACTCATTCTGTCAATGGGGAAAATGAATGATTTGTATTTTTAGATTGGAAATATTTAAGACCTATTTCAGAAAGACTCACCAATTTAAGTATTACTCACCACATAAACAATGGTTATTGAAGAAACAAAGTAATATAAAAGTACTAATTCCCCTATCCCTGTCCACCCTCTCCCCTGCACGCACACACACGCACACGCACACACGCACGCACGCGCACCTAAGCACACACGCGCACCCAAGCATACACACATACACTCTCCACTCTCCAAGAAGGACTATGAGGAATGTTTATACCTATCAATCCAATCAATTTCTCTTTTGAATTGTCAGAGTTGGACACTACCTTCACTGCCTGGTTCTTGTGTCTCTGAAGTTCTAATTCTGCATCTCTGCTTTGTGCTTCCTTAATCAACAAATCCTGGAATATCAGTTCATTCTAAGGGAACATTTAATCAACAGTCAAGTCCTTAAGTTATACTGACTTTATGCTGCTTTTTGTAAAATACATTTCATTGTTAACACTTAAAAATAACGTGACCTGAAGGAATTTGCAGGGTTTTTTTTAATTTCATGCACTTAATGCTCTAAAAGTGTATTCAGATGAAACTTGGTTAAATACATCTGAAAGTGAAAGAAAAACTTATGCAAGCCACACATTGGAACATTTGGTGGAAGGAGACTCACCTGAGACCTAAGAAATACGAGTTCCTTCCGCAGCTGCTCTATAAGATTTTCAACAGGATCTAGGTGAGATAATTTTGCTGGGGCTATACTATGCCAAGACTCTGTGGTATGAAGGCTACTTTCAAGCTTACTCTTCAAAATCTTTGCTTGGAGTGGGATATGCTCTTTTGATAGATCATCTTTCACATCATTTTTATCACCAGAAAACTTTTTTGAAGTAGGAAGTTGCTCAACCTCAGGTTTCACTATCTGTGACTTTTCCACGATAGCTGTTTTATCATGAATAAGCTGACAAAAAACTGAGGATTTCTGGCTAAGTGTCAGCCTCTGCCCAGCAGGAGAATCTTGTTTCATTAAGTTTAAGGAGCTTCTTGATACTGTAATTTGACTATTTTTCTCTAGGGCCTGATGACTTGTGGAAGCTTGCTTTAGATAGTCATCAGAAAGGGAATACAAGTAGTCATTTGGGTCTTCTTGGCTCTGCCTAGAGATGAGGGATTCTAAATTCCTTGTAGACTGCAGACATGGTGCTTTATAAATCTGTCTAATCGTAAAGCCTTCTGGACTTGAACTACGATGTCTGATCTGTATAGGTGAAGAATCTCTTGATAAATAGGCAAACGGATGCCTGCTGAGAGGCTGATCTCCACTCTGAAGCATCTGAGAAATTTTTCTTGACAATTTTCCTAAGATCATGCTTCTTTCAGGTATATTCTGATCTGACTGTAGACCACTGCGTGGTGCTCTCTTATATGCTGATTCTATTTTATCTGAGCTTCTAATCTGTATTCAGAGCAAATAATGATACATTAAGGTCTCGATCACTAAATATACAATTTTTCACTAATAAGAAGTAATTACAAAAAATACAGGGTAAATCTTTAACATGCAAAATCAAAGGAAGGAAAAAAATCTCAGCCATTATTTTTCCTTTTCCTCTTCAGCACAATCTTACAAATTCTACTAAAATGACATTTGCAGTAGCTTACCTTTAATTTAAATTCATCAATATTCTCAGAGCTCACAAGCTGAGATTTTCTTTCTTCTATTCTCAGTTCCTGTTTAAAGATGTTGGTCAGAGGCAAGTCACCAGCTGTTCCTACCAAATGCACAAAAAAAAAAAAAACCAAAAGCAAAGAAAATGTAGAAACCTTAATTATAACATTCCTCATACGAGATACAGATTTATGTATCCATGAGCTCAGTGGTATAGGTGCTGCCCTATTACTGTGCAAATCCCAAATGATCCATGACTTTGTATCCACATATTAGGATTGTTGGTTTTTAAAAATTCGTTGTTTATTTATTTTGACATTGTTTTCTTTTTAAATTTTGAGATCTAAATTTTCTCTTTCCCTACCCCACTCACTGAGAAGGCAAGGAATATTAGTGATATATGTGAAATCATGCAAAATATATTTCCATATTAGTCATACTGCAAAAATTCCTTTGAAGTTGTCTTGAATCATTGTAGCCAGGTCTTTGACAGCTGACGAACATTACAACATTGCTATAACCATGCACATTCATAATCTCCCGGTTCTTCTCATTTCACTTGGGCTCAGTTCACGTGGGCCTTGCCATGATTTTTTTCTGAAACCACTTCCCCTAGCCATAATCATATGCCACAACTTGTTCAGCTATTCCATAATTAATAAGCATCCTCTCAATTTCCAATTCTTTGGCACCACAAAAAAAATAAAGCTGCTATTTTTGGGGGTAGGTCTTTCCCTTTTTCCTTTGATCTCTTTGGGATACAGATCTAATAGTGGTATTCCTAGGTCCAAGAGTATGTGCAAGTTTTATAGCCCTTTGAGCACAGCTCCAAATTGTTCTCCAGGACAGCTGGACCAGTTCACAACTCCCAACAGTTCATTAGTGTACCTATTTTCCTTCATCCCTTCCAGCATTTTTCTTTTCTGATAGATGTGAAGTGTTATCTCAGAACTGTTTTAATCGCCAATTCTCTAATCCAGGACTTCTTACTCTTTCCACTCAACCCCTTCAGCACTTCTTAAACTGACCCCATGTGGGCAAAGTTTAAGAATCAAAAGTGGGAGTGAGCCAAGATGGCAGAGTAGAAAGATGCACATATGCTAGCTCTTACCCCACAGTCCATAAAATACCTGTAAAGAAGAACTCTCAACAAATTCTAGAGCAGCAGAAACCACAGAACAATGGAGTAGAAGAGATTTCTATCCCAGAGAGACCTGAAAGACTGATGGGAAAGGTCTGTCACGTACCAGATGTGGAGCAAAGCCCAGCCCTGCCTTGGCCACATGGCACTGAAAGGAGCAGATCCAAGCAGGCTTCAGGGACAAACTCTCCAGCAGCAGCACAGGTCCCTCAACCCACAGGCACCAAAGGCCAGTGAGAGGGTCTTTTCACCTGGCCAAGAAGGGAACAGGGTGTCCCCATAACTCAGGCCTCCTCAGGAGGCAGCAGTGGCTCCCAAAGCAGGCAGTAGCCCGCATCCATTGCTGAAGGTCTCATCATAAACCTGAATGGTGGCCCTGACCCCACCTGAGCAGCTGATCTTAATCTCACACTGAATAGCAGCCCTGCCCCCTAAAACCCCTGAGGCTTTGGAGCAGCTCATCTGAATCTCAGCCCCCAGCACTGGCTTGGTGGAACTGGAGGCAAGGTGATTGTGGAGAGGAAACTCAGAAGTCAAGTAACTGGCTGGGAAAATGCCCAAAAAAGGGAAAAAAAATAAGACCACAGGTTACTTTCTTGGGGAACAGGGGTCTCCCCCCATCCTTTCAGATGAGGAAGAACAAGGTATACTATCAGAGAAAGTCAAGGGCCCTGCCTCCAAAGGGGACTTAAACTTGGCTCAGGCAATAGAAGATCTTAAAAAACAAGTTAGCAGCTTACTAAAGGAGAACCAAAAAAATGCTGAGGAAAATAACAGCTTTATAAAGAGGCTAACTCAATTGGAAAAAGAGATCCAAAAAGCCAACGAGGAGAAGGACGTTTTAAAAAGCAGAATTAGCCAAATGGGGGAGAAGGTTCAAAAGCTCACTGAACAAAATAATTCATTGAAAGAGAATTGAGTTCAGGGAAATGAATGACTATGAGTTAAACCAAGCAGTTGGTAAACAAAACCAAAAATTTGAAAAAACAGAAGATAATATGAAACATCTCACTGGAAAAAAAACTGACCTGGAAAACAGATCCAGGAGAAACAATTTAAAAATTATGGGACTACCTGAAAGCCATGATCGAAAAAAAGAGCATAGACATTATCTTCCATGAAATTATTAAGGAAAACTGTCCTGATGTTCTAGAATCAGAGGGCAAAACAAATATTGAAAGAATTCATCAATCACCTCCTGAAAGAGACCCGAACAGAGAAACTCCTAGGAATATTGTGGCCAAATTTCAGAGTTCCCAGATCAAGGAGAAAATACTACAAGCAGCTAGAAAGAAACAATTTGAGTACTGTGGAAATACAATCAGGATAACACAAGATCTGGCAGCTTCAACATTAAGGAATGGAAGGGCTTGGAATGAGATATTTCAGAGGTCAAAGGACCTGGGATTGAAACCAAGAATCACTTACCCAGCAAATCTGAGTATAATATTTCAAGGGAATAAATGGTCATTCAATGATATAGATGACTTTCAATCATTCATACTGAGGAAAAGACCAGATCTGTATAGAAAAATTTGACTTCCCAAGACAAGAATCAAGACAAACATGAGAAGGCAAACAGGAAAGAAAAATCATAAAAGACTCTCTAAAGCTGAACTGTTTACATTACTACATGGAAAGAAAATATTTTTAAATCTTGAATCTTTTTCTCAGTATTTGGATGGAGAGATTGTACATACATACACACACACACACACACACACACACACACACACACACACAGATAGAGAGTACAGGGTGTGTTGGATCAGAAGATATAATATCCACACAAAAAATAAAATGAAATAAAATAAAAATTAAGGGGTGAAGAAGAAAAATACCAGGAAGAGAAAGGGAGAAATGGCAGGATTTTCCTGCCCCAATTTCCCCACTGATACCTGGCAGACTTTAAGCCTGACTGAATGCAAGTGGACAATCTAATCCTGCCTGGAACTGACATGAAGTTGGGGAGATAATATATCCCTGCAACTTCCCTACTCTTAGTGGCAATTTCCTATAAAACCAAAAGGTTTGTAAGCTTAATACCAGATCTATTCAATTATAGATTATTGGTAGGGGAACACCCGAGGTTAAGTCTAAAATTAAGCTATTATGCATAGGACTTTAGCCTTTAAGTTAGGGTCCTTTAATTCTTAGTAATACTGTGGAGACAATTAGGTCAAGAGCTTGTGAAGTTAGCAACATAAACATTATTTGTGTCTCAGCTGGTTAATGTTTAAAAAGAAAAATTCATTTGTGGTCCAGATAGTAAATGCTTTGAAAAGAAGTATCACCTGACCAAAAGTTTGAATTGTTTTATCTGTTACACACTGTGTTAAAAATGAAAAATAAAATTTAAAAAAAATTAAAAATGATTTAGAGCATTTTTTCATATGACTTTGATTTATTCTTTATTCTTCTGAAAACTGCCTATTCATATCCTTTAACCATTTATCAACTGGGGAATGGCTGTTATTTTGATAAATTTGACTTATCTATATTTGAGAAATGAAACTTTTATCAGAGAAACTTGGTGTAAAAACTTTTTGATATTACTTCATTGTCTATGGTACCTTGTAGCAAAATGTAGTTTCCCTGATTGTCTGTCTTAAGTAAGGCTATTTTTGCTTTTGCTTTGTCTTAGATCATGATTGCTGCTCCTGCCTTTTTAACTGCACCTGAAGTATATTAGATTCTGCTTCAGCCTTTTATTTTAACTTCTATAAGAACTGAGGTAAGCTATGAACCTAATCCCTTCTCTTCCCCAGAGGATGAGGTGGTTCAAGGAGAAAGGAGGATTATGTCTCCCATGGGTTGGTAGAGTAAGGCTGTATATTTATGATTATACCTTTTGAAGAGAAATTTCTACATGAAAGCTAATCTGTTAATGGTTAAAGCGGACCTGGAGTGCAGGAGATCACCCACCCTCACACTTGGGAGAAAAAATATCAAAGAACCATTTGTGAAGAGCTTAAATACCACCCTCCAATCCCCTTAAGAATACTGGGGAACCCCTAGGAGAAAGATAAAAGTGAACATGCTTGGCCTTCAGGTGGTGGGGAGTAGGGTGGTCTTTTTTACATAAAGTAATAGGATAATGGATTCAGGGCTTAAAAGGATTGTAGAGGTCACTGAATTCAATCTTGCCATTTTACAGATGAAGAAACTGAGAAAACTACTGTGATCAGATTGCACATTTTGGAACTTTGCTACACTAACAATATAAATGTTGGATAATTAGGCCATATTTTTATTGTTTCTAATAAATTCTGAACTATTAAGATGAAAAATACATTTGCACATGAAGAAATTTGCAGCCCCATATCGATGCTGTGTCCTGCTTTAAAAAAAATGGAATGACTATACCTAAAGTTCCAGATCTCTTTGCTTTATCTTGAGCCATTTTTCGAATCTTCTGTTTCAGTTCAAGTCTTTCTTCTTCAAGACTTTCAATCTGTAAAATATGAACTATTACTTATTGTATTTTATATCAACCAAGAAAAGAGATTCTAAACACAACACTTGCCTCTTTTAAAAGAACCTGGTTTTCAGCTTTATATTGCTCCTGCTTTAGATTTTTGCTCTTTCTAAACTCAGTTAAATCAATCATTGTCTTTGGATCAAGACCTAAAAACAAAGAATAAAAATTAGCAATTGACATAGAAATAAACAAAACAACTAATTGTTACAATAATGTCTCGTGTATCTAGAACCATAAGAAAATGAAACTTTGTAACAGTTGAAAAAAATTAAATGCCCAAATTTTTTAAAGTCATATTAACATTTAATGAAAATTCTCCTAAAGCACACAATACAAGCCTTCTTCAACTGGGCATAAGTGAATACAATGTAACCTCTTGTTTTTAAAAGAGATCATAAATTCAATATTAAACATAAATATAGCAAATATTTACACTTAAATAAATCAATTGTATCATGTAAAGTGCCCTAAAACTTCTTGAGTCACTCCCTCTAAATAACTTCCTTTCAATGTCTACTCACTCCTATTTATGCATCCTCTCACAGGCTGTAACTAGCATTCTCTCCTTTTTCTCCTGTCTTTGCAGTATTCAATAATTTTTTCCATAATTCTTTATATTCATTGTACGTGTTGACTTTAATTTTAACAATAATCCATTACACCAACATAAAACGTATTTAACCATAACGCTGTCAGAAATCTGGGTTTTATTCTAGTTACCTATATTTACAAAAGCTTCTGCTACCAAAATCTTTGAACAAATATTACTGTTCACCATTCCTCACAAAAAAAAAAATTCAAAAACCAAAGTTTTTCAAAAAAGTTTTGGATTTCAACCCTGGCTTTACTATTTCCTATCTGTGTGACCTTGGGCAAATCACTTGCCATTCTGGGCTGCAGTGTTTTTATCTATAATATATGGGGGCTGGATCCGATGACTTTTAAGGCCCTTTGCAGCTCTAAATGCATCATCTAAGTTGTATGATATTGTACTTTTTTTTATAGAGTTGACAACTCACATATCTTCTATTGAAAAATTCTAACATGGTAACTGAAGTCAGAAGCAAAGATGAGAGGGAAATGTAGGATGGTAGATCTTCCCAAAATGGAGGTCACTAGAGGAACCTACCAATGGAAGGAGGCCAGTATAAATGGACAGATTTTCTAGGGTAAGAATTCAAGATTATTTTAATGAACAACCCTGAAAGTAATCCTATGAAAAATCTGTGTCTTCATCAGCATGGACATTCATCTATCAGCACAGATGTGAAACCTTCCTGAGTTCCTGTGGCTAAAGCATTTAATGGCCAACACCCAAACAGCAAACTGCCACAAGCTACTAAGCTTTCTGTGGGTTTTCTAGTTTTTCTGACTCTTCCTTAGTTCTAGGTTTCAACTTTTATACTAGAAGTCTGACCACTTAAGAGTACTCCCATATCTCTTTTCTACTCTGACATTTTAAATCTACTCTATGCCCTGAAAATAATTATCCTCCACTCAGGTAAGATCAGATACAAGACTACAAACATGACTTGTAAATCTTTCCTACTAAGGAAAGTGCATATACCATTTGAATAGCTTCGTAGCCTTTTTCTACTTATTTCTATATTTTCTGCTGTGTTCTAGTGGGTTGAATTTACCTCTGCATATCAACACTGTAAGCTCCTCATGGGAAAAGAATCTCCTATTATTTACCAGTGTAGATGTCAGCATCTGATGTAAGTCATCCATCAGTGTGTATCTAGGCTAGAAGGTACAAGCTGGGCCCAGAATTAAATAGAAGAAAAGTAGGATGGATTGCCTTCAGGAAATTACAAATCTTCATTAATGGCCCAAAGCTATTCTCAGAAACAAGTTATCATTTTTTCAATATTAATACTCTATCACTGTTAGTATCTGGCTATGAGATATAGAACAAAACAGTCTTGAAGTATTAAAAATGAGTGTCACAGAAGGCAAAGCAGACTCCTTATCATGGGGGATAACAGGAGTTTAATTCCAAGCAAGTATATATTCCAGAAGATGTCACCAGTCAGAGATATGTAGCCATGTTGACCAACTATTGAGTTCAGAATCCATTAATCTCTGGTAATTATCAACATTAATGTAGATGACCCATTCCATAGTTTCCATAGATCAAAAACCCATGTAAGGAATGATGATCATCTATGATATTCAAGGCACTGGAACATCCATGCAACAAAGCATACTTGAGAATCTAGAACTTCCTTTGGCCAGCATATGCTATTGATGAGAGTAAATGTTGGAGCACTGAACACTGGACAATTAACAGTAAGCAAAGCTGACCAATGTCTAAAAAGTGTTACAGAATAAAAAAAAGGAGTATGATTCCTGGAGATCCAAGTTTTGGCTTCTCAGGGGCACCCTGCTGTTGAGGGAGTAGTAGAAGATGGAACTATGCCAATAAAGTACTGCAGCTAAAATATCACTTATACAAAGCAGTTTAAAGAATAGGTAATCTTCCAGCCTACAAAATAGCTGTAGAGAACTGTTGAGGTCCTGTGAAGCCAACCCATTGCAACCATCTGCTGCCCATGGAAAAGTGAATTAGACTTATGACAAGTAGGAAAACAGAGTCAAGGAAGTGAGTCCTAGGAATGATTCACTGATGATTTGCAGATGGACACTCCTGGACAGATGAATTACTTTATGGGAAGAATCCAGATCAAGGATCAAGTGCAGAGGAAACTGTATGCTGATAACTTCTTGGAAACTGGTGAACCTTGCTTTATCCTGAGGCAGAGCTCTTGGGGGAGGAAAGGGAGGCCGGGAAAGCAGGGAAAGCAGAACATAGGGGCAGACAGATGAATCCAAAGGAGAGATGAATCAGAGCTTCCTGATACAGTCACACACAAATTTCAAACTCAAAGATATCTATACTACAGCTTATATCCAACTCATTTTAGTTCTAATGAAAGATAATTTATCTTCACTGCAGAGGTGGAAATCGCAAATATTATTTGCCCAGGTTATTCTCATAGAAATCAGGGAGGCGTGTGCATTTATTTAGAACTGCATTTTGAAATGTGTTTTCTTATTCCCTTGGTCCCAATTAAACATTTATTGATTGACTAATGTATTACTTCAAGACCCTCTTCTTCAGTATATATTTGGTCAAGTCCAGACACAAGTTAAGTTGCAGATGTTTAATAGTATACAGTACCTTCTTTTATCCTTTTATCTTAATTTGTTATTGAATTTAACTTTCCTTCCATCCACTTATAGGAACTTTTACAATGCAATATTATTCCTCCTAATTCTCTAGAAAAGTACTTAAATATAATAGCTAATTTCTTATTGATGCCAGATAAGTAAGATAAAATTATATCATATATTTCAGACTACCTAAACAAAAAAAAAATTGTTTTGCTTGTAATGAGTCAAATACATAAAAAGGATAGTTCTTTGAAAGAGCTTTAAAAACGTTGTCATAAATTTATGTGAAGCAAGAGCACTTTGCTAATCGATTTAACCATGGGAAGGTGTAAACACTGCCAAGTTCCCCAATAAAGTTAGTAAATAAATGAATTTACTTCTAACTTCCAATTACTCATGCAGAAATTTATTGTTACTATTAATAATAAGAATGATAGCTAATATTACATAGCGCTTACTATGTGCCAGGTACTGTGCTAAGAGCTTTACAATTAAAATATTTTAGTTTACACAATGTTGAGTAAAAGTTACACACCACACAAAATTTTAGAAATTTTTCTTACCCAAACGTTCCCGAAGGTCTTCGTTTTCATCAAGGAAATCATTAATCTTTAATTCAAGTTTGTTCATTTCTGTAGTTAATGCTTCAATTTCCCGGTCCCTTATTTTAACTTGAGATTTATAAGTCTTTATTTCAGCAACAGCATCTTCCAAACCGTACAGTCCCTTTAGAATGAAGACAAAATAGTTTTAAAATGAGAATTTCTGATCTAATTGAAAAATACATAACTCATGTTTATTTAAAATGTCTACAAAAACATAACAGCAGTTTATAGCATTAATTCTCTAATTTTGTATTGTACTTTTTATGTGTTTCTTAATGATGACAATGAAGAAAGAAGTTTAAATGTCTTGGTTTTGATAACAGGAGAATTTTAGCAACAAAACAATACAGAAGTAATACTTATGAAACACTCATTAGAAGAAGAAAGAAAAAGATGGGCCAGGAAATATTTCAGAAGAATGCACTGGTACAAAGACACTATTAAGATGCCAAGGATATGCTTAAAATCCAAAATATTAAAAGCAAAAACAAAGGCTGTGTTTATACATTAAATAACAAATTATCTAAAATCATTCTTACCGTAACTCTAGGCATAGTACATCAGTTATGATCAAGCTACACATTGGTAAAACTGGCAAGGACTTCAACTAAATATAATTTACTTTACATATGCTGATTTTAGACTCAACAGGGCTGAAGTCTGGAAATTAAAAATGCAATCAGAAGCAGCTTTCCTCAAAGAATAGGTACATCCAATGGGTCAGAAAAGATGATATCTTAGGACATTTCTACAAGAATCACAATACCAAATACTACCAAAGAAAAGAGCAATTTTTAAGAATATCTTTAAAATGCTAATCTGTCAGCTTCCAACAAAAATCAAGTGAATCAAAGACGGCAATGGTAATAATAGTAAAGTCAACCCTAAAGATACGTCTAAACCCGCACCGCTTCATAATCTTTGAGTCGCTTCAGGGCCTCGACAAGCTCTCTGTCCTTCTCTCTAGCATCAGCTTCTGCCAGTTCTGCTGTCCTCTCAGCTTCTTTAGTTTTCGTTTCTAAGTTTTGAAGTTTTGTTTGCATTTCTACCAAATGATTCAACTGAGACACGGATGAAGAACCTAGTGGACAAAAACCCAAATCATCAACCAATTAAAGTTGACTATTCTTCCCTTTAAATAATGTATTCATCAGGCTCCTGTAAAGAGCTGAATGTAAATATCACATGTTCACACTTCTTAAAGCTGATTTAAATACTTTTCTCCTCCTCTGAGTTTTACAATACATTAAACAAATATTTAACTTAGTGTGCAGGGAATTAGCAATACAAAACATGCATAAAACAGAGTCCTTGTCCTCAAAGAATTTCCAGCCTTAGCTGGAAATATGACATTGGCTGGAATGCTATATGAGCTATATTAGTCATACTCTTATGCTTTCTGTGGATTTCCCTCCCGTTAGAATGTAAGCTCTCAGGGCAAGGAATGGTTTTGCCTTTCTTTGTATCCTTAATATAATCACTGGCACGTTAGATGATGTGATGTTTCAGTCATATCCAACTCTGTGACCCCATTTTGGGATTTTCTTGGAGTGATTTGCCATTTCCTTCTCCAGTGCAGTAAAAGCTTATTCAAAACAACAAATCAAACTACCTTTGAAAACTGGTTGAAAGGATGCTTTCCAAAATTAAGCTTCCTTTCTATTAAACTACAAAGAGTCTCAAACCCAAACAATACATGATGTCAACAATTTCGTCTCTTGCTGCTGATCTGGATCCAAGGATAATAGATAACATCCAGGAAAGGATGAACAGATTAACAAAATAGCACCTTAAAATGGTAACCATACATTTGTTTAACTAATGACATTTATGCAATAAATCATTTGGGAAAGGAAGAGAGAATTCAAATGTTTTTCAAACAGAGAGGGACCAAATCACGAATTTGCTGAGGTTTTGTAAGTACCCCCACATGTACATAACACGGTCAACCGGAAAGTGCCATAACGATTAGCTACCTCTGTTTTGCCTGAGTTCCCTTCTCAAGTCTTCGATAATCAGCATGTTCGCTTCCATCTCTTTTGTATACTGCTCTACTTGTTCTGTAAGCAGCTTAATTTGACTATCTCTTTCTTGTATGCCCTGAAAAAAAAATTTTAAATCAGTAATTCTGTACTATCTGTATACAGATTTGTTCTCTCATTGTTGAATACAAATAAATCAGATCCTCGAATATATTCTATTTTCCTTGAGGGTTAGGGATGAAGTCTGATGTTTCTTTGAGTAACCAACATTGCCTGGCACAATTTAAGAGACATCCTTGCGTATTTAACGAGCAAATTGATGAGTTAAGGTTTTGAAAATACCTTGATTATAGCATTTTAATTTTTGCTGTCTTCCTTTTAGTTCCTTAACTCTTTTTTCATCTACTCAAAACAAAATTTAAATTATCTTTTTTCTCACTGATACCTCATTTATTTTATGTCAATAAAAAATAAAGTGAATTTTTCTCCCCAAGAGGTCTAATCTTGATCATAAATCACCTCACTTTCCTGTGATTCCTTCTTATGCTTGCCTGAAGAACTCATTTTTCCCCATGGTGAACATTTTAAAAAAGGGGTATTTCCTCCTGGTCGGAAAAAATCCTTTTAAACACTAAGAATCGTCTGCTTTCGCTTGTTTATGTTTCAGTGTTTACATAACACAAATGATGAAAATTTAACTAACTTCTATACAACTAAATTCTATTTAGAAATGAATTCTAGATCATGTACAACTGTTAGCCTCTTATTAAATGGCATGATTAACCACAGTTAAAACGCTAACAACATAGTCCCATGGTAACAGGTGATTAAAACATCTTATAAAAGGTTTTTGCTAATTTGAAAGTAAGCAATTACACCAGACCATCCATAAATAATACATTATTATTAAATTATGGCTAAGGGAGAAATCATTAAAATAAATCAAAACATGGCACTAAAAAATAACCATCCAATTTCTGAAAATATTGGGGATAAATGGAACTTTGAAGATTTTTACCTGTTGTAGAGCAATAACATTATTTTTGTCAGCATCAAGTTGGGCATTTCTAAGTTTCTCTCTCAAATTAGATAGCATTTGTTGATATTCAATTATTTCATCATCTTTAGAAGCCAAAATTCTCTGCAAAAAGAATGTAGAATTTGCCCAAGTTTGGAATAACAGATCCTTGCTTATTTTATTCTTTATTATGCAGCAATTTTACACCTCTAAGAAACGGTACTAGTCAATCCCTTTCCTTTTTTCTAATTCCCACCCATCTGTAGTTCAATGTGTGGTTGTTCATTCATTTTTGTTGTATCTAAATCTTCATGACCACATTTCAGGTTTTCTTGACAAAGATACTGGAGTGGCTTGTCATTTCCTTCTCCAGATCATTTTAAAGATAAGGAACTAAGGCAAACAAGGTTAAGAGACTTGTCCAGGGTCACACAGCAAGTAAGTGTCTGAGGCCAGATTTGAACTCAAGAAGAGGAGTCTTCTTACGTCAGGCCCCGTGCTCTATCCACTGTGCCATCTAACTGCTCCTAAATATATTTCCATATTTGTTGTTCAGTTGTTTTTACTGTGTCTGACTCTTTGTGACCCCGTTTGGGGTATTCTTGGCAAAAATACTGGAGTAGTTAAGCCATTTCCTTCTCATTTTGCAGACAAGGAAACTGAGGCAAAGTTAAGTGACTTGCCCAGTGTCACATAGCCACTAAGTGTCTGAGGCCAGATTTGAACTCAGGAAGTTTTTGTGACGCTAGGCCAGCACTATGTCCACTGCACCACCTAGCTGCCAATCAAATCAGTCATAATAACCTTTTCTATTTATCCTTTCTTATAACTTAGTATATTGATTTTAACTTCTGGTTTAATCAATCAAAGATCAACTGCACACAGGAGATACTGAAATAACAGATATTTGTGTTCAGTTGTTCTCTGTTAAGATATAGTCAGTTTCTAATTTTTGTGATGTTTGGACCTCATTAGCTCCAGACTATTCTTGAAGAGAAAATTCCTAATGACTTCTTAGTAGTCTAAGTAGTGAAAAGAGCTCTAGCCCTAGCCAGAAGCCCTGGGTTCCAGTCCCCATTCTGCCACTTACTATCACTTACATGAACTTGAGTAATTCACGTAAGTCTCAGTTTCTTTCATCTGTAAAATGAGGGCTAGATGACCTGGGAGGTCTGTTCTAACACTCAAATGAAGATGCTACATCCAGGATTCTTGGATCTCCAATAGAAGATCATCTATTAATTATGAAGGCTTTCTAGGAGGTCAGAACCTAGAGCTGCACTGGAATAGAGGTCTCAGGATCCAAGTCATGCCATTGAGAGGCATTAGAAAAGAGCATCTGTGAAGGATAAAACCTACAAATACACACACACACATACACACCCCCCCATACCTCTATGTACATGCATATATGTGTGCAGGTACCCACATGTTTCTATACAATTAAGTAGGTAGTATATACATTTTTATAAAAACTGGAAAATTTAAAGAAAACTGCCTAAAATTGGATATAAGGAAATTGCATAACTATTTTGAAGAACTACCTTCCATTCTTCAACCTTTGCATTGACAGCAGCCATGACAGGATCATCCTCTTCATTTTTTGCTTTCAAAAGTTCTGTAAGTTCCTGTACCTGAAAATTATCAATTTGACAAGTTTTTTGAAATGATGTTTTTTTTGTAAAATATAGAAATAAACCAGAGAGAGTAGATTTAGATGTGCTATCATTGCTTTCTGTTGGCAGAGTGAGTCACATAACTTCTCAGTGCACTTGGTAACTTAAAAGATTCCAAGTTGCAGAGAAAGTGCCAACCTGCATTTTTGTGAGAGACTCCCCTCATCTGGGACCTTCCTATACCAAAAATAAAATCAAAGGTCCAATCCCCATCCTTGTTCATACTATCTTTGAAATAACTACATATCTATTCATTCTTGATTATGAGAACATACACTATATTTATTTTAAAAATTAATTCAATTTCCTCTAAATAGTTTGACCAATTATTGTTTTCTAATGGTGTTCTAGTGGTTCCATTTTGTTTCTGCCTGTAATTAAGTGAAATGATTAAAATTTCTGGTTTCCTGTAGCAGTTTCCAAAACTTTATTGTCAGTGTCAAAATGACAAGGCTTTATCTATCCTGGTAGGTGGAAAGACAAAACAAGTTAAAAATAGCCCTCACTTGAAGTCTGGAGTGGTCCCTCTCCCTTTTTAACTGATCCATTAGAGCGTCAGTTTGCTGAACAATAACTTTCATCCTGTTGTACTCATCAGTCATCTTCTCCATTTCCTGCACCGATTCTTCCAAGTTCTTTCTCATTTCTTGATTCTGAATTTCAATTTTCTCGTTCGCTTCTGTTAAATTCTTTTAAAGATAATTATCACAGAAAGAGTAACTGATATCATTTTGTAGACAAAGTTAAGTAATTTTAAATCTTATAACTGAACTGTATTAATAAGAAAGGGAGACCTTCTGGATAAAAAACACCTTCTCTACACAGATGTTTTGCTTGAATGTAGATGGACATTTGTTGTTGTTGTTGTGTTTGTCCTTCGTTTTCAAAAGACGATGACATCAGCGGCATGATGACATGACTTCCGTTGACTTTGACTCAAGTGGAGGAGGGCTGTGCAAGATCACCATGCTCACTTTCTCCTCCTGAGCCATCTGGGTTCAGTGACCAGATATTCATCAAGATGACTAGAGATGGCTCATGATAGAATGAGACACCCTGGCCCTTTTGGGTACTCACTTAAAGTGAGGTAATGCCCATTCATGGCACAGGCCTTGCTTCTGTAGATGGACATTTACCAATTAAATTAAAGGAAAATTCAAAAACTGAGTATGGAGGCTCTACCATACACTTCCCAGTGATGGTCCTAAGGTAAACCTAAACAAGCTGGGCAAAGAGGTCAAGAAATTACAATATTTATGGACTGATTTATTTCCTATTTTTAAAGTGAGCATTTTAAAATTATTACCTCTGGAATCAATGCTAACCTGACAGGTACCATTATGTGTGTGAGAGAAAAAAGAAATAATAAATGATTTTTACCAGAAGGTCTCAAATTATCGAAAGTTCAAGAATATAAAGTTCAGATCAAATTCATTGAAAAAAACAACAATATATTTTAAATAAACATGCCTTGAAATCTACTATTTAAAAAAATTTTTTTACCTGAATTTCATCCAGATATTGCACAAGTTCAAAATTTTTTTTAGACAACTGTAATCGATAATCACTATCTTCTCCTCTTCTGGACATAAGTGTTTCCTTTTGTGAATCTATTTGTTTCTGATAGTCAATTATGTCTTGACGAAGCTGTTCATTCTGCATACAAACCCAAGGCCCCCCACCCCCATCATTATTAAAATGACTTACAATGAAAATTATTCTCTAAATAATGGCCCCGTTAGTTATATCTTTAAATACCCGTATTTTCTAAATCCTTAAATCCTCACCTTTTTTTTAAGATGTTTGTTCTCCAAAAAAGGATGGTAAAAAGTTAACAGAAATAAAGAGATCAATATTTAAAGTGAAATAAGAAAAAAAGATAAATAAAACATTAAACGTGCTACTCTAGATAACCAAAGAATGCAACATTATTAGTTATTAAAGAAAACAAGTAAAAGGTGATTTCTTTCCTTAAAGAGGGAGGGGACAAACAATAAAAATGATAATTAAATATTTTTAAAATTTGGGAGATTTTAAGTGACTGCAACTTTTTAACTGACTGGATAAAATGAGATAAATAACAACATAAGTTTGATCAAACGTCATAAAAATTACCATGCAATATTCAATTTATAAGCAAAACTTGTCCATTTATCACTAAGAGTTGACAGCATTACTTAATATCTCCACTTCTCAACTTGTTTCTAAGTCTTTGAAAAAAGCTGACATAAAAACTAGTGAGTATGAAAAGAAAGGATGCTTAAAATATGTTACTTTGAAATCAATTTAAGTTCACTGAGATACTTCTATTAACTCTGTAGAATCACCAATATCAATATAATGATGTCTCATTTTTTTTTTTACCAACCTCTCTCCTTAATTTGCTGTTTTCATTTTCTGCTTCTTCGTTACGAAGAGCCAACTGGAATGACATAAAAAGAAAAGTATTTGTAAAATAAAACTAAAATTAAAAGCGAGAAACAATTTCATTATGAAAATTGTAATAGTCAAACTCATGAAACTGAAGTAAGATCCTCCTTTCAAAAAGTAAAGTCTTATGTCATTACTTCACTTCTATCTGAAAGATGAACCTTTTGAAAAGCACTCAGGAATTAGAGGAAGTAAACAAACACAAGAACCACAAATATTGGGAGGGGTAATTTTTTGGCTAAAGAAATTAAAACTATTACCTGGTATGATGAACAGTTTTTAGTTTAAGAACTACTATTATCTGCTAAATCTCAAACCCTTTTTACTCCTAACAAACATAAACTTAGGGAAATAGTATCCCTTAAAAGGGTATTGTTTTTTTCAGTGACATGGCTTCACTTACAGTACTTATAGCATATCCACTAACTGAGCAAACTGTTATGATTATAACAGAAGTCAATCTTATTTTCTCATTCTCTAGAGCCCCATTCCCTCCTTTATTCCTGCCATAATTCTTTTTTTCTTTCTCTCTGACCAAAAACCAGTTCCCATATGCTCAAGCCAATGTGCATCCAGCCAAACTAAAATCTATGAACTAGCTCCTAAAAGTGGAAACCTCTGGATAGGGCAAAAGTCATGAGTCACTATGGTTAATGGGATATATCAAGGACATTCCCTTAACATCCTTGATGTACTCCCTTAACACTTGTCACCCACTCTGATTTCTTTAAGCAATAAATAAAAAAAATTATTTCTCTTTCAATAACTGCAAGGGAGACTGGGCTTTATACATAAACATTTATCATGCCTACCAGAAACAATCACACTACAGGAAATGTAGACAAGAACAAAGTATGGGCAGGGGAGTAGGGGAAGGGGAGGTTTTTGTGATTAGTCATGTAATTTCAACACTCCAAATGAATGGTGAAATACAGACTAGTCTAGTCACTAGCTCAATCATAGTGCATGATATATATACTTTGCAAATATATGTTAAATATATGCTAAATAAATATATTTGCTAAAAGTGAGCAAATCTTCACATAAATAACAAGTTGGGTAGCTAATGACCATTAATAAAGCTACATACTCTTTCTTCACTTACATTAGCACTTTTAGGTTTTCAAAGCATGTTACAAACATTGTCTCACTTCATCCTCATACAATCCCTGGGAGATATTATGATCCCCATCTTAACAATGAGGAAACTGCAGCAAAGAGTTTAAGTGTTTTGCTTCAAGTCCCATGGCTAGTAAGTATCCAAGGCAGAATTTGAACTCAGGTCTTCCTAACTCCAAATCCACCTACCTGTTCTATATATATTTTTATATAATTCTCAATATTCTTAATTTTAAAATAACAATTTTTCTAATCCTCATAATAATGTATTTATTAGCCCCACTGGAAAGCTTCAGAAATATTACGTGACTACCCTGGATTACAGAGCTACTGACAGAGGTAAGATTCAAACTTAGATCTTCTGACTCCAAGATCATAAATTCCTTTGCATAAATTTGGTAATATCTGGCATAAATTTGCATAATTCCTGTCCCTCAAGGGAAACACCATCAAAACAACATAAGTTTATACCAAGCAACACCAGACTTCAGAAAAATTTAGAGATCATGAATGGAAGGCTCCTTACTTGTTCATTAACTTTTTTCTCTTTTTCCATCTCTTTTTCCAAATCCTCCAATTCTCTGTCCTTCTGCTCTAGCTGTTTTTCTAACTGGCGAATTTCGTCTCGTAAAAACCGCGTATCCCGACCTCCGGCAGACTGCTGTGCCATCTTAAAACAAAATAAAAATAGACTTGTCTGAATACAACTTCTGAGAATGAACTGCCAAATATAGTAACAAACCAGATTTTATTTAGCTTAATTAAACAAAAGAACTTCAAAGTCTGTAATGAAAGAGAATAACCAAAGGATTAATTTAAAATTTTAACCTATGGTGACTATAGTTAAACTCACATTAACTTAGCAGAGGTTTCTTAAGGGAATTAAATAAAGCCTTTGTTAAAAGTCACCATTTTTCAAACTATCCTATGAAACAATCCAAATTAGTTCCATGAAGAAAAGGAAGCAATAAAAGCAGATGAGCCCACACTGCAAAACTGTATGCCTTCTAATCTGTACGTCTGAGTAACTACCTTCAAACAGAAATGAAAACTCACCAGATTAGTCAAACCCAATTATAGGACCCAAAGAGTGATTCTCAGTGATCTAGAATCAATCACTACAGGTATCCTATATACACTCAGTCTAACTTACCTGACTACACAGGTGCCAACACAATCTGTTTACAATGAAGGTTTCTGTCTCAAAGGAAGCTGACTTGGCTACATATGAACAAAATGAGATTCATGCAATTTCCCGGTCAATCAAGAATAGTAGGTTTCATGTTCATGATTAAGATGCAACTAACATATACTGCATTGTAGACATACCTCGAGCTCATTTTCCAGTTTCATTACTTTAGATTTTAATTGATTTTCTGTTGAAAGAAACCAGAACAAATACTTCACTTCACTGAATTTACTAAGTTATATATTTTAAAATATGTTTTCCTGTCACCAGAAAAATGGGTTTTTTTAATCAGATGAAGCTGATCAGATAACACAGAAAAGGTTGCTATTATGAGTTAGCAACATAGTAGGTACTGGGGTGGGGAGGGGGGAGAGCCAAGATGGCAGAGTAGAAACACGGACCTGTAGAGGATCCCCCATATAGCCCATAAAATACCTGTAAAAAATGACTCTAAACAAATTCTAGAGCAGCAGAAGCCACAAAACGACAGAATGAGACATTTCCAATCCAAGATAGCCTGGAAGGCCAACAGGAAAGGTCTATCACAGCAGGCACGGAACAGGGCACAGCCCAGTATGGGCTGAGCAGCATGGCAGGGACAGGACCACAGCAGGCCTCAGGGCACCACCAGCAGCAGCCAGACAGTTAAACCCAAAGAAAACTTCAAAGGTCAGTGAGAAAGCTCTTTTACATGAGTGAGAAAGGAACATGGTCTGGACCTGCCAGTAGCAGCCACTGCAGCTGCAGTGTCCATTTTTGGAGCTCTCCCCACTTAAAGACCCTGGGGGAATTGAGCAGCTGATCTGAATCTCAGCCCTGAGTGGCTCTCCTAGGTTGCAGAAGATTGCTGGAGGTGGAGCTGGGGGTGGCTCCAGAGAGGGAACCCTGCTGGCAGATCCTGGGAAGAACAGAGTGCTTCTGGTTGCTCCCAGACCAGAGCACAGGCCAGGAGAGGAGTAAACTCCTCTCCCTTGATCGTGCCACCTTGGAGGAACTGAGAACTTACAGGCCCCGCAGCGTACCCTCCTCTTAACAAAGGACTCAAAAGTCAAGTAACTGGCTGGGAAAATGCCCAAAAAAGGGGAAAAAAATAAGACTATAGAAGGTTACTTGCTTGATGAACAGGTATGTTCTTCCATCATTTCAGATGAGGAAGAACAATGCATACCATCAGAAGAAGTCAAGGCTTCTGCATCCAAAACCTCTAAAATAATTATGCAATGGTCTCAGACTATGGAAGAACTCAAAAAGGATTTTGAAAATCAAGTCAGAGAGATGGAGAAAAAACTGGGAAGAGAAATGAGAGTGAAGCCAGAAAATCATGCACCTTGCTAAAGGAAACCCAAAAAATTCTGAAGAAAATAAGACATTTAAAAATAGGCTAACGCAATTGGCTAAAGAGGCCCAAAAAGCCAAGGAGGAGAAGAATGTGTTCTAAAGCAGAATTAGCCAAATGGAAAAGGAGGTTCAAAAGCTCACTGAAGAAAATAGCTCTTTAAAAATTACAATGGAGCAGACAGAAGTTAATGACTTTATGAGAAATCAAGAAATTACAAAAGAATGAAAAAATAGAAGATAATGTGAAATATCTCATTGGAAAAACAACTGACCTGGAAAATAGATCCAGGAAAAACAATTTAAAAATTATGGGACTACCTGAAAGTCATGATCAAAAGAAGAGCCTAGATATCATCTTTCATGAAATTATCAAGGAAAACTGTCCTGATATTCTAGAACTAGAGGGCAAAATAAATATTGAGAGAATTCACTAATCACCTTCTTAGAAAGAGATCTGAAAAGAGAAACTCCTAGGAATATTATAGCCAAATTCCTGAGTTTCCAGGTGAAGAAGAAAATATTGCAAGCAGCTAGAAAGAAACAATTTGAGTATTGTGGAAATCCAAGCAGGATAACGTAAGATTTAGCAGCTTCTACATTAAGGGATCAAAGGGCTTGGAATGTGATATTCCAGAAGTCAAAGGAACTAGGATCAAAACCAAGAATTCAATGGAATTCTTCAAGGGAAAAAATGGTCATTCATTGAGGACTTTCAAGCATTCTTGATGAAAAGACCAGAACTGAATAGAAAATTTGACTTTCAAACACAAGAATCAAAAGAAGCATGAAAAGGTAAACAGGAAAGAGAAACCATAAGGAACTTTCTAAAGTTGAACTGTTTACATTCCTACATGGAAAGATAGTATTTCTAACTTGAAACTTTTCTCAGTATTTGAGTAGCTGGAGGGATTTTACGCACACGTGCACACACACACACACACACACACACACACACACAGCACAGGATGAGGAATATATTGGGAGGAGAAAGGGAGAAATTGAATGGGGCAAATTATCTCTCATAAAAGAGGCAAGAACAAGATTATTCCATGAAGGAAAAAAGGGAGGAGATGAGAGGGAAAAAGTCCTCTCTGCACATTTGGCTTAAGGAGGGAATAACATGCACACACAATTTGGTATGAAAGTCTATCTTACACTAAAGGCAAGTAGGGGAGAAGAGATAAGTGCAGTGGGGGGGATGATAGAAGGGAGGGCAGATGGGAGGAGGGAGCAATTAGAAGTAAACACTTTTGGGGAGGGACAAGGTCAAAAGACAGAATAGAACAAATGGGGGGCAGCATAGGATGGAAGGAAATATAGTTAGTCATACAACATGACTATTATTAAAGTCTTTTGCAAAACTACACAGATATGGCCTATATTGAATTGCTCGCCTTCTCAGTGGGGATGGGTGGGGAGGGAGGAAGGGAGAGAAGTTGCAACTCAAAGTTTAAGGAATGAATGTTGAGAATTGTTCTTGCATACAACAGGGAAATAAGAAATACAGGTAGTGGGGTATAGAAATCTATTTTGCCCTAAAAAAAAAAGAGGGAGGATGGAGATAAGGGAAGGGAAGAGTGTGGTCGAAGGGAGGGCATATTGAAGGAAGGGGTAATCAGAATGCATGGCATTTGGGGGCAGGGGGAGGGGAGAAATGGGAGAAAATTTGGAACTCAAAATTTTGTGGAAATAAATGTTGAAAATTAAAAATAAACATTAAAAAAAACATAGTAGGTACTCAACAACATAGTAGGTACTCAACCATAATTCTCTGATGAATTACATTTGCACATATTCTACATGTATTAAGCCAATTCTTTGTTGAGTCTGGGAAATCAATTCCTTCCTCAGTATTCAAAACTTCATTATTCATTTTAGACTTTTTTTTCCAGGTACTTACCAAATTTGGCCTGTTCCTCTCCAGCTTTTTCTACTTCTTCTAAAGCTAATTCCACTTCTTGGGCTTTCATCTAAGCATGATAAAAAAGGATGTAATAAGATTTGTTATCCACTTTAGGGGTACTGGTTAGAATCCTCTTTGACACTGTACTCTAACTCCCATAAATGATAAGTAACAACGAAGCTGCAGAGATAGTTCCTTTTTAACATTGCTCAGATCCCCCAGGTCACCTTTTCTATTTAAACTGCTATGTCTCCTACAGGTCTCAACACTTCAGCACAGCAGGAGCCTCCAAACCTGCCTAGCTGCCTCCTCTCAACCTGATTCTGATAAATGGACTAGGATATACTAATGCCTCACAGTTATTTCCTGCCTTTCTGACATCTGAGGGGTGTCCACACCAAAAATGGACCTGAGCAAAAGGTAAATGAATGGGGTGATTAGGTTGGGGAGAAAATCCTCTGTTTGAGAACTAAGCAGGCTAAGCTTCCTGTACTAGTGTAAATCCAACTGATGACATCCAGTAAGCAAATCTGCACCGAAATTTTGCATGATTTTGCCTCCAAATCTCACAGAAAGTTGAGAAATAGTTTACAGGCACTCTCACAATGGCACTGGATATTTTTATCAGGCTCTTACCTAAGAACTTACTACAATGAAAGTAATGAGAGTATAGAGGAGACTTATACAAGTAGGTCATATTTAAATGATATTGAGACTAAAGAAAAGACTTATACAGGTACATCATATTTAAATATCTTTTTCTTTTTGCCACACCTAGGGCCAAGAGCCAGGGCAGGTTTCATCAGCTTTCTCTTTGGAAGGTGGCCAGAAGACTATAGCTAAGCTTCCCACACGATGAAGTATACCCTCTTCTGCATACTCCCTCATTCTCAAATCAATTAACAAACATGTATTTATCACTTACTATTTGGAATGTACTGTGTTAACTTGCTAAGACTATAAAGAATAGCTAAAACAGCCCCTGCCTCCAGGGAGCTGACATTTTAATTTTAATGGGAGAGACATGCAAACAATTTAATTAGAAATAAGATCCACAGCTCTACAGACAGATTGTTGACCTATCTATAGATCTATCTATATAGGGTAAATAGGAGGTCTCCTTAGAGTGAAGGCACCAGCAACAAGGGGTATAGGAAAGGCCTCTTGCAGAAGGTGCTATTTGAGTTGAGTCTCAAAAGCTAGGGAATCCAGTAGGCAGAAGTGAGGGAGAAAAGTATTCCAGGTATAGACAACAGCCAGTCAAAAGACATGGAAGGAATTATAAAAATGCCAGCATTGCTGGCTTAGGTATGGAGGAAAAAGAGTATAAGAAAACTGGCAAGGTGGAGGGGGGCCAGGATGGGAAGTGTTTTAAAGCCAAATAGCAAATTTTAATCTTTCTCCTTTCTTTTCGTCCCATTGGGAACTCAGAGTTGTTAAGTCATGGATCATTGTATAAACTTGCCTCCTGGGAGTTAAGGATTTATAATATAATTCTTTCCCCTTTGTAGAAATATTTATCAGTATTTTAGGATTTGTGTTCAAATGAATTATCCATTCACATAAGTTATTATTAGCTTATGTGAGCAAGCTGTATTGCAGTGGAAATTATCCTAGAAGCAATCCTCATTAAAGGCCTCTTGTCTTCTGAGAAGGGATGGGTGTGTGGGTGTGTGTGTGTGTGTGTGTGTGTGTGTGTGTGTGTATGTGTGTGTGTGTGTGTGTATGAGAGAGAAAGAGAGAGAGAGAGAGAGAGAGAGAGAGAGAGAGAGAGAGAGATCCAATCCAGCTCAAGTCTATAGAGACAAACACAAAAGGTCCAAATGTACTATTTACAGAGTGGAGCCAAAATGAACCCAAACCCCTTCCCCCACAAGTTCATCACACCACTGTCTTATTCCTATAATCTAGTCAGCCCACAACAGTCACATTAATCTTCCTAAAGCAGAGCTCTGAAAGACAACATAAGCCATTACATTACATGATAATGACTTCCTAATTAAAGCCATCTGTAAATTAGGGTAATTATGCCACAATAATAACTGACATTTATATAGTATTTGAAGTCTTACAACATGCTTTACAAATACGACTTCATTTGATCCTCTCAGCAACCCTCTGGGATAGGCCCTAAATATAAGCTCTAGATGGAAATTTTCTACTTATACAGAAAATCTGGGAGAGTCCATACGGAATGGCAGAAAAGTTAGCAAAGCTAGAAGACCTGGTTCTGAATCTTCATTCAGTACGACCTTGGGTAGGTCAATGTGAATTTGTTTCCTCAACTATAACATGAATGAAGAGACTAAATCGTTTCCAAAGGCCCTAATTCTGAATCAAAAGATAATATCATTATTTTATTCTCCTGTTCAAAAATCTCTACAAAATTCTATCCTTATCATAGACAGACTAAAGTCTAGCTAGAAGTTCAAGGTCTCCTGCAATCCGATCTCTTCCTGTCTCTCAAACCTTAGAACTTATTCCATTATCCAACCTCAACTAAGCCATATGCTGATACTACCCCCAAAAAAACCTGCCCATCCCCGACCTTTTTTATTTCTATGGAGAGTGCTACCAGTATCCCAGGCAGCAAGGCTCAACATTCTTTCACTTTATCCCTATTATTTTTTTTTTCATTTTCCTTGGTCCTTCACCCCTGGTCCAGTCAATTACAAGTCCTACTGAGTCTATCTCCACAATGTTGTGTTTCCATCCCCTTTTCCATTGCTACTGTCATTGAAAAGTCCTAGTTCAGGTCCTCATAACCTCTCCTAGACCACAGTAATAGCCTTTGTGAGTCTTCCTGACTCCATTATCTTCCCTCTTGGTTTCATATCACTCAAGTAAGCTTCCTAATATACTTCTCTGATTGTCACTTCTTAATTAAAAGACTTTCAATGGCTCTATCTTGTCTCCCATGTAAAATATACTTGATCCTGCTATTTAAGACCCACCATAATCAAGCACCAACTTATGTGGCTTTTTCTTCCCTTAATATCCTCTATGCTCCAGTTAGACTAGATTATATGCCTCCATCCCTATCTCCTGGCCTGTATTCATATTGTCCCTCCAGCCCAGAATGGATTCTCCCCAAATTCATTTCTGCTGGTTGAAATGTTACCCAATTACAAGGCTTCCTAGAGCCCTCCAACCATAAGTGGATCTCTCCCACCTCAAATCTTCATATCACTTTCAAATTCTGCTATTTCAGTAATATGTGTACATGTGACAGTCTGTCTTGTTTCTTTCTTTTTATTCCTACTATTTGGCAAAATTAGGCATTTAATTAATGATAATGGAGTTGAGTTTTATCAATGTTTGGTAATGTCAATTATAGGAAGTATTGTTTAACAATTCCCCTAATTTCCGGTCGGGATTATTCTACTTGATACAAACCTTCATTAAAGACTGAGTAATTCGGAAAAGATGTACCACATTTTCTTGATTTTCACCTTTTAGGTCTTTTACTTCAACCTATGAAAACAGAGTAGCAACCACTGTTCATTATTCCTTTTATAAAGAAAATTTCATTGATACTTTCATTCATTATATTGAACTCCTCCCCTCTAAACCCTCTCTCTAGACAAAGAAAAACAAAACAAATAAACAAAAACACCCATCAGAATGATGGTATTTGGTTGAGAATATAGTATTCTATTCTAATAGTCCCTCACTTCTTCTCTGAGGAAGAAGGAATGGTTTTTATTATCAGTTCATGGGAATTATTTTCTGGATAAATTTTAAGTTAATCAAATATAATAGTAAAAGGTCCTTCTAGTTCTAACAATTCAGAAGCCCATGACTTTTTAATGTATTTTGCTTTATCCATAAATATTTTAACATATAAAAAAATACCTTAGAGAGAGAAATTAGCAAATCATCAGCCAATTCTTCTTGGTGAGGCAAGTCATCTGGGTTAACTCTTCGTATCGTTTTCCAGTCCAAAGGCATGTTGACTTGTTTCACTGTGTCTCTGGACCTGCAACAACATATATTCATCAGCACATCCATAGCAAACAGAACAACTGATCTACAACAGGATTCCCTAAGAATCCTCCCTGAAGAGGTGAAGTTCCATGTTATGTTGTTAACCTTACACACAAACAAAAGAAAACAAGAATTGGGCAAAATTCACTAAAATAAAATGAAAAGATCAGCTAAAGTTAAAAGCAATCAGGCACAGTGCAAAGAATGCTGGATTTCAAGTTAGAGGACCTGGATTCAAATCCTGGCTTTGCCGTTTGCTGCCTGTGTTACCTCGAGTTAGTCATCTAACCTACCGGACCTCAATTTCTCATCTTTAAATTAAATAAGTTGGACTAAGTGACTGATCAGATCTTCTCTGGCTCTAAATTTATAACCCTCTTTTGTAGATCTGTACTTAACATCACAGCAATTTGACTCTCCTAAGTTCCAAAAGGGAAAAACTATGAGCAACGAGAATTATTGGCAAAGAGGCAAACTTGATGTTAAGGAAAAACTGTCTAATAATGGGAACTACTATCACAACAAAAATAATAAAAATAAGGCCAGACTTAGTGATCAATGTAGATTATACAAGAAAATGGTACAGGAAAACACAGCAGAGGCTGTAAAAAATTTAGCACCCACAGAATACCAGCTAGCTAAAATTATGCATCAGAAACACACTATCTTTCATGGATTAACAGACAACAAATCTCCATGTTACACAGACCTCAAAATATCCTACAGAACTCCACAGACCAAAACAGGAATGAACAGTCATCACTGACCAAATTGTCCTCTATATAACATCCCAAATATAACACTTATTCATAAAAACATTTTTAATAGATGCTATCATCACAAATACTCATTATCTCTAAACTACATGGAACAAAAAGCTTTCAAAATATAGAGACCTGGTTTCATCACAATCAAGTGGAAATGGGTCTAGGTACACACACTTCCAGCTGTCTTGTCATCTACTGTGTTTGTACAAATGAAGGTTTTAGAAGGCCTACAGAGCATGTATGTCTTCGTCCTTTGTTGCCAAAGATGTGTTCTCCATCAGAGAAATGATGGAAATGATGGCATGACTTGCACTTGACTTTGTTTTGAGTGAGGAAGGGCTGTGCAGGTCACCAGGCTCATTCTCCTCCAGAGTCATCTGAATCCAGTGACCAGACATTCATCAGGATGACTGGAGATAACCCAGGATGAGAAAATTGGGGTTAAGTGACTTTCCCAAAGTCACATAGCTAGTGAGTGTGTCAAGTGTCTGAGGTGATATTTGAACTCAGTCCTCCTGACTCTTGCACTGGTGCTCTATCCACTGCACCACCTACCTGCCTCCACCTAGAGAGCACTGGGTTGCTAGAAGCATAGAGCACCAAATTTGGAGTCAGGTTGACCTGGGTTCAAGCCTGGCCTCAGACACTTACTAGGTGTGTCACCCTGGGCAAGTCACTTAACCCTGTTTGCCTCAGTTTCCTCATCTGTAAAATGAGCTGAAGAAATAACCACAACTGGGGTCATGAGGACAAAACAACAACCTACTATAAAGATGAAAATGGTAACAATCACAATATCAACTCATATGTTTATAGCACTTTAAAGCTGGCAACATGTTTTTACATGTGATCTCACTTGTTCCTTACAACAACCTTGTTAGGTAGGAGTTATTAACAAATCTATTTTACAGATGAAAAAACGGAGGCTCAGGTCAATATCTTGCAGGATTCGAACCCAAGCGTTTCTAACTTCAACACTCTTTGTATTCCCACAGGTTGCCTGCCTCCAAAAGTTGCCCTAAGGGGCAGTTCCCTTCACTGGAGATCTGTCAGAGGTTGGATGACCCTTTGTAAGAAAGACGTTAAGCGCTTTCTTTACCAAATCAAGTCCAGAAGTATTCATTAGGTGCGAGGGCGCGCGGCTAAAATTTGAGCAAACAAAGCAAAAACAGACCACACCCTCAAGTAGCTCACTCAAGAAGACCTCAAGGCTTCTAATGATGGCGGGGTGCAAGGAAAGCAGAAGAAAGTAACTATGTTACACACCAGCTACACTCAGGATACATTGTAGCTAACCACGAAGGGGAGGGTATCTCCCCAACCACTTAACGCGGCTGGAATGGCTTGCAGAAGGTAAGATTTTGGTTGAGAGCACGGCAGAAGCCAGCGAGCAGAGGTGAGGCTAGTGAGAGGTCTGGCCCCGGAGGAAAGCACGTGAAAATACACTGGGACCGAGTCTCACCCGTTCTGATGGGCGTGGAAGGGGGTAGGGGGTCACTCGCTACATTAAGGGGTAGCTCTCACAAGCCAGGTTATGCATCACTCTGCTCCTAGCAGCAGGAAAAGAGATCACGGATTTAGAGCTAAAAGGACTCTTCAGAGATGCCCCAACTGCTTTACGGAGGGGGAAACTGAGGCCCAGCGATTCGGGGAGATGCCTGCGGAGCTCCCACCCCTCCAGACTCCTAATCCAGGACTCGGGAAGCTACATCCACCGCGGGCGCACGAGGAGTAAGATGGGGCAGGGGGCACTGGAGGGGGGAGGGGAGAGAGAGTAGAGAGGGCTCACTGCACTGACCGGTGACCGGAGGTGGCGGAAGGAACAGTCCCGCAGGGCACCCGCCCTCCAGGAGGAGGCTCTGTCCTTTTTCAGCCCGGGCCGGCGCCCGCGCCGCGCCTACACAGCGGGTCTGCTCCGGAGAGCGGCGGCAGCGGCTGCTAGGCGACACGATGGTTTTTTTTTTTTTTCTTCCCCCCTCCCCTCCCCCGACTCGTAGATACGTAGAGCGCCACCTCCGATCCAGCCCAAAGGCCCGGATGCTGAGCTGCTGAACGAGCCTACATTTCACGACTGCAGGGAGATGCTTTACGGCCCCAGCCCGAAGCGAGGTCTCAACGCCACGGGTTGGGATCGGAGGTGAACCGAGAACTGCGATTCCCAGAGTGCACTGGGGAATGCGCTGCGCATGCCGGGAGATGTAGTTCTGGGAGAGCGCACGGAGGTGGGCAGTTCCCGGCGTGCCATGCGGTGAGTCTGAGGAGTCTGAGGAGTGTGCGGAACGTCCCTGGCGGTGTCTCCGGCGGCGCTCGCTCGCTCTCAGAGGAGCGAGGAGGAGGGTCCACCGGGACCGGCGTCCTGAGAGGGCTTTTCGCGTCTCCTCAGGCCCTCCGCGGGAGACGGGTAAGGAGAGGCGGGCACGGGGCTGGGCTGTCGCCCTTTCTCCCTAGCCAGCCGCGGCCTCCTCCTCTTTTCCTTCATTCTCCCGAGGGCGGGGGGAACATGGGGGAGCAGCGCCCCCCTAACCCCGTCTTCCCGCCCCACGCCCTTTCTGACTGTCCTCTAGACTGAGCGAGAAGTTTCTTCTGCCTCAACTAACTGGGAGAGGAAATGGGGCCACCTGGTGGAGGGGGAGGGGAGAAGAAACCTCACCTCCGCCCCCTCCCACACCTCAGTCCCTCCCTTCCTTACTTCTCGCATCCCTGGCGTCTGCCCCCAGGAGCGGACTCTGTACTTTGGGAGATTGTGAATTAATTAGAGTCTGGAAGACCTGAGTTCGAGCCTCCGTACCCCTGGGCAAGGCAGGTCAGAGAAGATAAATTAAGCCAGACACAAATTATATCACAGCGTTTTTAAGGTGCTTACTAAGTGCTAGGTGCAGATCTGAGTGCTGGGCATACAAATAATAAACAGCCAACGTTTTTATGGCGACTGCCAAGTTCTGGGGATACAAATTATAGCGGCTAGCATTTATATGGTGCCTACTGTGTGCCAGACATTGTACTAGCTAAAGGCTGGGGATAAAATAATAGCAGCTAGTATTTCCATAGTGCCTACCATGTGCCATATGCTTTACCAGTATGATCTCATTTGATTCTCACAACTCTGGGAGATAGATGGTGTTATCCCCAATTTACAAACCCTAGGGTCATACAGCTTGTAAGTCAGAGGTTGGATTTGAACTCAGGTTTTCAGGAACTGTGGAGATGGACTAGGCACTATGTTAAGTGCTACAGATAGAAGCAAACAATGTAGTACTTGCCCTCAAATACTTTACATTCTGAAGGAAGAATTAAAAAAAAAAACATAAAAGGGATTAGGACGTATGTACATTGCTGCATTATTTGAAAATGGCCTGGAAGAGGCACCTGGAAAGCTGAAAGTCCCAGGGACAGAGTTTAAACTCTAGTAGGAAGGCAGTGGGGCAAAATAAGTTAATTTGGGGAGGGAGAATTGGAGAGGGATATTAGTCAGCTGCCTTTAGGCAACGGCACATGTGCTGAACTGTGAAGGAAGCCAAGAGTTCTGTGAAGGTGAGGACCTACATGCCTGACTTGAGAAGACGACCCTTGCAAAGGCTTGGAGACAGGAAATGAAATTTCTAATACAATAAACAGCAAACTGGACAGTTTGACAGGCATGTACATCATGTGAAGGAGAGAAATGAGCAGTAAGTTTAAAAAAGTATATTGGACACATCGTGAAGGTTTTTAAAAATGAGAAAGAGGTTTGGTTTTTGTTTTGTCAATCCAGGCAAAAGGGAGCCACTGGAGCTCCTTGAGCAAGAGAGAACATGGATATACCTGTGCTTTAACAGCTTTGGAGAAGGGAGAGGACTGAACAAGGCTATTGCAATAGTTCAGTGAGTTGGTAGAGAAGTGATGAGAGCTTCAATTAGACTGTTAACCATGGAAATAGAAAAGAAGGGAATTAAAGATACATTGTGAATGGATCAAAGATACATTGTAGCTGTAGCATTAATAAGAGTTGACAGCTGGTTGGATATGTTAGAGAAAGAAGAACTGAAGACAACTCCAGGGTTATAGAAATGGGCAAGTTAGAAAAAGAGGATAGTGCTGGAGAAAGCCAATGAGGGTTGTTTTGGACATGATGAGTGTAAGATGCCTGTAAAGCACCCACTGATCATGCGACAGTAGGACTGTTTATATTTGTTTATAAAAGCTGTAATCGTTAAGTCATCTGCATAGAGGTGATAATTGGAAGCCATTGAGATCACCAAGAGTACAGAAAAAGAAGACAAGAGGGCCCTGAGATATATGCAGGTATGAAAGTGGGAGAAGACTAATGATCCTGCAGGAACCTGAAAACCAGAGGAGGAAGATGGCTGTCAGGAGTGTCAGGCAGAGGTCAAAGAGAATGAGGACTGAGAAAAGGAGAGAGGAGGGACAGAGGTAAGAAAGTGTAGGCAATGGATATGGGCAGCCTTTTCTAAGAGTCTTGATGAGAAACGAGGCGAGCAGAATAGTAAGGCACCTAGGAAGGATGTAGTCAAGTAAAAAAGTGTAAGGATGAGGAGGGTATGGGCCCTCCTCATAAGTAATAGTAAAGGAGCCAGTGAATAAGGATTAGTGAATCAGAATCATGGGGATGAAGGAAGAATTGAGCTTCAATCAAAATAGCATATGTGTGTGTAGTGACTATCAGATGTGGAACACAGCTGTCTCCAACAAAGTGCACTTGAGGTCCACACAGAGAAAGCACTGTCATTGTGAGCAGACTATACTATATAACAAATAAGGAGTTTTGAAGAATAACGTAAAGGACAGGTTTCATGAAAAGGGCAAGGGATAACAGTTTGACTGAAGGAAGCAAGGAAGGCCTCTAGCATAAGAATCCATGGCCGGTAGGGACAGGCATGAATTTGCTTCTTTGAAGGAAATGTCCAAATTGATGACATCATGGAGCATTTGAATTTGAGAAAGTGCAGAAAAGAGGGAGGGATAAGTTGTGAAAAGTTTTGGCGGGGAAAAGCTTTCCCAGGAAAGAGTGTCTAGTGTATAATCTATCTTTATACTTGCTTTTTGGCAGTGCTATCTTGAATTTTGTGGCTGTCATTGTCAATGTCAAAAGAAATTCCCCTTTGAAAATCATGCTATATTCTTACCAAACTGTAATGGAATTTTGTTTTTAATTTATCTAAAACATCTGTGACCAAAAATATTAAATCATTGATGCCATCACTGTATAATTTAAAGGAGCATAAGATACCAAAAGATTAGGAAAAGTACTTGATAGTTCTGTAGTAGACAAGAGACTTTGTAATAAAACTTATCCCACTTGGGCTCCATAATCCTGTGAAGTGGGTACTACAGATTATCCATATTTTACTAATGAGGAAACTGAGACTCAGAGAGATGAAGTGACTTGTCTATGCTATCATTAAGAATTAGAAGAAGAATTTCAGTCAGTATAAGTTTGGCACTCTGTCTGCTAACCTAGATGCCTTCCATATGCCAGAAACTAGGGCTGATTATTTTAAACTGATTTTAAAAGACACATAAACATTCATCAGTGCTTTACTTAATATGTAGTACCATCAAATTGTATGTCAGCATAATTATTAGTCAGGTATTTAAATATTATTTATATTGACAGTGTTTTCAGCCCTTGATTTTATAGGGGGAATGAAAACCTTTCTTAGAAATTCTGTATTTTAAGCATGGACTTAACTTGGAATTATGAGACCTGAACACAAGTTCTAATTCAGTATGTTATTTAATCTTGGAAAAATTTAATAAAACTAGCCTTGAACCATTGTCTACATCATTACCTTCATTTATTTGAATTGAAGTGAGAGCTTTTGTTATGACCCTTTTAAAAGAAATACTTACCTTAGAGCCTGGTTTCATTTTCTTTCTTTTAGGAATTTTTTATCCTATTAAAATATTTAAACAAGAAGGACTTTTCTTTACACCTCTATCTTTGTTATCCCCAAGGAACTGTTTAGATTTTTTTTAGGAGCTACTCTTGTTCCCTTCTGTCTCCATGTCATTAAAATTGGCACTAGCCCACATTCCCTTGACTAAAATAAATTACAGCCACTCCTAAAATAAATGTAATATACATTGTTAATATCTTTTTATTACCTCTCACAGATAAATGAGTTTGCTCCATACAGGCCTGTACTTGAAATGATCCTTTTAAGTAAATGTAAATTTAGTAGAGAAAAACAGGGCCCTTTGGAAGTTGTTTCATGGTAGATAATTTGTGTAAACTTTGAAAGACCAACTAGAGTATATTGTGTGTACTGAAGATGATTCTCTACATTGATTTATGTAAACTTATTAAGACCAACTAGTGTATTATTGTTTGTATATGAAGATAGTTCTCTACATTTTGTAGTTTTTAAGTCCATATCTATATTGCCTATTAGCTGTTAATGATATCAAGCTGTGGATTTCAAAATTTACATTATAAAAGATTCAAACTAATCATGAGAGGCTTGATTTTTTAAGTTATGTTCCTACTAACCAGCATATATTGACAAATTCATAGGAATCAGAGCTGGAGGTAGGGGTTTAATTATCTTAGTCTTTCCTTTTTATTTTACAGTTGAGGAAACTGAGGGGCAGATATGTTATATGGGAGGTGACTTGCCCAAGTAGAAAACCAAAACTCACATTTTTATTTCAAAATCAGTATTCTTTTCACTGTACCACCCTCCTTTATTTCTTTGACAAACAGACTGTCTCCTTAGTCATATCCCTTCCTCCTGATTTCCAGAATCTCTCACCTCCTCTCTGTAGCCAGACTTCTGTCCTTGGAGCATTCTAGACTAAAATCTTCCAGCTTTATCTCAGGTTGGTAGTTTACTGCCTCCCAACCCAGTATTGGGAAATTAACCACACCTACTTCTGAATTAAGTGTTACTGTGAACCTAGGTTTATATGGCTAGGCTTCCATAATCCTGAGCTGTTTTAGCTCTCTAAAGCATAGACCTAGCAGTACTAGATCCTTATGGCCTCCCTTTCTTGCCATGACCTGAAGACTATCTTGCTCAAGGTCCTAGGTGAAAGTCTAGGTTCTATCTGTCACTTCTCTGCCATTTTATGTTTCCTCTTTGGAGCTTTTAGTCAAGGTCTTTAGTTTATATGCCTAATTTGTAGCTGTGATGTCTGACCCCAGTGGGCAGAGGGACTCAATGAACTGCCTTAATATTTATTATTTTGTCTCCGACTCTTTTGCTTCAGTGGCTTCTGTTTAGTCACATGTTTTCCCTCTGGAGACCTTTCCTTAAAAATACCAAATAAAAGAGGCTGTAAACTGACCGATCTAATCCTTCTGCAAAGTCCTTTTAGTACTAGCAGTAGACTTTAACACATTCTTATATTTAAAAGTTGGTTGATGCAAATGATTTTTTTTAAATTATGAAAGTGTAATTATATTTTTGTAATATCAAATCCTGTCCAACCACCAAACCTTTTTCAGTTGAACTGTCAGCAAATCTATTCAACTTTCAAGTTACTTCTTATATTAACACTGAACCATTGGTGTCACACTCCAGGAATTAGTACTCCTTGCCTTAATCAGTAAACATTTATTTATTACCTGCCTTGGGCCAAGTAGTGTGCTAAACTTTGGGGGTACAAAAAGAGACAAAAGACAATCTTTGCCCTTGAGGAATTTACATTCTAATGGGGGAGACATGCAAACATATATACAAAGTAATCTGTATACAGAATGAATAGGAAATAATAGAAGGATGGCACTGGAATTAAGAGGGGGGTGAGAAGACTTCCTGTAGAAGATGAGATTTTAGTTGGGAATTAAAGTAGGCCAAAGAGGTCAGTAGTTGTGGAGGAAGTCAGTAGGAGTAGAGGAGAGAGAGTGTTCCAGGCGTGGGGGACAGACAGACAAGATGCCCAGAGCTGAGAAATGGAGTGCCTTGTTTGTGGTGTTTCTAGAGTCCTTACTGATATTTCCAGAAGCCTCACCCTGAGAAGGTGGGAGGGGAGGGGAAGACTGTGAGGAATGAAGAAGGAAAACATATCCGTGGGAAAAGTGAGAAAACCAAATCAAGTAATATTTCAGATGATCAGTATGGATGTTTTGAGTTTACCAAATTTTCTGCTTGACTTAAGGGTTATGAAGTTATGCTGACTAAATCCCAAAACCCTCTAGCATAAATTATAGGAAACTTTATCATGACTAGAACTCAATTGTGTATAGATGAATTGGTTGATTTCTCAAAAATTGTATGTTTTGAATGTTTTGGGTGATTGTACCATTCACAAATCATTTTACCAGACCATCACCCTTAGTGTTTGAATGTTGCTTCATAAAACAGAGAAGTTAAAGTTGTCTCTCATGACTGAATTAAGTAGTTGCGGGGTGGGGGGGGGGGGGGGGGAAGCAGGGTTAAGGTTGGAGATAAAATCTAAGTCTTTGCCCCAAATATCTCACAAATAAAATTCTGACTCTTCAGAGGCAGATAGCTAAATGTCTTAGAGAATCAGTGCTAGAGTGAAGTCAGAAAAACCTGACAAATTCTGCCTGCCTGTCACTTCATAGCTATGTGACCCTGGACAAGGCATTTAATCTGTTTCAGTTTCCTCATGTGTAAAATGGGGATAATACCTCCTAGGGTTATTTTGAGGGTTTAATGAGATAATATAAGCTTTATCAGACTTGAAGTATCATATAAATTCTGCGTTATTAGAAGTCCAAGAGAAATTAGTGATATTTCAAAAACAAAGATTAGTTAGAAATTTAAAAGTGGGGAAATTAAAAATATTTAACATCAGTCTTAGACTATGATTAAAAATGTAAATGTGTTTGAACGTCTGAAGCTCTTAGCTAGAATGGTAGGGATTAGATAATCAAAACAATCAGTTTCTGTAAGTTAGAAATTACAATGATTTTGAGAAAATGACAGGCAGTTAAAAATATATGGCCATATTTATTTCTTCCTTTGACATCCCGTGTTAACCCTGTAGACCATGATGGAATTTTAATACTCCCATGTTTTTGTCAGAACACTAGTTTCCCTTTTGCTAGTGAACCTGGTGATAAAAGGTTATAGGTTTTAAGAGGTTTTCTAGTCAGTGGGTCCCAACCTATGGAGATAGTGATATGTTACCCCATAAATATTAAACTGTACCTTATATCAACTAAATGTTTCCTGCTTTGCATATTTACTACTTTTTTTCAATTGTATATAGATGTATATACTTGTATATAGATGTATGTATTTGAGATTAATCAAATATAAATTCATTTAAATGCACGAATTTTATGGTTCTTTGATGTTTATCAAATATATCAACTGAGTCCCAGGGAGGGGAGATCGCAGGTATGGCAGTACCTTGTGAGTGAGAATAGACCTCAACAGCCATAGTTTAACCTATACCCAAATCAGAAACTCCTTTACAAAATACCAGAGAGGTCATAATGCGTCTTTGGCTTTAAGACAGTCATTGTAGGGGGGAGTCTGCCACTTTTCTGAGGCACAAATTAATCTATGATTAGGAAGATTTTCCTTACCTCAATTCTAAATTTATTTCTTTGCAATTCTACCCTGGTACATCTTCCTGTAATTACTGCTAGCTCTCTCCTATGGAGCAAAGCAAAATAAGTCTCTTCCTTCTTTTATAGGAGGGCTCTTCAAATACTTGAAGACTGTTATTCCATTCCAATGTCTACCACCATTTTTCTTTTCTCTAGGCTAAGCAGACTTATTCTTATATGATATGAAGTTGACATGACATTCTTATGTGATGACATGAACTGCAGCTTATCAATAGCCTTCCTAAAATATGACAGCCAGGACTGAACATATGGATGTGGTCTGACCAGGGCAGAATGCATTATTGCTGCGACTTCCCTGGTCCGAGACACTGTTTTTCAGTGTTGCCTAAGATTGCCCTTGCTTTCTTATTTCCCTTGTAATAAAGAACAGAGATGGGAGTCAAACCCAGAGGCAGTGAGAAGCCCGTGATTTTTCCTGACTGAGCTCATAATGCTCTTTTTTCATGATAATCTCAGTAACTCTATTTGATGGAGGTAAGTGTTAGCTCCATTTTATCTTTGAGTTCAGAGACACTGTGACATGGCTAGTAAATGGAAGAAGTCAGAACTGGAATCACTTCTGACCTGAGATTCACCTCATCCACTGCCAGAAATGGTATTGGAAGGTCAGGGTAAATGGAGTGAAATGAAAAACTGATATGATAAGGGAAGAGAATAAACATTCACATGGTACCTAGGAGGTGTCAAACACTTCACAAATACTACTTCATTTGATCCTCACAGTCACTCTGGGAGAGAGGTATTGTTATTCCACATTTTACAGTTGAAGAGATGGAGGAAAACAGAGAGGTTGAGTGACTTGCCCAAGGTTGCATAACTAGTAAGTTTCTGGAGCCAGATTTGAATTTGGGGATTCCTGATGTAATGCTTTGTCTACTGTGCCATCTAGCTGAAGGAGAATGGGGTATAGCTGCTGCTTTGAATCAGGTTACTTAATTGTAATTCTTGCTAATTATAAATCTATGTTAGAACATCTAGTAGATGTTTCTGTGGAACAGGATGGAAACTATAATATGTATTAATATTAATGTATAACCACACAGCCAAGCAATTTAGTGTTGCCTGATATGTTGCTTAATTTTGTACTGAATTTCAAGTTATTTCAGCCTTGGTACAGACCTTTTGAGAAGCCTGCCATTTTTTTGGTAAGAAAACATGCCACTATGTTCTGCAGTATATTTCTGTAACTTCTGTCATCATTTTATAAATTTAGCTTGCAAATTCAATATTTGAGACTTTTGCCTTTTTTCTGTCTTTAGGAACTGCTACTAAAATTAGGGCTCATCAAATGCCAGTACATATCTTGATTCATGTAGTGTTACACTGTAGTATTCTACAGGTGAGTATTTCAAATTAACAGAAAACTTACTGTAAAATAACTTATTCTTGAAAATATTTAAGTAGATAATTTTTATATGGCAAACCTTGCTATAATTTAGTATCTGTCTCAACTAAGACAAAAGTTATCAAACTATATTGTGTTCTTATTCAACTTTCATTATAATTTTTCTTTTAAAATCTTGAGATTATCTTGAATCTTTTCAGATTCCTTAAAGGATTGTTTGTAGCAGGGTTCTAGAAGCTTCTTACTATCTCAGCCGCTGTGGAGTCACTTAAGATATCCCTTTAATTAGCTCTATTCAGTCTTTCTATTTCTCTGGATTAGCTGAAAGACCTTTGTGATTTCTTCAGCACCTCTGGGTCCCATATTCAAGCTAAGAGCAACAATTAACTATATACTAAATCTTAATAAAACTTACTATCATTTATAGGGTTCCAGTCAAAAAGAGAGCATTTTTCAGTTTATTCTTAGGGTGAGCTATCTTTCTCCCATTGACTGTCGAACTGATAATTTGTTCGTGATAATTTGCAAATTCCCTTAAGCAACCCCTTAGTAATACCATTGCAGATTTACAAATTTTATTCTGCAAACTCAACAGATGTTTTCTAAAAGATGGTATATTTAATCTCATGGAATGTTTTAAACAAAACTTGAACAAGATTTTTGAAATGTGAAGGGAGCTTAATGTAGCTTTATGGCATAAATAACCAGATGACCATGTTCATGTTCTTATGTATCTTCAGGAGAACATAGATAGGGTTAAAGCAGTCAAGCACAAAGCACAAATATTAGTTGGATTTTCATTGTATACAAAGTACAATTAGAGGATGTAATGGAGAAATTTTATGAGTTACTAGAGAGACGATGACTATTATGAGACTCAGCATAAGTCAGGAATTCCATTTATCCATGATTTTTCTGGGGTGACTTCTTTCCAATCCTAGGAAACTGAGAGAAATTTTTTTTAAGGATGTAGATTTTAGGGTAAGATGCGTAAGGTAGTATGTTCATATTTTTTTTCCATGAGCCTTCATTAAATCAAACCATTTCTGCAAATTATACAGTGTGAAGATTTCATGTAAAACTAAATGCTATCAGTTTGTTAACATTTTTGACATGCTGAGGATAAGCAGTAATGTGAGATGTAGGGAAAAAGATGAAATCAGATTATGAGCCCAGGGTATCTTTATGTTTCCAGAGGAAGACGCTTGAGAAAAAGGCTTACTTAAATTTAGATTTTCTTTTTTTTTAATATATATAATTTATTTTTCAGTTCTCAGCATTCACTTCCACAAGAATTTAAATTCAAAATTTTCTCCCCATCTCTCCTCACCTCCGGACAGCATGCACCCCATCCACCTCTTCCTCCAGTCTGTCCTCCCTTCTATTACCCACCCTTCTTCCATCCCCTTTCCCTTCTATTTTCCTGTAGGGCAAAATCGATTTCTGTACTCCATTGCCTATATAGCTTAATTTCCAGTTGCATACCAAAACAGTTTTTAACGTTCATTCTTAAAGCTTTGAGTTCCATATTGTCTCCCTCCCTCCTCACCTACCCAAATTGAGAAAACAATTCAATATAGGTCATACATGTATAACAGTGCAAAGCACTTCCATAATAGTTATGTTGTAAAAGACAAACCACATTACCCTCTGTCCCATTCTGCCCTCCATTTGTTCCATTCTCTCCCTTGACCTGTCCTCCCACAGTAGTGTTTGCTTCTGATTATCCCTTTCCCCAATTTGCTGTCCTTTCTGTTATCTTCCCTCTCCTTTCCCCTTCCCCCTTCCCTTCCTGCAGGATAAAGTAGATTTCCATATCCAGTTGAGTTTGTTATTCCCTCCTTAAGCCAAAGCCCATGAGAGTAAGGCTCAGTTGTTTCCTTTCATCTCCCTGTTCTTCCCCTCAGTTGTAGAAGCTCTTTCTTCCCTCTTGTATGTGAGATGACCTCCTACATTTTACCTTTCTCTTACTCCTAGTACATTCCATTCAACACTAAATTTTATTTATTTTTTTAAGGTATTCTCCCTTCATATTCAGCTCACTCTGAGCCCTTTGTGTGTGTGTATACATATGTATACATATATACACACATACATATATCTATATATACACACATACACACATGTACATATATGTATTCCCTCTAACTACCCTAGTACTGAAAAAGGTCTCATGAGTTACAAATAACATCTTTCCATGTAGGAATGTAAACATTTCAACTTTAATGAGTTCCTTAAGGCTGCTCTTTCTGGTTTACCTTTGCATATTTCTCTTGATTCTTGTATTTGAAAGACAGATTTTCTATTCAGCTCTGGTCTTTTCAACAAGAATGCTTGGAAGTCTTCTATTTCATTGAAATTCCCTTTTTTTTCCCCCTGAATATAATATATATTATATATATTATATTATATATTATAATAGATATATAATATATATTATAATAGATATATATATATATATTATATCTATTATAATAGATCTCCTGGATCTATTTTCCAGATCAGTGTTTTTCCAGTGAGATATTTCACATTGACTCATAGTCATTAGCTTCCATCTGCTCCATTCTAATTTTTAAAGAACTATTTTTTAAAGAACTGTTTTCTTCAGTGAGCTTTTGGACCTCCTCGTAATTTTCCTGGCTAATTCTGCTTTTTAAAGCATTCTTCTCCTCATTGACTTTTTGGACCTTTTTTTGTCATTTGAGTTAGTCTATTTTTAAAGGTGTTACTTTCTTCAACATTTTTTGAGTCTCTAGCAAGCTGTTGACTCACTTTTCATGATTTTCTTGCATCACTCTCATTTTTCTTCCCAATTTTTCCTCCACCTCTCTTACTGATTTTCAAAATCCTTTTTGAGCTCTTCCAAGCATTCTTGTTGAAAAGATCAAAGCTGAATAGAAAATTTGACTTTTCAAATACAAGAACCAAGAGAAACATGAAAAGGTAAACAGGAAAGAGAAGCCTGAGACCATTGCTTATTTATTTTGGAGGTTTTGGATATGGAAGCCTTGACTTCCTCTGATGGAATGCTTCCTCATCAGAAAGGATGAAAGAAAATACCTGTTCACCAAGAAAGTAATTTTCTATAGTCTTATTTTTTTCCATTTTTTGGGTATTTTCCCAGCCATTTACTTGATTTTTGAGTCCTTTGTCAAGTGAAGAGTATACTCTAGGGACCTGTAAGTTCTCAGTTCCTGCAAGGTGGCACAATCCAGGGAAAGGAGTTTATTGCTCTCCTGGCCTGTGCTCTGGTATGGGAGCAACAAGCACTTTTTTCTGCCCTGGAACTGCGAGTAGAATTCCCTCTTCAGAGCCTCCACCACGCCAGTGCTCTTCCTTATCCCAGGACCGTCACTCAAAACTGAGACCCAGATGGGCCACTTGATTCCACCACGGTCTTTTGGCCAAGGACCGAAAGTGGTCTGCTGCTACCCTGGAGCCAGACCTTCTCACCCAGGTGAAAAAGCATCCTCACTGATCTTTGAATGTGTCTTTGGTGTTTATGGATTGAGAAATCTGGGAACCACAGCTGCTATCTGGGATTCTGTACCCTGAAGCCTTCTCCAGGCCTGTCTATGCTGGACGTGGCCAAGGCTGCGCTGCACTCTGCTCTGAGCGGCCTTCCAGGCTGTCTTACGTTGGAAATCTCTTTCATTGTCATTTGGTGGTTTCTGCTGCTCTAGAATTTGTTCAGTTATTTTTTTACAAGTATTTTATGGACTCTGCGGGGAGAGCTACAGCAGGTCTGTCTTTCTACTCCACCATCTTGGCTTTGCTCCCAAATTTAGGTATTCTTAAGAAATGTGGAAAAATCTCATTATATATCCAAAGACTGGGCATAATCTTGTTTATATAAGGTTATCTTTCCCGACAGGTATTAAGTAGGTGGGATCCTAGAAGAAGGAGGTAGGAATGCCACTCCCCAAGAGTTTATATATAGAGACTATATAGACAGAGAGAGGTTAGGAGGTTGGTGAAAAACAAAAATAAGGATGTAGTTGTAAAGTGATCAGGGTTTAGCTCCATTTAGGCTCTAGTAGCCTGAAAACAACTTTTATTATGAGACCCTTGAGAAACTTTTTAGTTTTCATTTTTTCTTTTTTCCCTGTTAGTAACAGTAAAAATCACACACGGGCTTTCTTTCTAAAGGGACAGGAGGCTAGGGGAGCATCTGAGAGCTGGTTATTTCCATTTGCTTCTGCGTTAGATAAATGATGGATAAAATATAACCCTATCCCTGCTAGAAGGAACAGAATGTAGTAGCCAAGAGGAAAACAGGCAGGCCAGTCTTTGGAAGGAAAACGGGGATGGGGGTGGGAGGTGATTTAGTACATGAGTACAAGACTAGAGTGTCTCTGGGAAATCATGCCACTTTTTTCTTAAGGAGCATCACGTGACTCATTCATAGGCCTCATGGCTCTCTTTTCTTTGGGGCTTGTCTGATGACTTTTGGTTTGGAGCTCAGCAATTATATTTCAGTCCTATCTAGACCTCACAGGAGACATTGAGTGAAGGGTAGCATTGGGTAGTATTCAGAAGTATAAGTGTAATTGAGAATGGGACTACTGCATTAGCTCTCTGGAAAATGAGTGGATTTTTTTAAATATTTATTTTTAGTTTTCAACATTCACTTCCATAAGATTTTGAGTTCTAAATTTTCTCTCCCTCCCTCTCTTCCCCCTTCCCAAGACATGCAATCTGAAGTAGCTTTTGCTTATGCATTCATATTAAACATAGAAAATGTGTATGCAAACAGTGATAAACCAAAAAATAAGACTAGTTTTTAAAAGTATGATGTGGTTAAAGTTTTATGCAATGAGGTTTTTGAATCACTTTAGCTAGTTATTTCCCCGAGTTCCTTTTTTCAAAAAGAATGTTTTCTGTATGTGCTTGGTAATACTAAGGTCACTAAGCCAATAAGTTTCTCTGGTTACTCTAGTGAGATTACCCCAACGTCGGTAACCTTTTTCTGGAGGTCTTACCTGCTTTTGACAAGTAGGCAAAAGCTAAGAGAAAATTCCTTGCAGATTTGTAATGATTGAGTGCAGTCTGCTTTTAAGCTTGATATACCAAACAGTACAGCTTTAGGGGCAAATCAAATTGTACAGAGTACAGTTTATGGTCCATTGTTTAAAGCAGGTTTGGACTTTCCAGAAAAAATCTTTAAAATAAGTATTGTGTTTAAAAAGTAATTGTTTTCACTTGGCTGTAAATTTTCTTCTCTTCCCCAGCTTTTTTTTACCATCCTCCCACCCTTTCCTATGACTCCCTCCCATTCCTATAACATTAAAAAAAAAAAAAGACGATTTCTTTCTATGACTTCAGAATTCCTGGCAACTGGTACTCTAATTACAATATAAGCATTTTTTTCTACTATTTGTATTGTCAGCAATGGTCTTTGAACTTGCCTTTTTGGTGGACTGGCATCAGCATGGTAGTGTATGCAATTATAGTATCATGAAAGTCATTTTCCCCAAATTCTTTTCTCGCTCCATGCCTTTGTGAGGAATGAAAACAACTTCACTATAGAGTAGAATTTAGTGTCCTCCTTCCTTGGACCATCAGGCTTATTACGAATTTGTTTTGTCCTGTAGTGATCTGGCATGCTACCCTGCAATGTAATATCACTGATTCCTTCCACACCTGGGGCACTTTATTTTTAATATCTTCATTGATGGCAGATCTTCAGCCTTTTGACAACGGTAAAAAGTCTTTCAGAGCCAGGTTTGATGATTAAGGTAAGTGATCATTTTGTTTGTTTTGAGTATATGATTTTACTCCTATTCAGTTTTCTTATTAGATTAATTAATTATGCAAGCCTACAAGAACCTTTTTTATCTTGATGCCACCATGGAGTAAAATTTGCTTTCATAAGTTCATAGGTTGTCTTGGAAAGTACCTTAGAGACCATCTTGTCTAGAGATGGAGAACCTGCAGCCTCAGGGCCACATGTGGTCCTCTAGTGTGACCCTTTGAATCCAGTTTGTTCCATGAAGTTTGGATTCAGTCAGAATGCCACACTTGAGGACCTCAAGGGCCACATATGACCTTGAGGATGCAAGTTCCCCACTCCTGATGAGTCCAGGCTGTCCGTTTTACAGCGGTGGGTACTTCCTGAAGGTAACTGACCACCCCAGGTCACACAAATAGTAAGAATTGGAGCTAGAATTTGAACCTAGACCCTCTACCTTCAAATCCAGCAGGAAGGAGTCAAAGGGTGGAAATGCTTCTGTAAGGCAGATGGCAAAGGGTGGAGGCAGAATAGCAAGACCACAAGACTCTGTGCTGAAAATCTACATTACTACATCAGTAACATTTTACTAGTCTGCTACTCTTATCAGCCATCCCCCAAAAAAGGAAATGAGGTTAGTTTGGCATGATTTATTTAGTAAACTGAAGATAAATATAAAAGAGTACAGCAGACCTGCAAGAGCAGCCCCAGGAAGGCAGATGTAGGCAGAAATGCCAAGGGCAATAATAAAAGCTTTTTTTTTGTTATTTTAGGGTTAAAAAGAGAAACAAGGCAAGGATAGACCCACTACATAGGGTAAAAGGGGCAACCTTCACAGAGTAGAAGTAATTTGTAATAGTAAGGCACTATATAAATGTTAGCTCATATGCTTTTAATTCATTTGTAATATTTGAATGAGACTTTGAAACCTGAAAACCCTCCACAACAAACCTTATATTCTCAGTATCCTTCTTTCAGCCAGAGAAAAACAAGGTTTATTAAAGATCTGCCACATTGGCCAGACTTGTAAGGAACCTGAACATTTGTAACGCTTATTGGTAGCTATTGGTTATTTCAGAAGTCTTACATCACCTCCCTGAATTTCCAGTATACATCCCCACTTCCACATATACCCACAAAGTAGCTCATAAATAAATTCCCTTAAAAGGGGGTACTGCTTATAGAACCTACAAGACTTATGTACAAATCAACACTTTGGGGGCTATTTTGGCTTAATACAAACATTTATCAATCTAACTGTAACTTAAATTGATGCAAAATCTTAAAAATTCATCCATACATCCTTTCCTTCAGAGAAGAAAAGAATTATAAGTGGATACTTTCCCTATATCCTCTTGACCTGAATTGATACAAGTCCTAGCAGAAGCAAGAGAGTAAGCAGTGAGGCTAAAATAAAGAGAGGAAAGAAAGAATGATTAGGAGTAAGAAACAGAGTCAGCCTAATGGAGAATGGTTCAGAAATACACGGTACCTCTTGTGTTATGGAGTGAGCATATGGATCACATGCTATGGAATAGTATGTGATATGAGACGGCATCTGGAGGAGAGGCAAGAAGATAGAAGTAAGAAAGCCCACTCCTCACAGCTGCCTTGGTCTGAAAATTTACTGTAACTCCAGGCTTTTCCCTCAGAAAAGAGATGATGAGCCTATTCCTCTAGCTCCTGCTGAGCTGAGAGAGAGAGAAAGTACATGTCTCTGGGTTGTGGCTGTTGCTGAAGAAGGATGAGACAAGGAGAAAGAGCAGAAAGGGATAGAACAGAGAAAATATGCAAGCTAAGTCTGCTGCCCCCTTCTAAAAGACAGAGGAGAAGGGCAAGAAGAGAAAGGTAGGCTAAGCCTTCCTACAGTCCTCTCCAGGACTTTGGCTAGAAAGTCAGGATATGTCGGGGGTGGGAAGTGGGGAAGGGCCTGCTCATCTTCTCATCATATCTAGGCAAGTCAGCATGCACATGGAAGAGTGGCTGGCAAATCCAACCAATTTGCAGCTTAGCAATTCTGGAAAAGTACACATTGTTTGCTTTGAGAGCAAAGTATTCAAAGGCTGGTTGTCGTTAAGTTAGCTTTCTTGAGACTGGGGAAAGAAATTGTAGCTTCCACATTTCAAGCCAAAACTAGACAGGGCACATTCTTGGGTTATACTATCCCTTTAGGGACAAGGCCAGCTTTGACCAGAATGTACCCAGTCCCTAGACTCAGTGTCTAGAGAAGTATCTTTCTTTCTCTTAGTCTTTTACTATGGGGTATGGGCAATAACCCTCATTAACCAGTTGGAAACAAGATCACTGGTTATACTATTATGACTAAACAAATAAGCACTGAAGTGTCTGACATTGATCAGTGTTTTTCCTTATGATTTACTTCATTTTTCTAATAATAAAATGTAAATCATAATTGGCTTTGAACTAATTACAGTATTATGGTAAAAAGCATTGGGTTTAGCTTCAGTTTGGGGCTTGTTTTCCCCCCTAAAATAACAATGAGGGAACTCAAAATAATATTTGCCCTTTAAAATAATAGTTTAAAGAAAAAAACCAACTGAACATCAGTTTCTCTGTTTCTTTTATGAGATTTAGGACTTTCTAGGTATTTCTGCGGAATCCTAGAAAAACAGATCCACAATTTAAAAAAACTTCTTTTTTCTTTTTTCATAATTCTGTTGTATTTTTCTAAATCACATTAATATGTACAGAATTCAGAAATAAAGTGATAAGTGGCTCATATCCTATAATAAATGCAAAGATATAAAAACTGCTGTTTTATTGCTCTTATTAACTACAGTTAATCACAAATTTATTTTTTCTCACATTTTATAGTAAATGATTATTTACTCTTATACTCACAGTGTCTCTTTTGGGGTTGTAAGATGATAATATATATTAATTTTAAAGATTGTTAGAATATTTATGCTGAAATTAAATGGCTTTGGCAAAGGAATGAGGAATGCAGAAAGATTGTTTTAAGGGAGAAAATGCAAACAAGTCAGTTTTTCGTCCTTCCTATGCCTGGTTGTATATAATTAAATGTGGTTTGGGAACACTGTTTCAGAGACTAAAGATTATAGGAGAAAGTAATTGAGATTGGGGTGAGGGTGATTTGAGTGGATTTCATGAAAAGAAAGCAAATTTGGATAGTAGCAATTTGGAGATAGAGGAAGAGGACTAGAAAAAAAGGCAAGATATATCTGAAGAAGGGAAAGGCAACATCTTTTATTTCTGTAAAAGGGATTAAAAGGAGGGGGGAAAAGTATTAGGAAATGAGACAGAAAGGAGAGGAAGTTGGAAGTAGGCTTTTTTTAAGCCAGGCAAAACATATGATTTATTTTATCTTACTCCTATAGCCAAAAAAAAAAAAATTCTATCACACCAGATTAAATAGTGATTAAAAAATCCAATTAGAAATTAAAGTGACTTCTTCTGACCCAGAACCTTGCAAAAAGTCATCAGTGAGCTCAACAGGTTATAGGAAAGGGTTCAAACAGCAAAGTCAGCGCTAGCCCATGCAGCCTCTCAAAAGGACCAAAGACTACTGGGACATCCTTATAATAGGAATACTGGTACTATTATTAATATTCACAACAGTAGCATTAATTAGCTGTGAGTTTTGCAAAGCATTTTATATGTGTTAATCTTACTTAAGATAACCAGACTCTGTATTCAGAGATGGAAATTGCAGGGCACTCCCCCAGAAAGCCATAGGGTGATTAGAAACTTGCATTATGGACTATGGCCAGGGTCTCCAGGTATATAACACTCTGTCCTAACCTGCAGGCCCTCATCACCCAACCTTCTAAACTTCAAAGATCCAGGGGAAACTAAACGGGGGAGGTAGAAATCAGTGCAGGGATGGAGGTGAACAGGTTGAGAGTAAGCAAATCCAGCCCAGCCCATCCACAAGTACAGAAAAGGGAGGTGCCTGGAGCAGGAGCACAGCTGAAACTAATACTGGAAAGATGAATAAACCCCAAGGAGCAGTATAAAAGATTACTGTGGATCCAAAGATTTGCAAAATCTTGCATAAAAGGAGGAAGCTAATGCTATAACAACTACAGAGACTCAAAGGAAAAGAAAAATTTCTAAAAGAATACCTAGAAGAAATGAAGAGATAAACTATGCAGTAAAATTTCTAGGGAATTGAATTGAAATTGAATTGAAAAGAGAATTTCAGTTTTATTTTTCAGATTATTATTTAGTTAAATATTTCCCAAGTATTTGTAAAAAAAAAACAGCTTGTAGCAATCATTTTCAAAAAATTTGAATTCCAAATGCTCTACCTCCTTCCCCTCCCCGCCTTGAGAAGGCAAACAATTTAATTTTGATTATACATGTGAGGTCATGCAAAACATTTCCATATTAGCCATGTTTCAAAAGAAGACACAAAATAAAACAAAAATACAGGAAGTTTAAAAAAGTATATTTCACAGTCAAATTCATGGTGACAAAATATTGTAAATTGTGGGGCTGTCCATCATTTGGGGAATGGCTGAACAAGCTGTGTATATGAATGTAGTGGAATACTATTGTGCTGTAAGAAATGATGAACAGGAAGACTTCAGAAAAACCTGGAAAGACTTAACAGGAATTGATGCAAAGTGAAATGAGCAGCACCAGGAAACCATTGTACACAGTATCAGCAACATTGTTTGAGGGATGGTCACTTGTGAATGATTCAGCTCTGCTCAGCAGTACAATGATCCAAGACAAGTACAAAGGAAAATACTATCCATAATCAGATAAAAGAACTCATGGACTCTGAATGCAGATCAAAACATTTTTTTAACTTACTTTATTCTTTCTTGGGTTTCTTTTTTCCTTTTGATGTGTTCTTCCACGGCTGTGAAAAATAACAACAGTCTCTAGGTTCTTGCTATCAGAGAAAATTTATTTTTCTCACTTCCCTATTTTCCTTCTAATATCTACGTTACTTCCAAAATCCCCTTTATCTCTTATTTGGACATAAACTCTTCCCTTATCCATAAATGACATTTACTTACTATATAACTTTATGTCTAAATCATTTATTCATTTTGATCTTATCTTAGTATATGCTGTGAGATATTGATCTGTGCCTCATTTTTCCAAACGTTCTTGTAATTTTCCCAGCAGTTTTTATCAGGTAGAAAGTTCTTATCCCAAAAGTTTAGATTTTTGGGTTTATCAAACACTAGATTACTATGGCCATTTACTACTGTATATTGTATACCTAATCTATTCCACTGATCTACCACTTTATTTCTTAGCTAGTACCAGATTGTTTTGATGATTGCCACTTTGTAATACAGTTTGAAATCTGGAACTGCTAAGTTTACATTGTTGTGAGTAAAATTTAACAAAGGTAGACTGAGTCATATTTTCTCTTAGCAAGATAATAGTTTATTATCAGGGTCCCTGTTTATTAGTAAACCAAGTCAGTGACTGCCTTAGCCAAAGACTCAGAGCAAAAGGACAGCATTCCTTTTTAAAGGTTTTGGGGAGTGCAGAACAAAGATCAGAACAGGGTAAGTAAGGAAATAATACAACTGGTTATGGGGATAGTAACCTGAAGTTGCAAATAATATGATGTGATTGCTTATAAAGATGAGGCATGGAGAACAATATGATTGGCTGAAAGCTTGGAATGAGGGGCTAGCTAAATGCCCTCCTCTCCTGTGACTAAGAAGTATTCACTGTTTGAGTTCACCTGCAAGACTCGAGGTAGTGGACCAGACTTATTTGGAGAGCAAACTAGACATCCCTGAAAGATTTCTTGGTGGTGTAAATATACTGGGGCAGACTCCCTGATGTCTGCCTATATGCCCCAAGGATAGCAGAATTCCTTGAGGCAAGAATAGAACAGTGATTAGCAAGAGAAATTGGATTTCTAAACTTAACTTATTATGGGACAGCTGAATTTCTTTAATACATACACACACACACACATTTCATACAAATATATATATATATATATATATATATATATTCATGCCCTTTTGAACCATTTTAAATGTGAGTGAGGCTCTTCCTTGCATGCCTCTTTTATGTGAGATTATTTTCCCAGTTCTTCTCCTTTCTCCTTTCTCCCAGAGTATCCCTCTTTCTCACATTCCATTTTTTTCACATCATTCCAACATAATCAGCTCACTACTTCACTATTAGAATCCTTCTAACTGCCCTGATAAAGTTCTTAGAAAATACATGTATCATTATCCCATATAGAAAAGTATAAATAATTTAACCTTTTTGGAGTCTCTTTTGATTTCTCTTTCATGATTAACTTTTTTATTCCTCCCTGAAATTGTATTTGAAAGGCAGATTTTCTATTCAGCTCTGGTCTTCTCATCAATAATGCTTGAATGTCCTTTGTTTCATTAAGTATCTACTTTTTTCTCTTGGAGGATTATCTGCAGTTTTGCTGAGTTTGTAATGCCCAGTTTTAATCTCAGCCCTTTTGCCATCTGTAATGCCATTCTAAGCCCTCCATTCCTTTAATTTAGTAGCTGCTAAATCTTGTGTGATCCTGACTGTATGACTCCCACAGTATTTGAATTGTTTCTTACTGTATGCTTTGAAATATTTTTTCTTTGACCTGGTAGCTCTGCAATTTGGCTATATTATTATAGAGCTTTCATTTTGGGATCTTTTCTCAGGTGGTGATTGGTGGACTCTTTCAGTATCTATTTTACCCTCTGGTCCTAGGATGTAGTGACAGTTTTTCTTGATAATTTCTTAAAATATAACTAGGCCATTTCTTTGATCATGGCTTTGAGGTAGTCCAAAAATTCTTGAATTATTTCTTCTGGGTCGATTTTCCCAGTCAGTTTTTCCAGTGAGATATTTCACAATTTCTTTTTTTTTTTTTTTTCACTCTTTGGACTTTGTTTCCTTGTTTCTTAGTGTTTCATGGATTCATTAGTTTCCACGTACCCAGTTATCATTTTTGATAAATTTCTTTCTTCAGCAAGATTTTGTATCTTTTTTCCTGTTTGATCAGTTCTGCTTTTTAGGGGTTCTTTTCTTCAGCAAATTTTTGTACTTCTTTTACCATTAGACCACTGCGGTGTTATTTTATTCAGCATATTTTTCGGCTTCCTTTACCAGGCTGTTATCTTTTCATAATTTTCTTCCTTTGCTTTCATTTTGTTACCTAATTTTTCCTCTACTTTTTTCATTTGATTTTGGAAGAAAACAATTGGCTCTTCCAGAAATTTTTATTTGGCATGTGTCCAATTCCTTTTCCCTCCATTTGGAGGCTTTGCTTGTAGCTATTTTTGTTTAATTGTTTTCTTCCAAGTTTGTGTCTTGCGGTTCCCTGTCAGCATGGTAGATTTTTATGCCCAGGTTTTTTTTTCTTGTTTGCTTATTTTTCCATCCTGTTTCTTGGTTTGGAACTTTATGTAAATGTTGGACTCTTTTCCTGGGGTCAGGGGCCAAAGTTTTGTCTTGACCTTCAGATTTTTTCACACTACTGTTTTCAGAACTAGTTCTGAAAAGTTTTCAGTGTTTCTAAGGGGGTGTGATCACCACATACATACACACAGCTGGTGTATTAATACTTCAAACTCAGTGCGAGGAAACTGGTTGCAGAAAGGGGCTGAAATTAAAGAGTATAATGGATACTAAGGAGAGAATAGATATAATCAGGACAAACCTCTTGACCTTGAAGGTGAAATTAAAATAAGTGGAAGCTGAGGACTACCTCTCAGTTGGAGAATAGCTGAACAAATTGTGTTTCGTGAGCACAGTGGAATAGTATTGTGCTATAAGAAATTATAATAAAGCTATTTCAGAGAATCCTAGAAAGTATGAACTAATGCAAAGTGAAGTGAAGAGAACCATTTAAACCATTTATTACAAGGATAGTATTTTAAATAAAAATTAATTTTGAAAGATTTAAGAACTCTGATCAAAATAATGACCAACCACAGCTCCAAAGGACCTATGATGAAGCACCTACTCACTTCCTAACAAGGGATATGATATATCTGCTGTGAAGAAAAAGACATACATTTTTAGACATGACCATTGTGTGGATTTGTTCTACTTCATCACGCTTGTTTTACAAGATTTGTTCTTTTTTCTCCCTATATTTGGGGTGAAATGGGAAGGGATGAAGAAATGAGCCATAGTGATGTCAAAAGAAAGAAGGCCATTGAGAAATCCCATCCCTGATCCTAAATATTAAGCCTCTCTTAGTGCTTTGTTGTATTAACTTTAATCCTTTATTGTTCGCTCATTGAAAATTTTTTGTGATTGAACTTTCAGTCCTTTAAAAAACTCCAGGTCTGTTTCAGATGAAGTGTTGTATAGCCATGATTCCACCAACTTCCACCTGGATTTAAAAAAAAACAAAGTTCAATTTCATAAATGTAAAATTTTCTATTCCTGTTATATTTCATGGACAAATATCCTCATTTATTAAGATTTTTTCGTTTCCTGATTGTTATCCAGTGTGCTAATTATTCTTTCCAGCCTTGTGTCATTTACAAAGATGATAAATTAATGCCATCTCTGTCTTTATCCAAATTATTTAGAAAAATGTTAGAAAGAACAAGCTGACACACTCCATTGGGGACTTTACAAGTTGACATTAAGCCATTAATGATTGCCCTTAGGGTCTGATCATTCAGCCAGTGAAGAACTCACGTAACTATGCTATCAACCAGCTCACATTTTTTTTCCCAGCAAGAATAACATGAGAGATTTATCAGATGTTTGGTGAAATATTGTTTAACTGAACCTATGGTATTGCCATGTTGATTACAAAGTTAACCAAGTAACCCTGTCAAAAAAAGGGAAATGGATTAGTCTGACCAGATCTGCTCTTAATAAAACCTTTCTGCCTCTGTGCTTTATTTTCTAGATATTCACTGCACCCCTTTAATAATACATTCTTAAAATTTACCAGGAACTAAAGTCAGGAGCTCACCATTGACTTCCCTTCCTTTCCTTTCTTCTCTCTCTTCATCTCCTTCCTGTCTTTGTCCCAGAAAATTGAGAGATTTGCTTTTTTCCAGTTCTGCACAATTTTTCAAACGTAACTGTTGGTAGTCTAGTAAGTCATTTTATGACAGGCTCTCTAGTACCTGAAAAAAAATGTACTTCATTCAGACTTACGACTTGAATTCATTGAGCTGTTTGTTTCCTTGCAATCTCTTTACTCATCCGAAGAATCAACTCCTTATTAGTCATTTTTGTTCAATCTTTTCCAGTCTAACAATTGTGTTCTTAGCAGACAGAACAAAAGCAATGTCTTAGCTGAATAAATTCTGTCTTTGGTTGTCATCTTAGACACCCCTACCAGTGGTCTACTATCTCTTTTTTGAGCCTACTTTTTGTTATTATAGATACTTTTAAAATTGTTGTTTATCTTGCTCACCAACTTAAACTCATTCTGAACTTCTTGACATTTAAATAGAATTGTACCACCTTTTTGTCTGCATTGTTACCTGCCCTTGCTGCCATATTCTGTACCTACCTGTCTTAAAAATCTAACTTGGTTTATGAATTCCCTGTGTATCCACTTCATTCTTTAAATAACTTTTTTACCTCTCTATTCAGATTGTTACTCTTTATATCTTTGGAACATAATTTCTGAGGGCTTCCCATCCTTGGACTGATACTGTCTATGGTATTTTAGTCCCTAGTACTTCTTTCTGTAGTACTTTCTGTAGTACTCTCTGGAAATGTAGGTTGCTTGTCACACTGTAGCTGGCTTTTAATTTTCTCCATCACAAATTGTAAGTTTAAATTTTGAAACTTGGCAACCATTACCCACAGCAATTGATTAACATGGGATCAAATGGATATCTTTCAGAGGGAACCCAACAACATTACTTTGGATTGTGTACTTCTCTGCAAAAAACTGAAAACCTTAGATCACAGAAAGTACTTGCATCCCTATCATGGAAAGTAGAAACTTCAGATGGAAACAAGCTTGTTAAGTGACCAGGTAGTTACAAAAGCATCTGAAAACAGGATTTGAACTGCAGGATTATGGCTGCATATGGAAATGGTGGGCTTGAACAAGAACAGAGTGTACAGAAACAGGGCTGAAAAAAATCTGTTTACCTGGAGTCTTTGACTTTGATTAAGACCTTTGAAATGGAAGAAAGCACTAAACTCTCTCTCTCTCTCTCTCTCTCTCTCTCTCTCTCTCTCTCTCTCTCACACACACACACAGTGAAAAGTCCAAGAGACATGATTTCTGCATGATTAATATTCAGTTTATTAATTATGCTTAGCAAATAATAAAATGGGGTCAGTGGCACTCTCAAGAACCAAAGACACTCCTTGGAAAAGGTGATGTACCTGAGGGTGGAAATTAACTCTGATTGTTTAATAGGGAGAGGATAGACATATGAGGTGAGCAGAGTCTTTAATCTCCTCCTACTCAGAACTTGACCCTATCATGAGACTCAGCCACCTCCAGCAATCTAGACAAAAGAATCTATTTCTACCCACACCACTGTGGCTAAAGAAGGTCCCATGGATAGGGACTCGTTTATTTCCTAAGGGCAAGATCTCACCTAGAATAGATTGTAAACTCTTCTAGTTGGATGTCATCCCACTCAGGATCAAAAAGCATGTACCCCAACTATTTGGGCAATCTCATCTATCAGTAAAAGGCTGGTTAAATGAGGAAATAGGAAGGGAAAACCTTAATCTTGATTTAATAATTAATTTTTAATATAAGAGAAAAGTAATCTTTTCTGTCACATGTGAAAGACATAAACATCTGCCAATCCAGATACCACACCAAATAGCAGAAATACAATGGGAAGATGATTATGAGCAGAGACCGGTGCTTTGAAGGGACAATATCCAAGAGGAGAAAGATCAGCGAGATTAACAGGATTAACTGGGCCTGGGAGTTCACTGTATAGGAAACTGCTGACAGCACTCCCTCTGCCACTGCAGGTCAGTGGCTTTGCAGCTTTTAGTCTTGGAGAATCTCCTAGAGCACTAAGAGGTTAAGTGAGTTACCCAACAACACAGAACCAGTATGTATCAGAAACAGTACTTGAATCCAGAACTTCCTGACTTCAAGGCCAGCTTTCTGTCCTCTATGCCAGAGGTGTCAAACTTTTAATCAGCTGGGCCAAAACTCTTAAGTGCCTCCCAAACCATATGAAATATAATTGGGCAGTGTTTAACAAAAGAAATACAATAAAATGTATGTAACATTAATTCGTCATTTTCTAACCATTGTGTTCCTGCAGGTCTATTTGAGTTAAGTGATATTTTTTCCTTAAGACAGTATCTCCCTTCGAGGATAGAAATCCAGTAGCCACCCACAAACTCAGTTCCAGTATTGATTTCCATGAAAATTTTATCTAGCTCTGTTTTTCCCAGGTAGTCCAATTCAGGCCTTCTTAGACGGTGGTGGCCCTCCACTGCCAGAGACTCTCCAAAAAGGCACCAGTTTTGGATGTCTGATCAGCTTCATCCGTACTGCAGCTCAGAACTCCCAAACTCAGAATCCATCAGCTTCAGCCTCATGCGTGTGCCTGGCAGTAGGAATTATAACCGTGATTATAGTAAAACCCCTAAACTCAGTTTTGTTCTCACAGCTTAACCATGAACTAAAAATACATTAAATAGATCTGTAAATAATCAGAACACTGAACTTCATCTTTTGTTTTTTTCCTTCAAAACTGTGTCCTTGTATTATATTGTATTGTATCTCTTCATGAAATCTTCTTTTTGCAGTTTTACTGCTGGTGGAAACAATGGCTGTTAGCCTCAAGGAAATAACCTTAATAGTCAGTGTGGTTATAGCCTGCTATTGGAATAGCCTCTTCTGTGGTTTTGTTTTTGATGATGTTTCAGCCATATTGGACAATAAAGATTTACATCCTTCTACACCTTTAAAAAACTTATTTCACAATGACTTCTGGGGAACCCCTATGTCTGAGGTAAGTGATAACCAAAGTTTATCTTGGTAGTGTTTTATTTGTTTTGTTTTTGTTTCACATATTCTTTTAAGCCATCTCAGAAATTACAGATTTAAAAAAAAAATAAATGTTCAGTGAATTGTGGATGTATTCTGTTGACAGGAAACAGGAAATACCAATTTATTAATATAACCATGTTACATGTTTTTTTTATTTTTAATCAGCATGGTTCATTTCTTGATCAAGTTATCTTGTGCTTCCTATGTGTGAAAATTAATGTGTTTGTGGAAGGGAAGAGTCTATGGTTTCCTTCTTGACTTTGTGCTTTTCATTTTTTCCCTTTTAAGTAAGGCACATTTGGAATATATTTCTCCCTGTTTAGAACTATCAAGTAACGTGTTCATTCTTCCTAGGTTTTTAATCTAATCTGTTTCATACATTGCACCAATTTGTTTGTCAAAAAAATGAATCACCATCATCTGATGATAAAAATGTGTTCACAAGCTTCATCCTCATAGCTTGAAATAAGCAGAGAACAGCAGTGGGAAGAAGAGAAACCAGAAGTATAACACTCCTTTTCTTTAAGATGCTTTATTTCTGCTCTGCAGTTATCGACTGAGATACTTCTCCATGCAGAGGGTGTACCTTAAAAGGCTGTTTGTCCAGGGCATGGGATCTATCCAGATGATCTCTTAAGGTCCCTTTCAACTCACCGTTATCATCCTATGATCAAATTAAATACGTACATCAGAATTACTTCAAAAAGACTTCATGTATGATAATTATCACCATTAAGGAATATAAATCTTGGAATTACATGTATAGTCTGAATTGCACCTTTGTTGTTTATCAGAATATTCTAGATAGAGATAATAAGTTAAGCCATAGTGTGCTTTTATATTTGTTAATATTGATTATGTATGTGCATTAAAGTCTACATTATTGTTGTAAATCCAGATGTAAATCCAAATTCAACAAACATAAATATAAAAGAGAGTTCTATGCCAGATGGTATGAAAAACTTAGGGAATGGTATCAAGGAAGAGTTAATAGAGGAAGTTAATAAATAGCCTTTATCTCAAACCTGCCACAGATTCTGCCACTATCCTGATAGTGGATTGTACCTTAACAAAAATAAATCATTTTTTCCAATGTGTTGGACTCCCTTAAGCTGCCACAAACATTTTTTTTCTCTAATATGATCTCACTTCCCTCCCACCTCATCTCAAATCAGGTGATCCAATTTGAGTAACATTTCTGGACTTCTACATGTACTATAGTCCAAGTCAAAATTAAGTTTTTTTATCACCTACTATCCTCTCATATGGGCAAATAAAATGTTTAATCACACTAGAATAGGGGTGATAAGCCTGTAGCTTCAAGGCCATAAGTGACCCTCTAGGTCCATGGTTGTGGCCTTTTGACTGAGTTCTAGTTTTACTAACAGATCCTTTTATGATGGAAATTTGTTCTGTGAAGTTTGGATTCAGTCAGAGGACTAAACTTGAGGACGTAGAGAGCCATCTGTGGCCTCAAGGTCACAGGTTCCCCACCCCTGCCGTAGAATAAGGGGTTCATCAACATGCTTTTACAAACATTTTGATAATTTGTCCAATATAATTTGTTTTCTTTGTAGTTATTTTATTTTATGCATTATTTCATTTTATGCGTTCTGAGAAAAGGTCCTTGGATTTTTTCAGACTGCCAAAGGGGTCCATGAAATAAAAAAAGATCAATGTGAAAATTGCTTGAATTATAGTAGTGACAGTGTGAGTAGACCCATGAATAATCTAATCCAGCTCCCTAATTTTGCTAAAGATGTAACTGAGGCCTAAAGGGGGCTATAACTTTTCCATGCAATACCACATGAGCAATAAGTAGTCGGGTTGGAATTTGAACGCAAATCCAGTGCTTTTTTTCGCTAAGAGAAAAACTGGTAAGCAGCCATTTCAAGTGGAAACATCCATCTCTTAAACTCTCGAAAAGATATTGTTAATGACTATCTCAGCCCTGTTGCATTTTAGCAGCCATAGGCATAAATGTCTTTTTTAGTCTTTGTCTCAATGGAAAATTTGGAAAATAGCATGTTTTTTCACCATGACCAATAATAATGGGCAAAGATTTATTAGTCACCCATTGTCAAGCTAGGTATTAGGGTGTAACTACAAAGAATGAAATCAATACTGTTTTCAGTGATCTTGCAATGTAACAGAAAGAGGAGGTTATGATCTCAGTGGACTAAAGCTTGTTGTGTCTGAATTAATCCTTGTGCATGTACCATGAGGTGACTTCAATTCATTTGTGTTCATCTTCATGCTCCATAGAAATGTTTGTATAAAGCTACTTACCCTTTACCTTTGGACTATACCTTTAATTTATTACTATTTTCAGTATACCTCTCTATTTTCTGTACATTTGCTTTATTTCCTTGTCACTATGCCTTACCAGTACACTTCCTTTTCTCCAATGCACATCCTTTTAGAAATTGAACCAGAAATTATCTGGCTCTCTTGCTTATATATGATGTATCCATAATGCATAGAAATTCATAAGCTTACCTTTGACATGTGTTTTCATTCAGTAGATATTTAGTCCCTAATATGTATAATAAGCACTAGAAATTGCTTCATGTAATTTTCATCTGATTTTAATCCCACATTTCTTCTTTTCATATCTGGTAAAGAGGAATTTCTATTCTCTTTCCTTTAAAACTCTCCATTCTCTACCTTCATTCCCAGTATCATTCTGAAAAATATTTTGAATATAAGTACTTTAGCTTCTAAAATTTAATTTGAAAATAAACAAAAGGACATCTAAACAAGCTAAATAGCTTTCTGCCTGAATTTTCATGTCTTTAGAAGAATTTTAGTTGTTGAGTGATGATTACTATTGCTTTAAAAAATTATATTCTTTACCTTCCTTAACCTTAATTGAGTAATGAAGTAAGTACACAGTAGTTTTAAATGTAGTGGTCATGCTATATGTAAACTTGAAATTTCAACTAAATAAAATTAATAATTAAATGTTTTTTCCCCCCTTTTAGGAAAGAAGTCACAAATCTTACCGTCCTTTAACCGTTCTGACATTTCGTTTAAACTATTTATACAGTGAATTAAAACCAGTATCTTATCACCTGCTAAATCTGGTTTTTCATGCCGTGGTTAGTGTGGTCTTCCTTAAAGTCTGCAAATTATTTCTGGATTCCAGGGGTAGTATAATTGCCTCCTTGATGTTTGCTGTACATCCTATACACACAGAAGCGGTAGGTTAACCTAAAATTGTATAGTTTTTATCCTTATTGATGATTTTTTTTCTTCTTTGAAGCCTAAAAGTGAATTTCCAGTACCATTTTGCCTTTACAATAAAATATTTCTTCAAGAAGAAAAAATTAAAAGATTTTTTTTTCCCCTGACATATTTAAATGTTACTACTTGAAGAGATAAAATACCAGTGTCTAAATTGGTATAATTAGAGGAAAAACTTCTGGGCAAAGTAATGAGTTATACATTTTTCAATGTAGAATGTGTATGTAATTTTAATGTGTACGTAATCCTTGCAATAAGTCACTATCATTCATTTAATTTATTCAGACCTGAAAACAAAGACATTTGACAAAAATACTTCATATATGCACATTGTGGTAAATTTTATTTGCCTAATATTTTTAACAGTAAGAATGACAATCATTTTTCAGTTCAGCAGTGCCGTGTTCTGAAAATGGGGTGGCCATTCTGAAAATTGCCCTGATTAATATTGTGAATATTTTTAGACTGCTAGATAGCTGTGTATTGAAGGGGCCACATATGAGATATTGGTGAGCTTGTATTATTCTTGGTCATATCCAGTAACTTCCCTTTCTGTAGGTAATAAGTGGAGCATGCCTGCTTAGGTAGACTAAAATTTGGTTCATATCTTTAAAAGGCTTTACTGGATTCTGTTGTTAACCTAAATCTTAATCAGTAGCATTGGTTAAGCACCTAGTGTGTGCCAGCTACTGGGGATACAAATAAAGTAGTCATACCAGTAGTAAAATCATAAATACTCTTAAAACTAATAGAAGTCTCCTTTTTTTAAGTTTTTTTAAAAAAATTATCAATTATCTTTTAAAATTTCATGGTCAACATTGTAACGTCTTTACAATCAGCATTAGGAATTCCCTCCACTAGTATAGATCCCAATTCTGGTGTCAACAGAGTGTCTTGCACTTTTGCCCCTAAGTTAGATAGCTAACTCTTCCCTCCAACCCAGCACTCTGTTCATTGCCAAGTGCCTCTATGCCAGATCTGGCTAACTGTGCCAGAGAAAAATAATTAGCAGGTAGACTATAGTAACTTCTAATCAGAACAGTTTTACTTAAAAGCCATTAGATTTTAAAACAGAAATTTCATTAAATTGTTCATGATTATTAAGCATTCAGCGGTCTGCAGTCTTCAGTCTTGGCCATTTATTGTTTATCCCTGGTGGGGTTTTTGTGGCTACTGTGAATCAGGGCCTGAGGGTCCAAGTGAAACAGTTCTATTGCTGAAAAACCTAGTTGGTTGTCCTCAGCTAAAAGCAGCCTGTAAGAGAGATGTGCCCAAGAATAGTATTTACCCAAACAGCCCCTTACTGAATTTCCGGTCAGTCTCCCTAGGGGCAAAGTTAACTCATCCTGCTCCCCTCCTATTCCACATTGCCTCCAGCTGACAACAGTTACTACTTATGGTGATGGCTTAACTCAAGTTTCTCCACCTGGCCCACAGTCTATTTCACACTTAAAAGTTTAATTCCAATTTCCTCATCTGTAAAGTGAGATAGCTAGACTAAGTGATCTCTGGTGTCCCTTTGTCTCTATTAGTCTGGATTTTAGTGTCCTGAACTTGGAGTCAGAATTAAAGTCCCAGCTCCTGCATTTACTTAGCTGTGTGACTGTGGGCAAGTCACTTGCCCTTCCAGGCTTCATTTTTCTCAAAATGTAAAATGGAGATAATATATATACCCTCTATCTCACAGGGTTATCTCAGGGAAATATTTGAAATCTTAAAGTATTTCATAAATGTAAGCTATTAGTGTTTTCTTTTAAATCTTCCCTGAGCTGAGAAATCACACAAGCCAAGCTTGCAAAACCCTGTCTAAAATGAAGGTCCTTTCTGCAATGATATATTCATTTCATCAATTCAACAACGATTTATTGAGTACTGTTATGTATAATGCCTGGAATTTTTAGTGTATGGATTTTCTGACCTTTGTGAACTACTGAGAGACTTTGGTTCTTTCCTCCTAATTCTCATCATTGAGCAGATTTTTGGAAAAAATGGCCTCTAGAAAAGTAAGGTGGTATTTGCTAAAATGATATTCTAATACAGTGATACTCCAATGATCATTCATTTGTCTGTATAGCTAGAGTAATTGGAAGAAATGGTTATCTTTCATGAAAATGCTTCAGAGACTTCATTTATACTATTGTATCTCACTTGAGTCAAGAGGATATGTTTCTAAAGAGTTGTGTAAAAGTCATGCTTGAATGGAGTAGAGCAACTCATTATTTAAAAGAACCCTAAATTTAATTCTCTTAAAAAGGAAAGAGTCTTCTTTCAGTTTGGATGATTATTGCGAACATTTTTTAATTGAGATTTACGTTAGATTTTTTTAAATGCAGTGCATGTCTATGATTAGAATAATCCATGATAAAACTTTTTATTTTTGCTAGCTTTAAACTTAGTTGCCTTGTTCTGCTTCATTTCTGGGGAAGATATCTGTATATGTTAAAGTGTTAAAAAGAAAAAAGTAAGAAGCGTGGTCCCTAATATGGTACTGAATCTTAAAGATGTGTTTAACCTTAAAATGTATATATTTTAGACAAGAATTATTTGCAAAGGTAGTAGTTATAAGCACTTGCCACATGAGGGCACTCAAAGAATGTTAACATTTATGGCATTGTAGTTTTTTGGAAAAGCAGGTTTTCAAGGCATTGCTTATTAACTAGTTTTCGGTTCTGTTTTCCTTTCTGTTCTAGGTAACAGGTGTTGTAGGACGAGCAGAACTTTTATCATCAATCTTTTTTCTAACTGCATTTTTGTCATACACAAAATCTAAGGGTCCAAATAATACCATAGGTAAATATCTACACATTCTTTGACCATAAAATAATAAAGAATAATGGGTTTGAGGATATAAGAAATGCTTTAACATGCACACTGCTTTTGGGTTTATCATTAAGCAATAGAAAAACACCATATTTACCATACTGAAAGAATATTTTGAATATATGTATTTTCCCATAACACAAACCTGTGCTATATAGAATTGTGCTGTGATTTAAATACTTTTAATTTTATTCCCAGCTTCATTTTTAAATTTCTCTATTTGGTGCGATTAATTTAACCCTTACTGCTTTCCTTTAGTCATAATACTGAGGTAATTGTGGCACATCTCTGATTCAAGTTCTTATTGATTCTTTGAAAAACTGCTGGGGATATACATTTAAAGTGAGCTAAAAGTTATTTTTTCTATACATATAACTGACATGAATTAAAATGTGGTATCACCCATTATGTAAAGAAAAATTAATGTTGGGTTCACTTTATACGCTTATTAACTGTTTTTATTTCAAATTGACATTCTAGTATTTAGTATTCAATGTATTTGAAAACTTGTAATCTTTTCAGAAGTTACACACTTGCAGAATACAAACTGACTGTTGAAAAATAATGTGTCAAGCATGTGAAAGGCAAATATGAAGGATTCAGGTATTATTGGCACTTTTGAATTAGTCATGCCACTATCTCTCTCCCTCCCCTTTCACACATCCCTCCTCCCCAGGTTGGGCAAATAATAAAGAATGACTTACGTGTAAAGTCAACTCAGATCCACATAATTTTAGAGCTGAAAGGCACTAAGAAAGGTGATTAAGCCCATAAAATTGTTATGGCTTTATTTCCTCTACTGAATCCAACTCACATACTCATACCAGTGAAATCACAGATGTTTGAAGTGTAGTATTTCTAGAAGTAGTAGTTTATAGAATTTTCAGTGGAAACTTACATTTTTAAGATAGTGAATTCGTTGATAGATGATGAAACTGAAACCCAGAGAGAAATTTTACCAACATTAGATGACTAATGAGGACATGACTGGGACCCATATGTAAGAACTGTAATTCTTTATGTAATTCAGGAACACTGAGAAGTACTGACTCAGTTCATGCAGAATTGCATAGAATTTTAGCCAAATGGACCTGAATGAAGATGTCAAATTTTATAGTAAACCAGTTGGACAGTCTTGGTGAACAAAAATTCGTTGATTGGGTACTCTGGACTTTCACTATTTTTTTCTGTGTCATCAGAGCTCTTTGCTTGTTTACATATATTGCTTAGCTAGATCTGCCTTTTATGAAGTACAAGATTTATGATTCCGATACTTGACTCTTGGAGCCCTTTATAATTTGTCTCTACTGTACCATACTTGCTACTACCTCTCGATGCCTACCTTTCTGTTAATGTAGGTCTCATAAAAACTGAACTTGCCATTCTCATTTCTTCTTCTGCACATGTTCCTATGTTGTCTCTTTCAGCAAAGATCGTTTCTGGCAAACAAATTTTGTTTTAATACGTTTTATTTTTTGGTTTTACATCAGTCTTTTCTGGATATGCTTCCCCTGCTACACCACCCTGCTCCCTCCTTCCAAAGGACACATTCCCTTGTATGAAAGAAAGTTACCCCCAAAGATACATTAATGATTCAATCTTCTGGCCTAGACCATGCCCTGTAGGGTCATTATTAGCTTTTTAGTTCACTTCCTTTTCATGATCTCATTTACATTGCTGTAGAAATTGTATTTGATCCTCTGCTTCTGCTTCTTTCACTATATCCATTTGTCCTTCTGTCTCTTCCCAAGATTTTCTGAATCTTTCTTCTTTGTCATTTCTTTTTTCACAATAATTTTCCATTACGTTGCACAGTTTGTCATTTATCAGTCAATAGATACTCACTTTAATTCCATTTCTTTGCTACCAAAAAAAAAATAGTAGCACCATGAATATTTTAGCAAATATTGGACCTTTCTTTTGCCTTGCTGACCTCTTCAGGATGTATGCCCAACTGTGGAATCATTTGGTCAAAAGCAAACAGGTTTTTGATTTCTAAAATATCTTTTCTGCTCTCATCCATATTAATCCATTTGTCAGGGCCTCTAATAAATCTTAGTTATTATTGAAGCCTAATTTTCTTCATAGACAAATTGTTGGAAGGGTAGAAGGGTTCTTATTTAAGGGAGTTGTGCCAGGGCACTGAGAGGTTAAGTGATCAGCCAGTCTGTATGACAGTATTTGAATGAGCCCAACCCTCTTCTACACCAAACTCCCTCTGCAATTTGGATTAGAAGTATAACACATTTAACATCATTGTCCAAATTAAACTGAAGGATTCTCATAAAATTGAAATATATATTACATTTTAAATGAGCAAGTTGGAGGGAGCAGTATGCTACATAAGACTTCTAGAAATATGTTGGGGCCTTTTTTGTTAATCACAAATCAGTCAAATCCAAGTTACTCTTCTACTGTTGTCAGATTATTTCATAAAGTATTTTTGTTCCTTATAGTATGGACTCCAATTGCATTGACTGTCATTCTAGTAGCTATTGCTACATTATGTAAAGAGCAAGGGGTCACTGTCGTGGGGATATGCTGTGTCTATGAAGTATTTATAGCACAAGGAGTAAGTAGAAATCTAAACTTTTGCAATGCTTCTTTTTGTTTAACAATTCAGTTAAATTTTTGTGTGTAGTATTTAGTCAATAGGATTCAACTTTTTTTTGTTCTAAATTGAGGCAAATTAATTTGTAATTGTTATTTTTAATAGAAAATAAATGTGGTTTGATGTCTTAACAAAGGAGCTATTGCCTTCTTCTTCATTGACTCTAAACATTTATTGATAATTGTTAGATTCAATTTCCAACCGAAGGATAATTCTGTAAAATATTATTTTTATTATTGGCCTTAATTATTTTGTCTTACAACATTTGTAGATTTAACCCATCTCATTTTTTAAAATTTCTTCCCATTTCTCACCACCTCTGTGAATTTATGTTTGTTATATATGTCTATATAGCTATAGATATATATCTGAATTTATATTTAGTCCAGTGTTTAACATTTTAAGTTTGCTCATGAACTAAGCTAATTATTTAACTTTTTTTTTTTCTCCTTGCCAGTATACATTGCCATTATTATATACTACTGCTATGCAGATTCTTCGTGGAAAGGGCAGTATTCCTTTTTCTCTGCTTCAAATACTGCTGAAACTTATTGTCTTGATGTTCAGCACGCTGTTGCTAGTTGTGATCAGAGTCCAGGTTATTCAATCTCAGCTTCCAGTATTTACCAGGTATGCTTCTTAAGTTTTGCAGCAGATTGTTACAACTATAAATGATCATGGATATTTCAGAAACACTTGGATTTAAAGCACTCAATTTTAAACAAATATTTTTGACTGCTTATTGTTAAAAAATACCAGACTTGCTGTAAATGAAATACCAAGTTGGCATTATAAGTAAGAAATCTGTTTAACAAAAATTCCCATCTAGTTGACTGTAGCTCTGAATTCTTGATGGTAAATCATTCTATAGAATACTTTTTCTGGTTTGTGTCCATGTTCCACCAGTTAAATAAAAGTGCTTAAGAGAAGTGCTGAGCTATGTTAACAGCTACCTTACTGTCAAAGAGCAATTACATTTTCATTCCTGAGATCCTGTCTCCTTCAAAAACCCTACTAAACACTGATACCTTAAATTGGAAATCCACAGAAAGTAACATGCAAAAGAGGATCCAGGTGTCACCTGCCAATTTCCTTTTTACATTCTTAAACTTAGAGCCTTTCTTTTTGCTGTTTAATTTATTTCAGACTGGTTGGCTTTAGCTTTATGAGCATTTTCTTTTTGCTGTTTAATTTATTTCAGATTGGTTGGCTTTAGCTTTATGAGCATTCATCAAGTGAGAAATGGTTTCTAAGCAATTTGCTCATAACAGTGTAGCAGTGTAAAAAAGGGTAGGGAATGGTGCACAGTGGTGACAGTTAGATTAGAGGCAAGTGATGCACATATGCTTTAGAGTACTATTATGTACTAAATACATTAAATGGAAAGCAATATAGCCTAGTTGATAAAATTCTGGACTTGGAGGCAGAAAAACTTGGGTTCTTGTGTGCATTGTCTCAGATCTTCCTATTTGTCCACGAGCAAGTCACTTACCACCTAACCTCAAGTTTCCTTATCTATATCTTTATAGATATATAAATATATATAAATATAATCTATAATCTGGGTATAATAATCTCCAAGGGTTATCTTAAGGTTCAAATGAGATAATTATATAAGGCATTTGGAAAACCTAAAAGCAATACATAAGTGCCATCTAATAATTATTGTAGGGATTTTATCCTGGATGCTGACTTTTGAGCATCAAAGATGGTATTAATCTTGGGTTCTAAGTAGACTTCTCGCTATAGTATTTACTAATATCAATACATTTTTTAAAGGGATCTTTATTTGAGAGAAGCTTTAGGTTTTCATTTTTTGTTTTAACCAAAAAATTTGAAAGAAGAATGGACATATGTATATGTATGCACACAACATATATAACTGGTAAAAGTTCTAATTTCTCATTGACTTGGAAAATAAACTTTTAAGTTGCTACTTAAGATTAAGATATTTGTTTTAATTCTTATTTATGTACATTGTTTTTAAAACTTTGAAAGCATAATTTCCAAACTTTCTTTTTTCTTTCCCCTCATACCTCCAGGTTTGATAATCCAGCTGCTGTAAGCCCAACTCCTACAAGGCAATTGACTTTTAACTACCTCCTTCCTGTCAATGCATGGCTTCTATTTAATCCCTCAGAACTGTGCTGTGATTGGACAATGGGAACAATACCACTTATAGAATCCTTTTTAGACGTTAGAAATCTTGCCACATTTGTTTTCTTTTGTTTTTTGGGGTCACTTTTAGTATTCAGTGTTCGATACCCTGGAAATTCTTCGAAGACTGTGTTGATGGTAAGAAATGCTTACTAATAGTTTCATTTTTTTTAATGTTTTATACTGGTTATTTTTAGTGATATTTAATGATTATTTATTTTTTATTAAACTACATTAAAGCAGATGACTTATGAAAAGGATGTTTTTTTAATAGTACCTTTTATATTTAAAATTTTAGTTCCATGAGGACAAGGGCTTTGTCTTACCAAAACTTTATATCTCTTTCAGCTTTTTGGTTTTGGGGTATTTTACCTTCAAAGCTATATGAAGTGTTTTGAATTTTCTCTTGATATTTTTTTCATTATTATGCATTCACAAAAATCCATGAAGGTCTTTCGGTTTTATTTATGTATTTTATAGCTCCTGTAAAATTAAGAGGACTGAATAAAAGTCATCTGTTTTACAAATCTTGAAGCAAGGAGAAAAATAAGTTTTATCTCAAATCATCTGAGGCCAGACCTACTTTTGAATCACTCAATTAACTAGATAATGACAGAACAGTGAGATGAGGATGCAAAAGTCCTTAGAGAGAATAAGGATTCAATTTATTTCACAGTGCAAGGTTTTAGTATGATCATATGGTTATTCCAAACAGTTAAGAAATATAAATAAACTTACGTTTTATTATTAATCTTCTATGCTGATTTGCTGTTCCAATTTTTTTAAATTGTATGTCAGTCATCAATTCCTTGACTCAAAGAATTGTGTTAAATATTTCAAGTTTTTGAAATGTAAAAGAACTTTTATTTGTGTGCTTTAATGTAAAGATGGAAATATTTGCTTTTCTCAATTTTTGTTTTAAGAAAAGTCTGTAGGAATGGACTGCATAGAAACAAAGTGAAATTGGACTCTGAGTAGTTCTACAATTCAGATTAAATCTGGTATTATTACCCTAAATTTAAGCTCTCCTTGAATAAATAGAATATGTATAGAGTAGAAATTATAATTTCTGCTTTTTAGTAATTATCCTTAAATAGAATCCTCCTTGAGAGTCTAACATTAGCAAAAGTTCTAGGAGTACATTTAAATGTGCATTCTGTTACTGTTAGAAGTCTGACTCTCCCCTTCAGGCAATCTTAAGGTTTTGTTAGATCTCACAATATCCTTACTCTTGTTTCAGTTAGTTTTAAAGTACCTTTCATGTGTACCTCTTCCACATTATTATTACAGTCTTACAGTCACTACATCACTTCAGTCAGATAAAAAAGAGGTATGAGTGTTTTATTGACCTAATTAAATTTACCAAAATCTCTGGGTGTTTTTCTTTATAGGCACTATGTTTAATGGCATTGCCATTTATTCCTGCATCAAACCTCTTTTTCCCAGTTGGATTTGTGGTTGCAGAGCGAGTGTTGTATGTACCTAGCATGGGGTTCTGTATTTTAGTTGCTCATGGATGGAGGAAATTATCCAAAAGAAAGTAAGTTAAAATTTTAGTTCCATTTGATGATTACCAGTCATAGAAATAAAGCAGATAGACCCAAGTAGCTTCAAGTGTATGTGTAGGTATACTGGAATTATTCTTGTTTTGAGTTTTATTTTAGTATTTGTTTTTTTTTTAACCTTTTTTTAAATCTCTGTAAATAGCTATTTTTTTTAATCTCTTTAATATTTGTATCACTCACCTCAGTTGCTTGCTCTTTTGATTTTGGAGATTCTTCAGATCCTCTTCCAAATGTTTATGTTAGACTGACATGAACTGACCATTCACTGGGGTATGTTATGGATAATAGGTGCATATATTTAGAGCCAAAAAATCTAGGGAATCATAGCTCTTAGAGGTCATATCCTTCAGTTCTCTCCTTTTACAGAGGAAGGAATTGATGATAAGAGAGAGTAAATGATTTGCCTAAGGTCATACATGTCATAAGTTGAAAAGTCAAGATCTTACACTATTACTATCTTTCAAATCAGGCATAAGTAGTCCTGGACAAAGTAGCTGTGTGTTTAATAATAGTAGCATAATTTATTCCAATTCAGCCTCCCTAGTCCTTCTAGGTTCTGTGTCTGATTAGGGCTTTATCCCTGGATTCAGCTCCTTCTTTGGACACTTTTCAGTGGTATCTTGTCCACTAGGTCCATGACCACCTGCCCATTATTGATATATTGAGCTTTGAAGTCCACTAAAACTCAGAGCTTTTTCACCCAAATTCTTACCTAATTACAGTGTCACCCCTTCCATAACTATGCAGTGGATGTTTTAAACCCATGTAGGACTCATCTCTATTAAATTTCACCATTCTAGCTGATTAAGATCCTTTGAGTAGTTTTAGTTCTTAAATCTGTTGTCCAACTTGGTAACTGTTCTGCCAAACTTGTATTATCTTCAGACTTGACAAGGTTACCATCATCTAACTCATTGGTAAAAACTTTAAACCAAAAAGGCCAAAGATAAATTCCTTGGATACTGTAGAAATCTGCCTTATAGGTTGACATTAATCTTAATCACTGTTGTCTGGGTTTTATCCTTCAAATAGCTCTGAATTCTACTAGCCCATATTTTTCTGTCTTGTCCATAGAATTGTCATAAGAAATTTTATCACCTGCTTTACTCTCGTAAAGGGAGTGAATGCAAATATATACAAAGTATTTATAGAAAGTAAGGATAAACTGACATGATGAAACTGTGCTGGTTTTTTAATAATCAGTACATCTCAAAGTGAACAGAACCTGGACAACAGTTTATATAATAAAAGTAATATTGTAAAGACAAACAACTTTGAAAGACTTGGATACTCTGATCAACACAGTGATGAACCATGATTCCAGAGGATTTTTGATGAAACATGCTCCCCACCTTCTGATAGAGGTGATAGACTTGGCACAGATTGCATGGGTTATTTTGTTTTTTTGGTCTTTCTGGACATGGACAGTGTAGGAATTGTTTTTACTTAACATTTTGGAATGTTTGGAATAGGGGTTTTGTTTTTCTTCCTTTCTCAGTGAGGTGGAAAGGGTATTAGAAGCATGTGAGGAAGAGAAGGTGGCTCTTTTTAAAAATAAAATTTAGTTTGAACAATAATACTAATCACTACCTAAGTGCTCACAAATCACAAAAGTCCTAGAATTTGTCTTCAGATCAAACTCAAGATTATCAGTCTATATCATTTGAAAATGGAAACTGTTACTTTCATGTATAATCTTGTAGCAACTTTACTGGCCACTACAATTTTTTTTTAAATCACCTGCATTAGGTCAGCAGTCATCTCATCATTTTTAGATGTAGTTTGTACTTACTGAGGTAAGGAGACCTACATACTCTTCCCACTTATCTTGGTTTTCAGTGCTGATTGCCCAGAGTCATAGAATGTTTAGAAATCCAATCCAATCCTCATTTTACAGATTAAGTGAGATGATTTGTCAGAAGTCATAAGACATTAAGTGCTAGAGTCAGAACTTGGTCTTCTGATTCCAAGTCCTATATTATCTCCCTTTCTTTTATTCTGTCCTTGCTAGTCTTGATGTCATTCTCCTTGAAAGAGCAAAGGGAAACATAAAAATTAAGCGGTTCTGACTTTCATTTATTGTAGTCACGTCTCCCCTAAGAAATGTCTGTACGCCTTTGGTCTTCTCTTCTGCAACAGCCATGAAAAAAGAAACTTCTTTAGTATTCATTTTTGTTGCCAGCCTTGGCTCTTTCTAAATTTAGTACTTTTGACACCATTTTTACAGGACCATGGCACCCTTTTTTTTAATCATAAGTATTCTTTTGGCCTCTTTATTTGTGATATTTGCAAATGAATTTGCTGTCTCAACTGGTCGCCCAAACTGCTTGTCTCTGCTTGCCAAGAAAACATTGCTCTCTTTCCTACAGGCAGTTTCTAGCCCCTTACTAGTTGCAGTGACTATTTTTGTTTAGACAAGAACCTTCTCTAGGAAATGTTGTTAGTTAAAATTTCTACCATTACCCATTTTTATTTTAGTTAATATTAACAACTTTTTTAGGGCTGGGTTGGAGTATTATAATCCCAGTCGTTATCTCATCTTTATCTTTCTAATTTGATCTGGAGTCAAAGGTAACACTTTTCCTTATTAACTTCTATTCTCCTAGGCTCTTAACCTCAATGTCATCTTTGATTCCTCTCCTTACACTTACTCCATATGTCCATTCTTTTGCCAAGACTTTTCAATTTTACTTTCACAATATTTTCCTAGAAATTCCCTTCTTTCCTCCTACTCTTTATACATCATAGTTGTTTGCGTATTGCTTCCTCTGTTAGAGTGCAAGGACTTTCTTTATACCTCCAGCACTTGAAATAGTGTTCAGAACATATTGTTCAGTCATTTCATTCATGTCCAACTCTGTGACTCTATTTGGAGTTTTCTTTTGCAAAAATTCTGGAGTGGTTTGCCATTTCCTTTTCCAGGTCATTTTACAGATGAAGAAAACTAAAGCAAACAGAGTTAAGTGACTTACCCAGGGTCACCCAGCTAGGAAGAGTTTGAGGCCAGATTTAAATTCAGGAATGACTTTTCCTGACTCCAAGCCCAGCACTCTGTCTGCTATGCCACCTAGCTTCCTTCTTGGTACATAAGTAAGCATTTAAATACTTGTTGACTGACCAACTGCTTACATCAGTAATTTAATATCTGTTAAAATACAAGTTTCTTTTTAATGTCATTCTGTATTCACCACATCCAGTATCTTCTGACTTGGCTTGAAGAAAATATTTGTGATACATAAACATGAAATATCTATGTTATCTACAAGCATTTGACCTCTTTTATTTCTTGATACAATAGAAGCATTCATTAGGTACCTACTCTCTTCCGAAGACGGTTAGATATTAGGTAGTTATCAGGACCTTAAGTCTAGAAGGAGGATCCTAAACCCCAAACTGTATTTTTCCAGTATCCTCCACGTTCTTATTTTACATCAGCACATTTGCCTTTAAATTGTCGTTGTGGTTTATGAAGTGATCATCATAATAATGTGCATCGTGGTTTACAAAGAACATTTATGTTGGTTATTCCCACCCCCACCATCAAAAAAAATAGGGATTGTTATTATATATTACAAGGCCAGTTAACTTTAAAAGCTACTTTTAGCCATCTTGTATTTTTGATAACTAAAAGACTTATGTAGGGGAAGATTTTAATATGGCTTAAATGTACTTATACTAAAAAGATATGAATGTTAATTTCAGGATATTTATAAGTGTAAAAATATTCTTCAGTTTCATGAAACAAAAAGTTGGTGATTATTTATAAGAGGTTTATTATCAAGGATAAGTTGGACCTGATTGCTTCTGAAGTCACTTCTGAGATTCTGATTTTCTTTTTAATTTTTTCCTTAAACAGTGTGCTAAAAAAACTGTCCTGGGTTTGTCTGTCTATAGTGGTGATCACTCATGCCTTAAAAACACTTCACAGAAACTGGGATTGGGAATCTGAGTATACCTTGTTTATGTCTGCCTTAAAGGTAAGTGAAGTATTTTTCAATATGACTGGAAAGCATATATCAAAACCACCTTTGAGAAACGCAGCCAACCTGTTGTTGTTTTATTTTGTTTTTACTTTTGACTTATTGACAGAAGAAACTTGTGAATTCCATAGAGAATGTGCGATATGCAGCATTAAGTCACCTAGCATTTACTAAGTACTTGCACTGTGCCATGCCTTGTGCTAAGCTAAGTAGAAACTAATCCAAAAGTATATATCCAGAGCATATTGTTAATATTTTCAAATATTAAACAAAAATTTTTATTCTGGTGTTAAAACAAGAAAATTTATAATTACCCATGGGCGTGTATTTAGAACATATGTTTGATACATTATTTTCTCAAAATAAATTTTTAAGAAAACTTTACCAGTTTGTGCTAGAATATAAAACTGAAATATTAGTTTGAATAATAAGAGAAAATTAGAGTACAAGATGAAAATATTATTGGAATCCTTTGAGTCAATGATGATTTTGATACAATTAGTTTGTTAGATACTTGGTGGGTGGAAAATAACCCCGAAGTACTTTGTCTCTATGCTACAAATACATCGAGTAGAATAGGACCACAAAGGAGGTAGCCACATAAATAGGATGCATATTTGATCCTAGAAAGCAGATCTATGAAAACTTCGTACTTTGAAAATACATAGATCACTTAAAGAGATGAGACTGAACGGAAGATGGTAAGTAAAAAGTGAGGAATCAGGCCCAGTCGTAATAATTAGGGACTTTTCAAATTAATGAAACATAAATGAAATAGTTACATAGCAATAATAATAGTACATTACACATATCTATTATATCATCTGTTCTTTGGAATGATGCTGTCCATCAGGAAGAGATGTGTCTGGTAGTTTTTTGTTTTGTCTTTTATTCAGATTTGTTATCTTATTGTAGGAATTTTCTAGTGGGGAAACTGTCTACCAGTGTAGACCACCAACCCACTTATAACTTAGTGTCTTGTGAGTTCCTTGGACTTAGTGAGAGGATGAAAAATTGGTCCATGGTGACATGGGTAGTTTGTATCAGAAGCAGGGCCTGAACCCGTTTCTTCTAAACTCTGAGACTAGCTTTTGTCCACTATGCCATGTTGCCTCTTGATGTAAGGTAAACTTTTTGAAATTAGATGATTCTCTCCTACAATAGTTATTTGTAGAATCTTTAAGAAGTAAAATAAATTGAGCTTGATTCTGAGTAATGAGCAGAAACTGGTATGGCTGAGTAATTGGAATGATCACAACACTATTCCTTCCTCAACATGGGGGAAAAGCAGAATTCATCATGCAGTTTGAGTTAAGATATAATATATGGTTAGGAAATATTTGAAAGTTAAACTGGAGCAACTAGCATCACCTTACTAAAAATACAAGGTAAATGCCTGCTGAGAATTAAAATTGCCTGGGGGAGATAGAAGAACCCCAAGGAAATAAGTACAATAGGTCACCTAGAGACTATATATAACCCCCTCTTTTTGCCTACTGTTGAGTCGCTTTCTTTGCTTTTTGGAGTGCCCCCTCATACTTCAAACTGTCATTACTTCTCCTGTTCCCAGAACCCTATCCTAGGAGAGGACACAACAAGGTTTCCTTTTCCCTGTCCCTTAATGATAACATCTCATCTTGGATATTTAAATGATAATTTATATATAATCTGGAACGTCCTACAGGGAAACTGCGGGTGGGAGAGGGAGCGTTCAGTTTGCCAAAGGTTCCTGTAATTTAATCCTTATCCTTTATGGGCTAAAAATATTCATTACTCTCCTTAGATTCCCTCTTGCCTAAGATTCTTTTCATTCCAGGTCCTGATTTTAACTCAGCTCTTTTTCCAGGGCCATCAAAATAGAGGACATTGCTGTCTTTAAGAATCTGTTTCCCTACTTTTCAGTATGGCATATGTGAGCCTCACTTTAAGCAAGGACTTCCCTCTCCAGTCCAATAAGCTCATCCTTTTGCCTACAGCCCAGTGACTCAGACCTGAAAAACCTGTCCTACTCATATCATTCTCCTCTAGCACTACCTTTCTTCAAGAGAAAAACCTTTTTTTCACAACCACCAAAGCAGCTTCCTTGGGTTTCAAGCCTAGGTTATTAACTGTCTTACTAGAAAATACTTTACCTTTTTGCATCTCACACACTTTGTCTGGCTAGGCCTCCGAAGTGAATTGTATGAGATAGATTTTGTGGGTGTTGGAGCACTTCATGAAGTAACACTTGGGATCTTAACTCTCACCAGAAGGATTTTGAGCACATCACCTCTCTGTGACTCTTTCCAAGTTAAAATTAGGAACTGTGTGTTAAATACTTTCTAAACCCTAAAGTAATACTGTAATGATGTCATCCATAATTATTGTAAATAAGACCATTCCATCTGTATCATGAGGACAGTCACCTTTCTTAACCTGGCCAACACTCTGTCCCACCTCCTCCTTCTGCTTTCCTTAGGCTACCATGTTATTCTGAACATGAGCTTTAGGGCTTCAGCAGACCAAACTGACCATACATGTGGACTTAGGGACTAGATGTCTTTTCCTATTTGATAAGACACTGTTAAATACTATGTAAAAGGACATCAAAATGTCTAAAAATCATGAAATATGAACCTGAGAATCTTGGGACAAATGAAAAAGAGACAAATGGTTATTGATTAGGAAAACATTAAAGGAGATAGGAAAAGAGCCCAAACTGTGTCAGGAACAGGAAGAGGAGATCTAGGAATGGAATGAAGGCCAAACTGATAGTTATCTGTCTTTTGTTAGGGTGTGGCAGGCTCTGTGACCTCGAATTCAGTTCAGGAAACATAATTGATAAACCTGTAATGTAAAGGATAAAAGATTATATCATCTTCGTCCTCAAGGATCTCACAGTCTCCTGGGGAAATATATATTTTTTTTGGCCTGAGGAATGTTGTGTTGGATGTCATTTATTCATTCATTCTACATTTATCAAACAAGGAAGTAGGAAGTAGGAAACATAAGATGTATAACAAATACGTATAAAACAAGACAAAATATGATTAAGCATCTAAAGAAAAGTACAAAGTACTGTAGTTGTTTGCCCTTCATTCTTAAAGAGAACCATCACATTAGGAAGGTGATGCCATGACTTGCAAGTGAATTGTATTAAAGTGAGGTAGGGCTGTGCAAAGAAAGTCACCAGCCTTACTCTCTCCTCCTGAGCTGTCTGGGTAGAGTGGCAAAATATAGCTCAGGACACCTGGAGATGACTCCCACAACGTGCTGTAGACTGTCAAAAGAGGAAGAGGACACCTCAGTTTGAAAAGGGACAGGGATCAAGAAGATGGAGATAGCCAGAAGGATAGAACTTTTCAAGTGAAAGGGAATGGAATGTTAAAACATTGAGGCAAAAAAGTGTAGGATGTGTTCAGGGAATGGCTATGATGTTATAAGGTCAGAGAGTTGGGTTAAGCTTGAAAGGTAGGTCAGGCCTAGATGAGGAAATAGTCTTTGAAAACAAGCTAAGTAAGGAATTTGGGGCTTAGTGGCAGTGACTCATTTTATAGTCCTTTATAAAGTGTTTTCTTCACAATTACTGTGAGGCCTTACATAGTGTGAATGCTATTACTTTCATTTTATAACTGAGGAAATTGAGTAACTTGTCTAGTGTTCACACAGCTAACAAGTGGCAGAGCCAAGACTCAAACTCAAGTTCTCTGACCCACAGTCCGTTGTTCTTGCTATGACATCATGCTTTTCCCCTATTACTAAGCAATAAGAACCCATAAAAAATCATTAAACAAGAGTGATAAGATCAGAGTTACATTTAAGAAGATTAATCAGTGGCAAAAGTTAGAGTGGATTGAGATGAGAAAGACTAACCCTGGAAAGGCTGTTACACTTTTCTACCAGCAATTCAGTATTGGGAAGCTATCAGCATAAAATACCATATCTGTAACAAAAACAACAAAAATCATACGTAGCTCAAAAGATGTAGAAAAGGGTTTTGACAAATTATAACACTCATTCATATTTTTTAAAAACTAAAAGCATAGGAAACAGTGGAGCCTTACTCAGAATAATTAGTAGTATCACCCTAAAACCAATAGCAAGCATTATCTATCTGTAAGATCAGGAGTGAAGCAAAAAATATCCATTATCACAGCTATTCTTCAATATTTTACTAGAAATGCTAGCTATGTCAGTAAGAAAAAAAAAGGATGTGGAAGGGATAAAAGTAAACAGTGAGGAAACAAATGTTACTCATTACAGATGAGATGATGATATACTTAGAGAATCCTAGAGAATCAACTAAAAGAAATAAACATCTTTACCAAAGCTGCAGGATATAAAATAAACCCACATAAATTATTAGCATTTTTGTGTACTGACAACAAAACTCAGCAGGAAGGAATAGAAGGAGAAATTCCATTTAAAATAGCTGCAGACAATTAAAAATACTTGGTGTAGTCTACCTGCCAAGAAAAGCCCAGGGATTATATGGACACAGTTACAAGACACTTCACACAAATACAGCTCTAAATAAGTGAAGAAATATTAATTGCTTATAGGTAGACCAAGCCACTACAATAAAAGTATTAATTCTACTTAATTTAACTTATTCAGTGCCATACCAGTCAAATTACTAAAGAATTATTTTATAGAGTTACAAAAATAATATCTGGAAGAACAAAAGGTAAGAAATATCAAGGGAACTGATGAAAAGAAAAAAATGTGAAGGAAGTTTGAGATTTCAGACTATATCACAAAGTGTGGTAATCATCAAAAAGTCTGGTACTAGCTAAGAAATAGAGTAGTGAATCAGTAAAATAGATTAGGTACACAATATACAGTTGTAAATGAACATAGTAATCTAGTTTTTGATAAAACCAAAGATTCAAGCTTTGGGAGTAAGAAATTATTTGACAAAAGTTGCTGGGAAAACTAGAAGAATTTGGCAGAAACTAGGCACAGACCATTATCTTACTCCTTGCCAAGAGGTCAAAATGGTTAAGAGATTTGGCTGTAAAGGGTGAAAACAAGTACATTAGGGGAGCGTAGAAAAATGTGCCTGTCAGATCTACGGATAAGGGAAGAGAAGAGATAGAGAACATCATAGGAAGTAAAGTACATAATTTTGATTTTCTGAAATGTAAAGGCTTTTGCACAAAACAAAACTAATACATCCAAAATTAGAAGCAAGACGGGAAACTGGGAGAATTACAGCAAGTTTCTCTCATAAAAGTTCATTTCTCAAATATCTAGGGAACTGATGCAAATTTATAAAAATAAGAGCCGTTCCCCAGTTGATAAATGGTCAAAGAATATGAACAGGTAGTTTTCAGAAGAAGAAATTAAAGCTGTTAGTAGTTACATGAAAAAATGTTCTGAATTACTACTGACTAGAGAAATTCCAGTTAAAACAATTCTGAAATACCACTTCAGATTATCAGATTTGGCTAATATGACAGAAAAGGAAAATGGCAAATGCTGGAGGAGATGTGAAAAAATAGGAACACTAGTGCACTATTGGTAGGGTTGTGAATTAGTCTAACCATTCTGGAGAACAGTTTGGATTAGCTGCTGTAAAACTGTGTGTACATACCATTAGACCCACCATTAGATTGGTATTCAAAGAGATCAAAGAAAAATCTATTTGTGTAAAAAATATAACAGCTTTTTTTTGTGTGTGTGGTGGCAGAGAATTGGAAATCAGGGGAAAGCTTATTAAGAAATGGTTGAACACGTTGTGGTGTATGAATGTGATGGAATACTATTGTGCTACAAGAAATGACATGAGGTATGATTTCAAGAACCAGGAGAGCATTGTACACAGTAATGGTAACACTATAAGGATGATCAGTTTAAAGACTTTGATGCTCATCTGTTAGATGTTTTGTGGTCTGTTAGGGGAGGGAAGATTGTTAAAAGGGACATTTTCTTCCTACCTAATAAAGACTCATTTGTTTGCTCTTATGTATTGCTCCTGTGAATTCTGTACTTAAATAAGGGCACAAGTCCTCCAGATAGTGCAGATCACAATATATCTCTGCTTTGCCACCCTACACAATTCTTGTCTGTGTCTTTATGTAAATCTTCTGTAGAGAATACATCCAACCAGAGTCATCTTCTGGTTCTAGTGATATTTGTGGATATCATTGTGGATACTGTTTGTTATTCATGATTCCATAATACATCATAAAGCTCCTAAATGTGTGTTTTTCTTTAATGTTAAGAACACAATCCTGTTAGGGATACACCATCACAAATGTAAAATGGGAATTAACTATAATTGCTATTTTCATATAGCTGAATCCCCTGGTAGGAGAGAATATAGTTAATTCCCAGACACAAAGTTCCACTAACCCAGTTTTCAGGGTTGATACTGTAGCGTTTCTTCATCTGCATATTGAAAAGTGATCTTACGCATTCTAAACATTCCTATATTTTAAAAACCTGTGCAACTTTTGCATTCTGATATGTTTTCTACTCAGGGTATTTGATTAAAGTATATTGTACCTCCTATAGTAGTTGAAAGAACAGTGAAGTTGGTGATGGAAAACTATGTTTGAATATCATCTTTCATCACTTAATAATTAAGTAACAATAACAGATCATTTAACCCCTCAGAATCTATATTTCCGCATTTGTAAAATGGAAATAATCGTGTTTGTACTACCTACAGATATCAGTATTATTTTGAGGGTAGCACTGTGTAAACCTTAAAATGCTATATAAATGTAAGTTAGTAGTTGTAACAGTAGGAATATGCTAAAATTAAAAACAGCTATTTCAGCTGGGCATCTTATATTACGTAATATTTTCATGTGCTTTGTATATTTAAGGTAAATAAAAATAATGCTAAGCTGTGGAATAATGTGGGTCATGCTTTGGAAAATGAAAAGAATTTTGAGAGAGCCTTAAAATACTTCCTACAGGCAACACATGTTCAGCCAGGTAAGTAGGATAGTCAATATAACTCTCAAGTAAATTTTAATAGTTTCTTTAAAGTCATATCTGAGCTTTCCTCCAGGGAAGATCCTACACCATCCAGTGCTTTATTGTAGCCTAAATGTAATCCTGGACTGTCCAGTGCTGTGGTCAGTTATAGAGTAGAAATAGCTTTTACCTTAAGGACAGGAAAGGTAATGTTGCTTACTCTCTGTGAGATCTTGGGTAAGTCCCTTAAATCCCTTTGTGATTCAGTTTTCTCATCTTATCAATGGAAGAATCAAAGGAGATGATGTTTTGCTTCTTTTTTTTCCTTTTCAGTGGGTCTGTTATCTCCTTGGTATAGTTCTGGTGAAGAAATTCCCTACTGATACAAATCAGCTGTTTTGCATTTTATGGTTATAGAAAATTGTTTGGGGCCCTAAGAGATAAATTAACTTGCTCTAGTTCACATATATATTATGTATTAGAGGAGAATTTGAACCTAAATCTTTCTCATTCCGGGACAGCTCAGTAGCACCCTGCCTCTCATGCCAATTGATCTTTAAAACTCCTGCTAGATTACTGTGAACTGACTCAAAATGAAATGAGCAGGACTAGGAAAACAATATGCTCAATGACTCCAACCATGTATGTAGAAAGAAGAGTCACCAAAACAAAAGTGAATGTTACTTAATGGCAGGCCCTGAAGAAATGACAGGAGAATAAATCTTCCTTATTTCTTCTTTGAAGACCTGAACATCTACAAAGGTGGATCATAGCATATACGCATTTGGTGTATTAGTTTCATTTTACTGTTTCTATTTCTTTTTTAATTCTCATTATGGGGCAACTGTCTAGGTAAGATAGAGGGGGTTAGGAAATGAACATGATGAAAAATAAAATATAACAATAAAAATTTTAAAAAGTAAATGTTAAATCCCTCCTGGTTGCAACTTTCTATGATGTTGCTTCATGGGGAGCTCTCCACAGAGCCCAGATTTTAGAAGAAATATATAAAAATTAGAACTAGATGTGTATAACCAAGAAAGAGTTCAAAGAGATGAACACAGACTTGTAACAATTTTACCAAGCTAAAAATCCATGTTTGAGTAGAGTTTTCCAGAATAATGCTAAGAAAAAAAAGAAATTTGTTTGAAGCAGGAAAGCAAACAAGGAAGAAATAAACCTCATGTCTAAGACAGATGGTACAACGTTAAGGGATGATTGAATAAGTAGAAACTCATCTTTCCTTTTGCTCCCATCTCTATCAGAAAATGATCTTTAGTTCTCTTAATTATTTATGATTTTTATAATATATAGTTTTAATGATTTTGGCATTTTTGCTAAATTAGTAGTCTTGAGGGTAACCTGAAGAGTGAAGAACGGTAGTAGAAGATAAGAAAAGGTAAATGTTCACCTGATTTTCAAAAAAAGCAAAGAACATGGATTCTGTATATGATATACTGTCAATCAATGTAAATTCATGGAAAAATAATAGAATAAATGGACATTTTATGAGCCACTTGGAAAGGAAGTAGTGATCATTAGGAGTCAGTATCCATTCATTGATAATAAATCAGACAGGCCAGCCTGACTTTATTTCATTTTTTGATGCTATTACTAGATTGATAGATCAGAAGAATGCTGTAGATATGAATTTCATCTGTTAACATGTCATGTTGAGAAGATTTTTAAAATAGGGTTGGGTGATAGTATGTATATTCAGTTGTGTTTATAGCTGCCCAAAGAATAGTTTTAAACGTTGGTCTGGAAGAAATCTATCAGAGCTTACCGAATGATGTCTCAATTTTCATTTCTTTGTTATTAACATTTTTACCATGTTGATTGAATTTTTGAATGAAAAGAAGTTGATGGAAGATCGCTCATACTTTGTATTACAGAATCAAAATCCAAAGAGTCCTAGACCAGGGAGACAGTTGAAATCTATTTATCTTGCACATGATTACTACGTAAAGAAGTTTGAGAGATTTTTGGAGTGAAGATTAAAAATAAGAGAAAATTCAGTAAGAATAAATAATCCTGCACTTAGGTTCAGAAAAATTAATTAAGTTTAAGATAAAAAAAGAGGAAGATAAAAATACAAAGGATTCTCAAGTTGATTGCTAGGTTTAATGCAAACCAATTGTGTGATGCAGCTGACAAAAATATTAATATGATTTTAGCCTGCATTAATAGAAATATTTCTAAATGTCTAAGATAGGAGCAGTGAGTATCCCTCTCTTCTCTGTGCTTGTTAAAGCACTTTTAGAGTACAATACTCAGCCTGTTTTAGTTGGACATCGTCAGATAGACATTGGGTTCAGAGAAAAATGGAAGGAAAAGACTTTGAACTATGTAATAAGTTCCAGGTTATGCAACCAAGATGAAGGATTTGACATTTTCTCTAATCACAGAAGGAACTGTGGCAGAACATCAGGCTGTGTGACTGGGAGGCACTTCATTAAGCTGGAGGGGAAGAAATGCTTGGGCCAGCTCTGCCTCCCCAAAGTTCACATGAGGCATTGGGAGGAGGCTGAAATGGACATCCAGCCCCCACCCCCCCAGGAATTGAGGAAAAGAGACTGAAATAACCAAAGACTTCAGGAATAAGAAAACTCAATAAGACCCTGAGCATTGACAGATAAACTATCACCAAGGATGATAGTAATTACAGGAAGAAATGTGGCCTCCCGATATATCAGCCAAATGAGAGCAGACAGCTGGATAAATACTGCAGTACACAGCAAAATAAGGCAATGCTTGATAAGGGTGACTACCTTGTGGATTCCCAGGAGCGCAGGAAACCACACAGTGGGATGTTTCCGAATGCTTTAAAAGAGAAATAAGAATTAGGGAAACAGAATATGTGGCCTGCAAGGCAGAATAAAAAAGTCTGAATCCAAAGTGAAACTATATTATATGAAAAACTTAATAGAACAAGGAATGCTTATTCTGACCATGTTGACTTAATAGATGTCATGCTTATATAAATGTTCTAGAAGAGCTTTCTGAATTAGGTGATTTCTGAGAACCCTTGAAAGTCTATGAGAAAGTAAACTCAATTAAATTTTTGGGGGGAGTTTTTGTAGTGTGCCGTGCAAGGAGATGCCTACCTATCCTACTCTCCCAAATTCTTCTGTCCTCTCTTTGTTCAATTAAAGCTGACTAGAACCTTGGGTCATAACAGATTGCGGATGGGGAAAAAAAGGATAGAAGGAATCAGGAAAAGACTTGGCTTTATGTATTGGATCTTTGGGAGAAGACTTATTTACTTGCTGGTCAGTTAGAAAAAACTGGATGCACAGAAAGCTTGAGGCTAGGTAAAATGCTGTTACTCTCTTTCACTATATTCCAGATCTTAATTATTGGCACAGGCAGACTTGTTCCCCCAAAGTGCTACTAGGTTCTGGGGAAGACATGAAAATAGATAAGATAACACAGTTCCTGTCTTCACCGAGGTTACAATTTAATAAGGGAGATAAAATAACCATAATATAAATTAGAGTAAAGAGTGCAAACATCATTGTCTCACCTCTTTCCCTATAGAAGGAACTGTATTATTATATGTAACATGATAATACATGTTTATATATGTCTATATTATATTGTCTTATTAGTCATATTATATATATATATATATATAATTAGTACTGTTCATGAGATAAATTGTATATGAAGTAGGATATCAAATGTTTTATTTTAGATGATATTGGGGCCCACATGAATGTAGGAAGAACATATAAAAATTTAAATAGAACCAAGGAAGCTGAGGAATCTTACATGATTGCTAAATCATTGATGCCACAAGTAAGTAATATTATGTTTTAATCTTATTCTCGTTAAATGGTAATATATAACAAAAAGTTGTCCTTTTTAAGCTCTCCTTTTCTTGCATCTACAACCTGGAAAAATAGAAATATTCCACAGAAAGCTATCATTTCTAACCAATATGAACTTTGTCCCAAAGTTTTAGTATAGTTCTAAGCTTTAATAACATAAAACTACATTAAGATTTTTGGGACAATCTGTATTAATGTTTTAATGAATAACTCACTAAGTGACTCAAGTTATTAATATTTTTACAATCTATTAATAAATTTTATGTTTAAGTTTATTAAAGTGATATTTTTGTATGTATTTTAATAAGCCAGCATTTTTTAATTCTCTAAAAAAATGACTAATTTCTAAACTCCTATTTGTTCAAAAACCAAACAATAAGGCCTCACATATCCATAATTATTTTCCTGTAACTCATTCCATTGTTATGAGAGAGAAATAATAAACCATCTTATATAAGAGATTTATTCAGAAAAGCAACTTTCTAGGGGGCAAATACAGATCTTTTCCATCTACTTTACCACAATGGTCCTTAATATTCATCTTTATGATTAGAAGCAGTGCCCTTGCAAAGTAGATGCAATACTGGGAGTCAGTTTGTTTTCTGACATTGTCACTAACTTAATCTTGCCCAAGTCATGTAACCTCAGTTTCCTTTTCTATAAAATGAAAAACTAGATGATCTCATCATCACTATGATCACTAGATGATTAGATTATATATGTCTAGCCTGTCATATATAGTTTGTTAAACTCTGTTTGAACTTGAAGGCTGGTAGTCAGTGTATAGACAGGATATAAGAATGCTCAATCAGAATAATTCAGTTAAGTCTAGACAAATTCTAGTTTACTGTCATTCAGAACAAGACATTTCAGCTTGTCCCATCCGTGAATAATGTTTGTACAGGCAACAAGTTAGCTTAAAAAAAAATGAAAAAAGACAACTTGCTGAATAATGAATTAGACTGTATATGAATTTCAAAAGATGTTTATTTGTGTAAAGAAATCAGTTACTGGCAGAACGATATGCTGCTTATCTGTGAGTACCATAAAGTTGATTGTTTGTTCTTTGCGACATATACTAAGGAACTAATTTTCATGGTGAGTTCTCAAGTTAGACCAGTGGAATACAGACTCTTGAAGGTTCTGCCAAGACTGACTGATCAGTAGGGTGGTGAGGTGATAAGAAATTCTCTGGTGGCAAACTAAGAGAAAATGGGGCAGTCTTGGGCTTCTGTGCACTTTGCTAGGCTAGTCCTTGAAAAGAATACTCATTCTTTTGCTAGAACTATCCTTGAGAGCAGAATGCTAGAACCTTCTAGAGTCTGTGCTCCACCAGTCTAGCTTTTGAGAATTCATCATGAAAATTATATCACTAACATCAGTTGCAAAAGAGAAATTCTATAAGTAACTGAACTCCCAATTCAGACTAAATTAGAATATCTTATAAGTGATGGCTTTCTTAATGAAAAGGTGACAACAGAAGAAAAAAGTACAAAAAAAATATGAGGAATAAGGAATGAAAGACACCAAAGACTTGTACTTCAGAAACTTCCCACCAGTTCTCCTCAAGAGAAGAATTATAAGTTGCTAGATGTAGGAAGCATCAATTAACATTACCCAGAAAGCTGAAATTGACTCACTAGGCTAATCCTTAGAAAGTAGGCTCTGTTACCAGGACCATCCTCCAGGCTATCGTAAAGACAAGAAGCTACTCATTATTGATGTAGTTGTCTGTAGTTCCTGAATCAGCTGTTTATACAGTCACCTCAACTTGTTAGTCCAAAATCAACACCAGCTTATTAGAGAAAGGATCAGAATTAATGGAAAGCTCAAAGAAAGAGAAAAAGAATGGAAATTTTTAAACAATTGAAATGTTTAACCCTGGCCTATTCAAACAAAGTTATTAAAAGCAAAAAATGGGATATGGGTGGAAGAAAAAACATAGATAGCCTTTTGTACAAAATGTTTATAGCCTGATATATCGATAGCAATTTATCTGATACATTTATATTTCTGTAACAATTACCATAATGAGAACAAAAGAACTGTAAAAGTTCTTAGCCAGGAAAAATCTACTTGCCACATAGAGAAAGGTGTCTGCCAAAGGCACTATCAGTTTAGTGTAATAATAAGTTAATTTATAAAATCTTTTAAAGATGAAAAATTCTGTCCATCTCCAGAGAAAGAACTAATGGTGTCAGAATACAGACCAAAGCATACTTTTTTTTAACTTTCTTTATTCTTCTTAAATTTTGGAGGGGGTGTGGTTTTTTTTGTCTGTTTTCTTTTACACCATGACTAATAGGGAAATATATATTGCATGACTACACGTGTGTAATCTATATCAAATTGCTTATTTTCTCAGTGGGAAGGAGGAGGAAGGAGGGAATTTGGAACTCAAAATTTTAAAAATGAATGTTAAAAATTGGGGGAAAATAAAATACTAAATAAGCTTTTTATACCAACGAAAAATAAAATAAAAAATAAAATCTTATAAAGAATGATAATGGTGTTAAGTGCAGTGCACACAAATAGAAAAGACATTTTTCTTCCCAAGAAGCTCACATTCCCATATTTTGTATCAGTTCCCTAGATATATGTTCTCTGATAATTTCTCAAGTAGAAATTTATACCTCTTAGTACTTTAAGAGATTCTGTAAGACTAAAAGCTGCAAAGATGTTGACCTGAAGTGGTAGAGGAAATGTGGTGAGCACAGTTTCCTTTATCAGTGAACTCACAGGTCTAGTTAATCCAGTGAACAGAGTTCTGATAACAAGAACAACAAAGAGAAGAAAATTGAAAAAGATGTTGCAGAGAGTTTTATGACAGTTTTTTGCATCATCAGAAACAGAAGAACTATCATACTTGGACTCACAGACTTCCAGATGTGTTCATAGAGAACCTAGAAATCATGATACCACAAATGAGAAAAGCAGCAGGATTGGACCACTGTATATAGAATAGATCCATGCTGGAAGTAGCACCATTATAAAGGTATTGAGGAATCAATTCACAGGCTATCTGCAGGAGAGAGAGAAAACCAGTGGCTTCCTTATTCATCTTCTTGTTTCAAAGTTCTCTCCCCTTCATCTTTAATACCATTGCCAGTGATTTTACTTAAGTGCAGATTTGATCATTTCATACTCATATTCTCAAAACTTACAGACTCTCCGTTGCCTCTAGACAAAAAAATGAAAAAAAATTTTTTTTTAAAAACCTCTCTAGCTTTTAAAGTCTATCACAACCTGGCCATAGCCTATCTTTCCATCTTTGTTTATAGATTTTGCTTTTTCCCCATACTCTGCAGTCTATGTGCTGTTTATCATACTTGATGAACTTTGTTATAAGGATCTCTGAGGGGCTAGAAGGAGGGATATATGAGGAAATGTAAGTAACATAAAAACAAAAGATAATAAGATTTTATTTTAAAATAAAAAGAAGATAGTTTTTCTCAGTGGTTTTCCAACCATGAGTCATAAAGCAGAGAGGTATTTGCCATTGTCATAGAGGAGATTTTGTTAATGAGGAATTTTTCATAATTGTTGAGGCCCTCCAGATATTCTTGTTTCTTGCTGGTATTTTGCATATTACATAAAGGCACAGAACATTGATCTATAATCATCCAAAAAAATTTGCCCTAACAAGCCACCCATGAAAAAGCCCAGTGGGTGACAAATACCTGTTGCCCAGATTATGACAACAGTTGAATAGAGAACCTGTAAAATTTATCCATAAGCTACAAATGGGCAACATATCGGGCCCAGGATTAATTAGGAGAATAGCTTGGATTCCCTTTGGAAAATTTCAGAGCATCTTCAATAACCTATATGACTTTAAGTCACAGAACACTTCAACCTCCAGTAGATTCAAATTGAACCAAGCATTCTGTCTCTTCAGTTACCATTTTATAAGTTTTAGTCTCTCAGAGAGTATTAGAATGAATGAATAGGTTAATGAGTAAATGGGAAAAAATTAACTGAGCACACTCATTATGTGCCAAGTAGTGAGGACACAAATTCAAAAGCAAAACACTGTACTTCTAAGGAACTTAGAAGGAAACAATACCTACAGAAAGGTTTCTGCTGCAGGGCAGATGGAAAGGAACAGACTTCTGTAGTGTGCTATGTCAGAGAAGACGGTACGGTCTAGAGCCCTTGAAAGTGTAGTAGGTGGCTTCTTGATAATTGAAGTGGTTTTACCAGCCACATCTACTCTGGTCCTCAGGTAGAGAGGGGCCCAAGATCTTGGAAGGAAGGGAGGTTAAGTATTCCCTATAGCCTATTCTGCTTCACCTTCTGTTGCCCAGAAATAAAACATCTTTAATGGGCCAGTCATGTAACGAGAGTGAGGGATGTTCCATTGGTAGCTTTATGGATTTTTTTTTTAAAGGAAGGAAGGGGAGGAACAAGGTAGACAAACCTTGTGACAAATTGTATGTATGGACCAAAATATGTCTTGAAGGAAAAGTCCATACAGAGATCATAGAGTGTGTTAAGTTTTCTATTTTTAAATTGATTTTGTATGTTGTATTTATTATTAAAATTATCTTGAGTTGATATTATATATATATATATATATATATATGACTTTTAATTTAGTCACTTGGTGTGAATGCTTTATCTCTGACTTAGAATTTCTTTTACTTTAGTAGTATAAATCACAAAAGTACTTTTTCTTTTAACCAGATCATTCCAGGTAAAAAATATGCTGCACGAATTGCTCCCAACCATTTAAATGTTTATATCAATCTTGCTAACTTGATTCGTGCAAATGAGTCTCGACTCGAAGAAGCAGATCAGTTGTATCGACAAGCAATTAGCATGCGGCCAGATTTCAAACAGGCCTATATTAGCAGGTATTGCTTTTAAAAGATTGTCTATTTTGTCTTTGAAAATATTTTTTCCAATAATAAGCAAAAATCTGTTAAGATTCATCTCATAGGTAGTTCCTTCATTATGAAAGAGCTGTGTGTGCCTCCTAATTCTCTACTTCTCACCTGCCCCCCAGTAATCTTTTTCATGGTACCTATGAAATAATTGACTTAATTCCTTTTTTTTCTTGCAAATTTTGAGACTTATCAGAGCTTACCCTCATGTTCAGCAGATCTTCTTAAGAGTTCCTATACTGCCAGATTTTGGAAGAGAAGTATTTCTGGCATCCCATATTGGAGTTCAGAATGTTTTTTCCTTCTACCCTGTACTTCTGCTTTCCTACTATATCTGTCTGAACATCATTTTCACTTTCATCTTCATATCTCTGTAGTGATTCTAAACTTTTTCTTCTTCCTCTCTGACATACCTATTCCATATTCAATTCATTGCCTTCAAACTCTTAACATTTTTGTATTAAGATCATTTATATTGTGTGTTTTTTTACATTTACACATAGCATACATACACACACACACACGTAATCATTTTAGCAATTCACTGTCCCCTTACTCTTGAATATACCTTGCTTCTTTATCCTAGGCTTACCTTGCTAATCCTCAAACCTGAGATCACCCCCATCACCTTCTTTCTCTGCCCCTTCAAGTCATTTAACACTGCTGAGAAAAAAATAATGAATCTTTTCATATAGGGTACATGACAAATTCATGCTACCCAACCTGAATGAGACCCCTGCCAGTAGGAAACAGTCCTATTCGTTCCTGATGGACTCCCAACCACATTTTCAGAGCACTTGTTGGAAACCCCGCTTCTCTGTCCAGAAACCCCAGACACACTTGTACTTGCCTTCTGCACATGATCTTGACTTCCACTCTGTTACTGAAGTCATCTCATAAACTCCATCACCCCTCAAAAATCTCTCTCCCACCTAGTTCGGTGCCTTTGACAAGTTAGGCAAGGAAGCCCTTGATCCCCTCATTTCCCAGCTCCACCATGATCTTGGAAGGGAATAAGCATTTATTAAGTGCCTACTGTGTACCAGGTACTTACCAGAGCACTTTACAAGTGTTATCTTTCTGGATCCTCACAACAATCCTAGGGGGTAGGTAGGTGCTGCTCTCATGCCCATTTTTATTAAGCACCTACTGTGTGTCTGGTGCTGTTGGACTCTGGGGATACAAATACAAAGAATGAAATTATCATACTTTTAAGTATATACAGAGTAAATAAAAAGGAAAACATTCGAGCCAATTTGAGAGAGAGAGCATTAGCATGGGATGATCAAGAAAGGTTTCAGCTTGAGCTGCCACTTTTTATTCTCATTCATATAATCTATCTCCAGAGTATCCTTGGGTGCCTGTCTAATACGGCATCTTCACCAATTTCGTTTTTTATTTTTGGATAAAACCTCCTGGCATATCTAGTTCAACAATCATTACCGTGTTTAATCATATTTACTTTGTCTTCTTAGTTAAGCCTTCTCGTAGGATACCAGAGCAGATCCTTCCATCACTCTCATTGTATTCCTCTCCTTTCTCCCTTTCTTTTTTTCTCTCTATTCAGCTAACATCTTAAAGATGCTAAGGTGCATTTTTTTCCGTTTTTAATTACTTTATGCCCTAGCAAAGAAAAATACATGTTAAACACAGAAGTACAGATACTGCCATTATCTCTCATTGAGATCAAGTTATTTTTGAGAGGAGAAAGGAGGAAAGTGAGTGCCTAGGAAAGGTTAACTTGGCAAAACTTTTTAAATTGCAAGTGTAAATGTGGTACTCTATATAAACTAAAGTTTTGATTTACTTCTTCCACAGAGGAGAATTACTTTTAAAAATGAACAAACCTCTAAAAGCAAAGGAATCATATCTCAGAGCATTGGACCTTGACAGAAGCAATGCAGATCTTTGGTACAACTTGGCAATTGTTAATATTGAACTTAAAGAATCGACTGAAGCCCTTCGAAATTTTGACCGGGCTTTGAAGATGAATCCTAATCATAAACTAGCCCTGTTCAATTCTGCACTGCTCATGCAAGAATCAGGTATGTTGTCATATTTAAAATGTATTTCTAGTGAAACCAGGGTTCCCTCCTCCCAATAAAGTCAAACCTTATTATGTTTGTGATTTGTCATAATGCAAAAATCTGTTTGGTATTTGCCCTTTTAACAAATTTCACATGTACCACAAATAAATTATAAGTGTAGAGTGAAGGAATTTTTAAAATACTTGAAACTTTTCTAATGTCATCAAACAGTGAAGCATTTAAATGTGATATTATACTAAATAAGTTTTTTAAAATGAAATTCTTAGGAAGTAATGATGTTTTGCCACACTAGTTTTTCTAATCCCTAATGATTTTTTTCATTTAATGTTTATTCTAGTTAATTATTTCTGTCTCCTCTCAGTCCCCAGTGTCCCATTCCCTTCTTCTGTAAAGTACATGAGGGAGAATATTTTATCTTATCTGAGCAATACACCCATCCCCAGGACCTAGCACAGTAGGTGTTTAATACATGTTTGTTTAAATCATGATTCTTTTGGAAGGGAAATCCCATTCAAAATAACTGCAAAATTCATAAAATATCTAGGATTCATTCTACCAAGGAATACTTTTAATTTGGATGGGGGAAAAGGCTAGAATGTCAAGAGAAGTAATAGGGGAAAAATAGGAATATAGGGGAGTAGTAATCACCAAAACTAATTGGTTTGTTTAAAAATAGAAAAGTAGATAATTAGTTCAGACTGGGAAGAATCAGGAAGTATTAAGGTTGATTGTATGGTGTCTGATAAAGTTGAGAATGCTAAATTTCTTGAGAAGAGACTTCTTCTTTGAAGAGTATTGCTAGGAAAACCAGAAAGCAGTTTGACAAATTAGGTTTTAAACCAGGATCTTATTTCATATAACATAATAAGCTCAAAATAAACATGTGACCTGAAGATTAAAAGTCATACCATAAAAGAAATTATAGAACAGTATTAAATGCCTTTCACACATAGTGATTTTGGGGCATAGGTCGCATAGAAACAATACTTTTGATTATGTGAAACTGTAAAAAAGTTTTCATGAACAAAACTGCAGCTGCGATAAAAAAGGAGTCTTGTCATTTGGGAAAACAACTTCATCTCAAGTATCTTAACTAGGATTTTACTTTCCAAGAGGAATATAAAGTCATTTATTAAGTACTTAGTATGTGTTAAGCACTGTGCTGAATTCAAGAGACACAAATAAAGAGCAAGACTCCCTGCTCTCCAGGAGCTCCTATTCTAAGTGTGGATGGAAGGCAGCACTGGAGAAGTCAGCAGCCAGTCAGATGGCAAAACCTGGTGGTCCTTAGTGCGCCCTGTGTCAGGGTAGACAGCAAAGCCAGGCACCCTCAGCATCCTGTGGCAGTGCAGAGGGTGCTTCCCCAAGGTCTGAAGCTGACACATCAGGGAAGAGAAGGCACAGTTGTCCTTACAGAAAGTAGCTGCAGCAAGGCAAATGACAAAATATAACAATTCTCCATCTTACCAGGATTGTAGCTGGTGATCACCCACCTATCAGAGGAGTGGGCATGAACATGTCCCTCCGTCCAACTGGCACCTCAGGAGGCCTGGATACATCACTTGGGAAGGGGACAGCATGGAGGGTGGTGAGCAGATGGGAATCTGCCTAAGACTATTGGGGGAGAGTCCTGCACCATTCTGGTCCTAGGATATGTAAAGAACTAAAATAAATATGTAACAAGGGACATTCCCCAGTGGTCAAAGGATGTGTTTTCCAAATTTGAATTGCACACTGTTAACAGCCATATGAAAGATTGCCTCCAATAATCAGAGAAATGCAATGAAAACTACCTTGCAGTTTCATCACCTCACCAAACAAATTAGCAGAAATGATCGAAGATAGAACAAGTCAATGCTGAAAAAGCCTCAGTAAGATGAATCGTTAATACACTAGTAGAGGAGCTTTGAATTGATATACCCATTCTGGAAAGTCATTTAAAATGATGCTAAGAAAATACAAAAATCTCCATATCCTTTGATCCAGAGATCCCATTGCTAGGCATGTACACTGGTAGGTCAGTGTGTGCCAGATTACACATAGAAGCATTTTTTGTGGTAACAAGCACCTGGAAACCTAGTAAATACCCCTCAGGTAGAAAGGAGGTTACTGTTCCAAAAATAATGATGACTGAAGAATTCTCAAGAAGCATGAAAGAGTTGTACAAACTGATGTAGTATGAAATAATCAGAACCAAGAAGACTACACAGAAGGGCTACAGCAACATAAATGGGGGCAGGGAGCGGTGTATAATTAAGTGACCAAGGTTGGCCCTGGAAAAGAGTTTAAAAAGTAAACCTTTCTTCTTTCTTTGGAAGGATGGAGGACTGTGAATGTAGGGTATTGTGCATGCTGTCAGACTTGGTTGATGTGTTGATTTGGATTATCTTTTTTCTTTTGTTAAAAGCTCTTTAAGTAGAGGAGGTGAGAGGGATATATTTGGAATGAAGGTATCAGTGTAAAATATTTTTAAAAATATTGAATCAGTACTAAGCAACTGTCTGTCAATCACGTTTGGTTTTTATGCCCAAGTATAATGATACATTTTACTTTAAATGTTTATAATACAGTCTGTCCTGTTTGTATAGGTGCCTCAGTGGATAGAATGCTGGACTTGGAGTCAGGAAGACCTGAGTTGAAATCCTTCCTCAGGCACTTTACTATGTGTGTGACCCTGGATAAGTCACTTAAACTCTGTTTGCCTTAATCCACCAAAGAAGGAAAAATGGCAAACCACTCCATTATCTTTGTCAGGAAAACGCCACAGACAGTGTAGTCCATGGGGTCACAAAGGGTTGGACATGGACTTGAACTACATGAAATTTTACCATGTAACTAAATAAGGAGGTTTTGTACCTTCTGTACCTTTTTTCCTTTTTTAAAATATTGTTTCTTTACTGTTTTGTTTTGTTTTTTAAACTAGGTCTTCCTATCTCTTTCAGTCTGGAAATGCAGTGGCCACTCAGAATCCCATCACAATACTGTCATCAGTATTGTGGAACCTTTCATTTGCTTCATTTTTCCAGCATTTCACCCCACCTTAGGTCTCCAGTGGTCCTTGGCTCCTAAAAGCTCACCACATTGGTACTAGACCTAGTGTGCTCACCCAGTGGGTTTTAGCATGAGTGCAGATCAGAACTTCCAAACTATGTACCAGTCTTAACCTCTCCTGTATCCAGACTGCAGAAGCATGCTGCCACGCTCAGCATCACTTTCATTTCCAAAAATATCCCTCCCCTACCTTATTCAGTAAGCGATCCCTTATAAAAAAGGATAAAAAAAAAGGAAAAAGAAAATTCAGCCAACCAACCAATAAATCACTGAAATATGACAGTACATGCAGGATATTTTATAGTCATATGTACCCTATTCAGAGAAAGAGATTTGCATTTTTTCAATTTTTCCCTGAGGTCAACCTTTTTGTTCAATAGAACTACACAATATTCCATTTCATATTTTTTTATTCTTTCCATTTATAGTGTTATATTAATTGTTAGTTTTAGTTTGAAATATTTTACATACCCATTATGTTTATCCCTTTTAATGGTAAGTTCCTTAAAAACAGAGATGGTTTAACTCCTTCAGCATCTCACACAGAACTTTAAACTTAGCAGACTCTTGTTGACTAAGCATTTCATTCAGGAAAATCATAGGTTTGGGGTATAATTTTTATTTCCATTCTTTGTTATATTTTTGGGGAAAGGGGCAGAGAGGGAACATTCATTTATTCCATTGTTACATAATATAGTAAAATCGTGGCTTTTTATCCCAGATGACATCTTGTTTGTTGTTTTTTTACTACTATATCACTGACTCAGACTGAATTGAAAAAAATTTAGTGGTGAGTTAATTCAGCTTCATAAGGTAATGAAATATACAGTTTATTTTAATTTCTGTGATATAGTTATTCTTAAATTTAGTTTTGATTATACTTCCTTTTCTTAGGTTGGAAAATGTTGTCATCAGTTTTTCATTGAAATCTGCTAATTTTTTTTTAAACTGAGTGACTAATTTTTCCCCTCATATTATAAAGCTTAAAGTAGACTTGCTGTCAGTTTCAAAGGAAGTGTGTTGTTTTGAAGATATTTATGTTAATTAAAAAAGTGTATGTTTATGAAAAGAGAATGTATATCTATATTTTTTTGAAGCCATAATTGGAATTAATACAGCCAAGGAAATTCCTTTCACTGTATTATGTTCCAACGATTTATAAGATAGCTCTATGGTCCTTAAAATTCATACACCAATGTCAAGTGTTATAAATGATGGTTTGGTGTCCTCTCCCTACCTTCCGTCCTCAAAAAAACGTCCCCTTTAATCTGTAATGAAGTTGAACTCCAGTACAATGACCTGAACTATTCTAATTACCATGCTTTTCCCAGAGAGAGAAATGTGATTAGAGGCTCTGGTAGCAGGGGCAAGAATCACTGTTTGAATTGTCAGTATCAGTGATGACTTCAGTGCTTAAAATGATATATGTGATTTTATCCCTAAGGTTATTCCCTTCACTAGTATGTCTCAATCCCATTTTAGTAGATAGTTTTCAGAAGTTATTGTGGCTGAAAAATATAAGCACCCGGTAGCTATCCTTCTTGTGATGAGCATCTCTAAATTTAGTTTAAGCTGATTCTTACATGGATCACGTACATATCTCACTGAATCTCACTGAATACCGTTGTTAAAACTTTGCTGGCTTGATAAGTCTTACTAGAGTGTGTAAACTACTTATATAGCCTTCAAGAAGTCTATATCATTGATGAGGTATCAGGATAGTGCTTTGTAGGAGGAAAGAAAATTTGTGGGAATATAATCCATTTCACTAGTTTAGAACTTTTCTCATTTATTTGTAATTTTTCCTCTTGTATAGTTAATGGATAGAGAGATATTTTATCTATATGATAATGTAAGTTATTTCAGTGCTTTGGCCTAATTTTGATTTCGTTATCCATGAGATTAAACATTTTAATTTATAAAATGTTTGAGAACAGTATGCAACAGCAAAATATTTTACATATTTCTAGGCTTGAAATTAATTTTGTTCAAAAATCGTTTACAGCTTTAGAGAGAGTTTCATTCATCGGATAACAAAGTTTTAGTATCCCTTTGGGATAGGAAATAACCTTAGACATCATCTTGCTTAGCCCACTGATTTCACAGATGAGAAAGTTTCAGCCTAAAGAGACCAAGTGACTTGTCAAAGACTTAGAAACAAAGTTTGCTAACAATCCAGATGTTCTTTGAATTAGCATGCTGCCTAAAAACTACTTAGGGGTGCCCTCTTTGTGCGTGGTATTCTTTTCTTTTGGTAACTCAGTTCAGCAACATTTTAGGGAGAAGAGGAAATATTTACCTCCATAGAAAAAGCAGGGAATTCTGTGGAATAAAAGAATGCCTTTTGTCCAGAGAATCTGTTATGAGGATGTGAGTTTTTTCCCCTACATCTGCTTTTAATTAATATTTCTTTTTTTATGAGACCATAATTGGAAGGAAGCTTAAATGTCAGCCCTCCTCATTTTCAGAGGAGCCTCAAGGTTGCCTAGGGAATAAGTGGCATCCGCAGGATTTGAACTCAACTCCTTTGACTCCAGAATAAGCACATCCCTCCATACCACCTGCCCCCTTCATCTCCTGTAATTCCTGCCCCATTTGATTTTTTTAAAAACATTAGAGTGTTTAGTGTCACAAATTATTTTCATTTGATCCTTACAACAAGTCCAAGGTAGAAAGGACAGATACTATAGTTTCTACAAATTATGTGTTTATCAAGTGCCTTCTAATGCCAGTAAGGAAAGTGAAGCTTAAAAAAGTTAATTGGCTTACACTCATCTGACGAGTGACAGAACCAAATTATCAAACCCCCGTTTCTTGTCGCCAAGCTTCAGTCATCTTCCGACTATTGCATGTCACTTTGTGTTCTTGTTAAGTAAGTGAAATGTCTACCTCCCACTAAATAGATCAAAGTCTTCATTCTTCATTTACTAAAAGTTTTGTCCAAACTTCCCTTTTTGGTCCACTTGCATGGCTGTTGTTTCTAGTAGTAACATTTTAAAAAACTGTACCCAGGCAAATCACTCTCTTATGAATACTCAGGGTACCATTTCTGCTTTTATGGGAGTGTTTCTGAGCCATTACTCTGAGAGTCTGGCAAACCATCTTTTCATGCCATTGGTTATGCAAAATTAGTATGAGATTTTATATTTTGAGTCTTCTCACAGCCTGGTGGAAAAGTTCCACAAGCACTTGTCAGAGGGGAGAGTTGTACAGATGGTGATTATATTGCTTTCCCAGGTTCCTGGAATCTAACCAAAAATACTTTCTGAAAAAGGGGTTTACTGAGTTATCTCATTGATGACATAAGAACTAAAGCTTTTGTTTTGGCTTTTATAATCCTTAGGTGAAGCCAAAGTCAGGCCTGAAGCAAAGAAACGACTACTCAGCTATGTCAGTCAAGAACCCCGTGATGCAAATGGCTACTTCAATTTGGGGATGCTGGCAATGGATGACAAAAAGGGCAGTGAAGCAGAGATGTGGATGAAGAAAGCCATCAAACTGCAGGCAGGCTTCAGAAGTGCCTTGTTCAATCTGGCTCTTCTGTATTCTCAGTCTTCGAAGGAGTTAATGGCTTTGCCTGTCCTGGAAGAGCTCCTTCGCTACTACCCTGACCACATCAAAGGGCTCATCTTAAAGGGAGACATTCTGATGAATCACAAGAGAGACACAGAGGGAGCAAAGGAGTGTTTTGAAAAGATTGTAGAAATGGATCCAAACAATGTCCAAGGAAAACATAATCTTTGTGTTGTTTATTTTGAGGAAGGGGACTTATTCAAAGCAGAAAAATGCCTACTTGAGACACTTGATTTAGCACCACATGAAGAATATATACATCGTCATTTGAATATAGTGAGAGTTAAAATTTCCTCCTCTGGTGGTGGAGAACGGTTATATCTTCCACCAACTGGGACCATGCGTGTAGAAAGGGGTAAAAAAAACCCAGTTGAAAACTTAGAAGAAATAAAAAATGAACCTAAATCTACTGAGACAATGAAAAATGATGACGAAAGTCAATCTAAATCAGACACACAATTAGAAGAAAATACAGACAAAGAAAACAAAAAAACAACAAAAGACATCAGTGACATTGAAAAGAAAAGAGTTGCTGCTTTAAAAAGACTAGAGGAGATTGAACGTATTTTAAATGGTGAATAGCCTTATTCTTTATCATGATAAAATTAAAGTGTGCTCAAACTGGGTGTCTTGAAAAGTGGAAAGAGTACATAACAGCCTGTGATAAGTTATTTCTCTATCTGTGGAGAATAATATACCAACTAATTTTATATCTTAGGTTGAATGTGGGGTTGTTTTGAGTATGAGAGAACTTTAAGTCAAAAGTGGAGAAATCCCTGTTTTTAAAACCCAGAGGAAAGGTCTGATGGCAAAAACTTTTTCAGTTTGACATTCTCAATTAGAAAATATTTTAAGAACTAGCTGGGGAATCCTCCCCAATGACTCCAATATGTGCAGCTTTATTCCTTGCAGCCTCTTTTTGTTTTCCTATTTCTTAGGGATTTCAGTCTGTTTTCACCCAGTGGAATCTGACTAGGTTAAAAACATTACTTGACCCCTTTTTTTTTTTTTTCAGCGTATCACTTGATCCTCACTAGTGTTCAGTCAAAAGTTTTCCACTGTGAAAAAACACTGGCTTTGTTTTTTGTATGTGGTTTTTTTTTTAGTATTTGTTTTCAAAAGAAATAATGAAAAAAATTTTTTAAAGCAACTCTTGTGTAGGATGTAAATACATTATTTCAGTATATATTTTCACAGTTGTACAATTATTCATTAGCGTTGTACCAAGTTTTTCATGCCTCTACAGCTGAAAGTAGTTTTCCAGTAGTACTCCTTAGAGAATTTTACTCCATTTTCTTTTGAGAAAGCGTTCTGATTATTTAGCACACCTGGTAAATCATCCAGTTGCTACAGCTCCACGTTATCCTTCGTTTTTTCACTTCCCAAAGATTCTTAAATCTTTAACACGTATAACTTCATAAAGCCAGAGGGCCTCAGATCTAGGGCCAGGGGATTGAGGGGAGACTTGAGAGGCATTTAGTCCAACTTCCATCTTCCAGATTGAGGAAACCAAGGCCCAGGGACATTGATGCGACTGATGTCACAAGGGTAGGTGGGAGATGAATGGCCCCATGGCTTTCACTCTAAAGCTCCTGGGCCTTCCATTATATCAAGCATCCTCCCGTAATTTTGGATTATAATAGCAGTAGTTTTATTTAAAGCTTATAACTCTTCTGTGAGCAGGTAGGTGGCACAGTGGACAGAATCCCCCAGACTTTATCTTCCTGAGTTCAAACCTGACCTCAGACACTTACTAGCTATGTGACCCAGAGGATATCACTTCACCCTGTTTGCCTCAGTTTCCTCATCTGTAGAATAAGCTGGTGAAAAAAATGACAAACCACTCTAGTGTATCTGCCAAGAAATCCCCAGACAGGATCACAGAGAGTCAGACATAACTGAAAGAACTGAACAAAAATATAACTTCTTGCAGTAGCAAATGATTTTCCCAAAGTCATCTGGTCTTATTTGAAGTAATGAGGTTTTTGGTTTTAAAATTATATACCCATTTAAGCTAATACTTGTGGGCAGTTCAACAATAAGCCACTAAAGCCAGTGTTATTTAACTGTGAGAAAAGAAAATGATTTCTGGTTTCTTTCAAAGCACTAAATTCTATTGTTTTCCTTTTTTAAAAATTTTTAATTAAATATTTATTTTGACTACTGATTCATTAAAATGTTTCCATTGTTTTATTAAATACATCTGTTTTCATTCCTTCTATGTGAATGTTTTTTCTCAATCAAACTATTTCAAGGAGTTATCTTTTCATTTAGGTTAAACTAAAAAGGTTTCTTTTTTCCACCTATTGTCATCTATTTTCAAAAACATTGTGAATATCATGAGAATCAATTTGATGGTCATTTTTAACTTCTAACTTTTTGGAATTTTAAACCCAGAAAACAAAAAATAAGTGTTTCAAAATAGGTATAAATAAATGCTTTTTCTTTTAAACATTTTTTATTAAGGTTTCTATGAAGAAATTTTTAAAATCTGTATAAAAGTAGTTTTCATTTAGAATATTCTAAAGCTCCAATATGTCATCACTGACTAGGGCTTATAATTTCTAATTAAATATTTCAAAAATAATTCATGGTACTTTTCAGGACAGTTTTATAAATTGTTCTAACAGGCATGGATTGTACTGGTGACCCAATTTTATTGGGTACATAGAGGTTTTACTGCAAATGGTTTTAGAGTCATGGAAGGAAACCTGTATACCCGCCACTAAGAACCTTTTAGAAAGAGCTGCTTCATTTCTAGGCTCACCCTGTGTGCTTCTCTCTAGGGAGATATGATATCTGTTAATAGCCATATATGAAAATGAGACATAACGGACTTAATAATCCTTACACTCAACAGTCCTTGTAGGCTCTGGTGCTTCATAAAGCACTTCAGGTTATCTTTGGCTTGTGAAAAACATATCAAAGTTACTAAACAATAAGGATGTTTTTAATGGAAAAAAGATAAAACTATTACATGCCAATTCTTAAATTATTTTAAAATACCTTAATTAAGACCAATCTAGTAAATTACAAATACTCTCTCTAAATGAAAAGTTAGTAAAAGTCAACATTTTTTCGAAATACCAGAACCTTGATAGTCATTTAGTAAACTTTGGTTCATCTTCAATTCTCTTTAATGTAGTATTTCCTTAACTCAATTCTTAAAAGCTTTGTATTGTACCTCTATTAAGGATTTGTAGAATTCTGGTTACAAGAAAGAGGTGTGTATGTCATCACGGAATATTACAATTTGGTGGTTAGCATTACTTTGGGGGCTGTATGTAAAAAGATTATTTCTTTTCTTATTCCTTGTGGAGAAAATTATGGTAAAATGAAAGAAGATTATTTTAAAATTTGTGTGCAACTTTGATTGATTTTTGTCAATATTAAACCCATTTCTCTATGAATTCAAACAAAAGGATTTAGGTAAACCAGTAAGAGAGAAGTTTTTACAGGTTTGTGGGAATATGAGAGTGAGAAAAAAACAATTCTCATGACCACCTCCCTTTCATCCCAAGAAGTAGAAAGAGTCTGAATGTCCCTATAAGGAGTAAGCGAACACTTAAAAGGCCGTGCCCACTGTCAAGGTATTATTCAGGGAGAGCAGTGACAATGCCCAGGTGGTTTCTGTGTTGCTTTCTTTACTACTTCTTACAGGAAGATTTGAGGTCATACTGCTCCTAAATAGTTTTTCTTCATAGGTTGCTTAACTGAGAGCTTTATCCTATAATTATTTCACTTAAATCTTTTTGGAAGCTAATGGTTGAAGGATAAAATTCTTAAATATGTAATTCTATGTTACCTTTTTTATATCTAGGTTTTAAAAATTATTTAAAAGTTAAAATTTAATACATCTAAATAACACTAAGAAAATATGTTGACTTATTTAGGGTCATGTTTAGTCTAGATTAGTTCATTTAAATTTCAGGAATCCGTATATTTGTTGTACTTATTTTTCATATTTTTTAAAATTTCTGCCTGGCTAAATGCTGTATAAAATGAACCACTATTGGGTATTTGAATCCAATATTATTTATTTCAGTTACTTAGCCACCAATACCTTGGATCCCCTAAAAAAGAAGTGATTTTTATACTGTATGCCTTTTAAAAAATAATGCTATGGAGTGTCTACATATTCTCTTCAATATTAAATTGATTCTTTAACAATCTGCTTTGTCTCTGTTTTTAAGGAAAAATAATGATGTAGTCTTTGAAGAAAATTTTAAAATTCTCATCTCCACTCCCACTTAATCACCCAGCTGCTAGGACAGTTAGATTATGTTCACAGTGACCACATGAAAAGGGTGCTTCCACAGAATTATCTGGGATTGTAATTCCAAGATCATTGTAAGAACCACACTAAGTAAGACTAATTAAGATTATAATTATTTAAAGTATCACAGAAAGTAAGAAGGGGCTGGATGCCACATTAAGATGTCATGTTTATCAGGAAGCAGAATTCTTAGATCTTAAATGTGATCATCTTAATGCCAAATACACAATTAACAATCTTACATTAATTTTTGTTCCTCGGTCTTAGATTAAATCATACATGTAAACCAAAAGGCCTAAATCATTGTAACAATAAAGCCTGATTCCCACTAAACTATGAGATATACCCCTTAAAAGCCTTCCAGTATTTGGTGATAGTTCTCTGCTCATCTCCAGGAAACATTTCTCAGGTTTCTGTACATATCACCAAAGTAAGGAAAATCTCAACGAGAAACCTCTCCCAATTTAGGTCCAACACCTTCTTTACCACCTAGGATCTCACAGACCTGCCTGGGTCACTGAAAGGTTAAGTAGTCAACTCATGGTGATAGCCATTTTGTGTCAGAGATTTAACTTGAACCCAGAGCTTCCTGACCTGTTACCCCACTCCCTTATGTTGTCTCTCACCTTGCACACAGGCACTTCAGTCAGTCAGATGTTGATTGAATTAATTTATGCCTGAGTTTACCCCATGTCTCAATACCACACCTGAAAGAGACTTGACTTGAAATGACATTGTAAGCACTAAAGGAGTCAAGTGCCACTGTACTTGTCAATTCCTGTCTGGAGATTCAGGCCCAGATCTCCTTGGTCTGATATTACTGTGAACAGGGCATGGCCAAACTGTTGCAATATTTTGAGGTGAAATTTATCATTGGTGCCCTACTACTTCCCTTTCAGTTCCCCAAATATCTCCCCGGTGCCATCACGCCATCCTTCAAAAGAATCCAGATGAAGAGTCAGAAAGGAGGAGGAATCAACACTGTGCTAAATGCTAATTATTTATTTGATTTTCATAACTGTGGGAGGTAACTGCTATTATCACCATTTTGTAGTAAGGAAACTGAGGTAAACAGGGTACGTGACTTGCCCAAGGTGAGAGTATGTCTAGGGCCAAAGGAAGTAATTACAGTTGTAATATAGCAAATGCACCTTCAGCCTAAAAAGTAGGCAAGCCTGTAGGATTGTAAACCTAAGCATATCCAGGCAGTCACTGTCTTCCAATGCCTAATAGGGATAGTTATCTCCAAGTCAAGACAAGGGCAGGTAATTTGTGTCTGATGGCTGAACTTGCATTAAAAACTGTGGTGGTGTAATGGTCACATGTTGGAATACAGCAGCTTGGGTCTTGTTCCTGCCTATTGGTAACAGCAAGTGGGGGGAAGTAGAGAAAGGAGATTATGATAGTGAGATGATCCCTATGACTTTTCTTTTTAGAGGCAGTGTGGTTGGGAATCCTAAATTCATCTTTCCCTTCCCAAACACATTGCCAGTTTTTCCTATAGGAGGAGTTGACATGTTGGCATAATTTAAGGAAAGATTTCTCTGCCCCCACATTTCCCACACAATGCCTGAAATGAATTAACACGTCATCTAGGAGGGTGAAGGTTTATAAGCTAAATGCTTCCTCCTCCATTTATCCATTTATCCAGCAAGCATTTAAACACCTCTACACATGGAAGGAATACCATTACATCTTCTCCATCAGATTTATGCCACTGAGTTCCAGCCACACCATGTATTACATTCCATCTCCCACCTTTGGGTGTTCTTTCTTTTCACTTCAACCTCTTAGAACCCCTAGTCCATTCCAAGGTTCAGCTCAGCTGCCTTTCCTGACTTAATGGTTAGTGCCTCATCTCGCCCTTGACCGTATGGTCCCCGTGTGGGAGTTTTACATGATTTGCATTTATTTACGTCTGTTGGTGTTATTGAGAGGCAGAGTCATATAGTGACTGAATCATAGCTTTTAATAGGTGTGTGAGCCTGGGCAATCGCTTAACCTCTCTGGGACTCAAATTTCCTCCTGTAAGAAAATGAGGAGACTCTACTAGTTTTAAATCTATGATCTTACATTATATCCCCCTAGAAGGTAAATTCTTTGAGGCTATTTCATCTACTATTTATATTCCTTGTCTTTGGCACATAGTAGGTAGTTTAGTCAACAAGCATTTATTAAGCACCTATTATGTGCTGGTCACTAAAAAGTTCTGAAGGATGCCAAGAAAAAAAAAAAGGCAAAAACAGTCCCTGCTTTCAAGTACCTCACAGTACTTGAAAAGTAGGAGACAACATCCAAATTCCTATGTATAAGTACAATATAGACAAGATAAATGACTGAGAATCTTAGAAGGAAAACACTAGCACTGAAAGAGATCAGGCAAGGGTTCTTGCCTGGGACTGGATTTTACCTGAGAACTTAGAAATACCAGGAAAGTCAAAAGGTGGAGATGAAAATGGAAAGAGTTATAGGCAGAGGTGACAACTGGTATAAAGACAGGGAGTCAGGAGGTGGGAGGCCTGTGTCAATGGATGACCTAGAACATGGAGGGGAGAAAGAGAAGACAAGAAAGGTAGGAAGGAAGCAGGTTATGGAGGTCTTTAAAAGCCAAACAGGAGTTTCCCATTGATCCTGGATGTAATAGGGAGCCACTGGAATTTACTGAATAGCATCCTGACTTGGCCAGACCTGAGCTTTAGGAAGATCAATTTGACAGTTAAATACGGAACGAATCACAGCGGGTAGTCTTGAAGGATGGAGACAAACAGAGGGAAACTACATTAGTTCAGGTAAGAGGCAATGAGGAGGCCCCTCACCAGTTTAGGGACAGTGCCAGAAGAGAGAAGGGTGCCTATAGGAGAGAAATTATGAAGGCATAAATGCCAAGATTTAGCAACTGATTGAATAGGAGTATAAGAGTGAGGAATCAAGACTGACACTTAGGGTGAGCATGGGTGACTGAGAAGATGGTGGTGCCCTGACAGAAATAGAGAAACTAGGAAAAGGGGATGATAATGAGTTTAGTTTTGGACATGTTGAGTTTAAGATGTCCATAGGATTTCCAGTTGAAAATAAAAATAATCTAATAGTCGATTGGAGATACAAGATTGAAGGTCATGGATGGATAAATAGATCTTAGAATCATCTGCGTAGAGATAATGAATACACCAACACCGAGGCAATTACCAAGTGAAATAACAGAGGACTAGACCCCAGCAAGAGCCCATAGTTGGTTGGCAGGAGCAACCATGAGGAAATGGCAGAAGAAAGAAAAACAGGAGACCATGCCATGAAAACCTAGAGAAAAGGGGAAGACCAAAAGGAATCAACAGTGTCAAAGGCCGCAGAAAAGTCCGAATAAGCACTGAAAGAAGGCCTTTGGAGTTGGTCATGAACAAATCACTGGTATCTTCAGAGAAAGACGTTTTGGTGGAAGTATGAAGCTGGAAGCCAGACTGTAGAGCTAAGAAGATAAGAGGAGGCATTAGGTGGCCTTCTCAAGGAGTTTGTCCACAAAAGAATGATAGCCAATGGTGATGGAAGGATCAAATGAGAGGTTTTTTGAGAACTGCGATTGGCAAGTTCATAGGCAATAGAGAAGTACTCTTGAGTCAGTCTGGTCCAGGGCTATAGCCTCTACACCACACTGCTTCTCAAGGACTCTAACAGAGGGGTAAATAAACATGTCATGTGTAAAATACATAGACTAGATGGCTGAGGCAGTAACCATCAAGAGAATCAGGGGATAGCTATAGCTCTTAGCCATTAGAATCTGGTTGCCTGGATATGTTGAACTTTGAAGGGAGGTAGAGATTTCAAGAGGCTGAAATGAAAAGGGAGAACATTCCAGGCACAAAAGTCAGCTTATGAAAAGACACAAAGGTGAGAGATGGGATGGAATGCACAGTATCACTAAAGCTTATATTGTAAGGTATAGGGGTGGGGGGGAGTAATGTATGATCAACCTAGAAGGAAAGATCAGACAGAGTCAGGTGGTTAAAAAAGGCTTTAAATGTCAAGGAAGATTGGATTTGATCCTAGAGATGAATAGAGTTTATTGAGGGAGAGTGACATAGTCAACCCTGTGCTTTAGGAACATTACATCAGAACTATATAGCGAATGGATCAAACAGGGGAGACACTTGAGGCAGGGAAACTGATTAAGAGACTAGTACAATTGTCCATACTGGGGATGATGAAGTCCTGCACTAGGATTGTTCTGGTGTGAGTAGAGAGAAGGAGAAAGGTGCTGGAGATATCAAGAAGGTAAAATCATTAAGGCGTAACAAATGATGAGACTTGAAGAGTGAACTGAAGATGATTACAAACCTGAGAAAGTAGAAAAATGACAATGTCCCTGATAGAAACAAGGTACCCGAGGAGATGTAGATTAAAGTAGAAAGATAATGAATTCTCTTTGGGATCTGTTAAATTTAGTGTCCATGACATCCAAATGGAGATGTCAAGTACACAGGTAGAGATATAAAACAAGACCTCTGGAAAGAGATGAAGACTATATGTGTATATTTGTGAGTCACCTACACAGAAATGACCATTGACTCCCTGAAAGCTGATGAGATCACCAAGAGAATAGAGAGGAAAAGATGAGAAGAGGGCCCTGAAGAGCCATGCTTTTAGGTGGAGGAATGTATTATAAATCCACAAAGAGTCTGAGAACTATCACAAAAATCCAGAGAGTAGAGAGTATCTGGAAGGAAGAAGTCAAGAGTGTCAAATTCTGCAGAGAGATTAAGAAGAATGAGGACTCCAGCAAAGACCTTTTGGATTTAGCAAAACAGATTGTTGGTGACTTTGGAGAAAGCAGTTCCCTGAGCGACTGTAATACATAAAGGTTACTATAAGTTAAGATGATCTGAAGTTGGTTCTCAGATAAAGCCCACTCTGAGATAAAAAATTGGTTAGCACTCAGTGAAATGTCTCCAGTGAGATTTTACTAAATGAAGTAAATTATACTAACCATGGGTATATTTTAGGGCACTGTCCTGGGACCTCTCCTCTTCTTTTTCTCTATTCTTTTGATAATCTCATCAGATCTCATAGATTTAGCTATTGTCTCTAAGAAGATGACTCCCAAATCCTCATGTTGTTATATTTATTCACATATAAATTATACTCACTTCAACCATGGGATTGGAAAGTTTTTCTCCCATTGGTGAATTCTCATGAAGTTTCTCTTAGGTATAATTCTCTCCTAGGCTCTGAGGATTGATATTTTTCTATATTTATTAACTGAAGGATTAAAATTATTAAAGCCACCATAGTCTCCAGGTGTGTCTGTCTGTCTTTTTCCATCTGCCTGCAAGGGTTTCCTCTTTCAATAGTCACTATCACTCCAGCAACAATTATTACCAACTCCAGGCGATACCGCTACCGACTCAGATTGTGGGTGGAACCTCTGATGACTTCAATAGTCCTATTGAACTCCCTTGGGCACTCCCTTCAGAATACTCAATTAAACTGGATCAGGAAAGAATAAACTAAAAATAAACAGACACACTATGTGCTTCATGGACTCGTAATGGTGGGGTGATCATCCCCTCGTCTAATGAAGAGTAAGTGAGCAGCCATTCTTCTAATCTCATAGGTGGGGGAAAGTGAGAAATTGGAGTCATTGTCCCTTTTACAATCAAACATCAGTCCTTCTGGCTCCTCAGTCAATTAAAAGATTTTTTTTTTGTCATCACACTATACCAAGTCCTGAGTTACACATGGCTAAAAAAAAGGATCAGCCAAACTTCCTCACGGTCTGGAAGCAGGAAAAGAATATCAAGGTGCATCCTCTGTAAAACACCAAAAAGGGCAAATCTAAGCTTGTTTTAAGGATTGGGACCTCATTGACAAGTCTTTTTCATTATACTCTCTTTTACCACACCATAGCTTAACACAAAATTTAACACAATATCACTATATAGGTCATCACTAAATTTCTTCTAGTTCAAAATTCTAGTTTGAAAGCTAGGAAATATCGAATTCTAGTTCAAAATCCAATACCAGTGTCCTTGTTACCTTTTAGGAACACAGCTAGAAGGTACATGAAGACAGTGAAAATCTGCTAACTACTGTTTTGAATCCACTTTATATGGTACAGGATACAATATGACCTGGGCAGAAAAAATTAGTTTGACTATATCACTGAAAGTATGATCCATTTGCCAAAAGATTCATTTTCAATGCAGCTGTCAGTTTCCTCTGAAAGCAATGGGTAGCCTAGAATGATTGAAGACTTATATGACACTGCATGTGCAAGTAAACCAAATAATAAGCTTTCATCTAATTATTCTTTGCTGGTCTAAGTGCTTTCAAATGGAAAGGGAAAAAAAAATTCAAATTACTAGTTTTATACAAAATTCATTGAATGGATCCAAGTGACATTATAAAACCTTGAAACTGTCAATAGTAATCAATTCATCTTTTGTGCCTTAACATGTAACTTGTCAAAGGCAAGTGACAAGTTACATGTCTATTATCTAAAAAATAGTGTTAGTATCACTTAATAATACCATCTTACTTTGTACAGTATTTTTTAAAAGTTGTTTTCTTATTTTCTGTTTTTATCCTCATGGGAGCCATGTATCTATTTTAGGATTAGCCACGTGGTATAGAAGAGTGCCAGCTCTGGAGTCAAAAGGATCTGAGTTCAAATGTGGCCCTGACTGGGGGCCCAAACCCTATTTGCCTTAGTGTCCAGTAAAATGAGCTGAAGAAGAAAATGGCAAACCTCTCCAGTATCTTTGCCAAGAAAACCTCAAATGGGATCACAAAGAATTGGATAGACTAATCAACTAAACAAGAAATTTACCCACACCAGTGGCATCTAGGTGGTGCAGCAGATAGAATTCCAAGCCTGGAGTCAGGAAGATTGATCTTCCTGAGTTCAAGTCTGGTCTCAAACTCTTACTGGCTGTGTGACCCTGGGCAAGTCACTTAACTCTGTCTGACTCAGTTTCATCATATGTAAAATGAGCTAGAGGAGGACATGGCAAAACATTCCAGTATGCCTGCCAAGAAAAACTCAAATGGGATCACAGTCAGACACAACTGAAAACAAATGAACAACGATTTGCTTATTTTATAATTCTTTTTTTCCTGTACTGACCTGTGATTTCATTGGGGTTGGGGTAGATGGTCCTTTATAGTTTTAGAATGTGATCCTATGATTATATGTTGTTGATGTAGGGACCCCCCCGGTGCAGATGTCCCCAATTGATGAAGGTTGGCTATTGCTCTGTAACAGTCTTTAATGGTCTGGCAGTCCTGAGGGGTTAAGAGACCTGTCCAGTTACACAAACAGTGTATGTCAGAAGAAGGAGCTGAACCCACATCTTCCTGACTGAAGACAGTTCTCTAATCACATCTAACAGATGATTGGGAAAGAATTCGGGGACCATCTATTTGACCCCCTCTTTTAACAGTTTGAAGAAACTGAAACTTAGGGAGGGTCCCACAGGTAATGAGGGGAGGTTTGCACCAAAATCCTCTGATTCCAGAGGCAATATTGATTCCGTTGTAACACTCTAAGTAGCCTCTCTTTTCCTAAGAGGGGAAATTCCACAGAGATTGCATTTTAATTACTTAAATAAAAAAAAATTTGAATTCATCTTTTCAGTTGTTCTCCCTTTGTTTGAGTCATACTCTTTTCTATAGTATTCATGATCCTGAAGCTAGCTCTCTTTTTTGACATACCTATAGACTTCAGCCTTTCTGTCTCAAATCTGACGTCTGTAAGATTAAGATTTTTCTTCTTTGACCTTTTCCATTTAATAAACACAGTTCAAATCTAGCCTCAGATACTTGCTAGCTGTGTAACCCTGGGCAAGTTATTCAACTTTTATCTGCCTCAGTTTCCCTAACTGCAAATGTAGCAGCACCTGCCTCCCAGGATTGTTTTGAGGATGAAATGAGGTAATTTTATAAGGGGCTTACCACAGTGCCTGGCACATTGTAGGTGCTTAAGAAATGTTTATTTCTTCTATAATGAGTTATTCTTTTCTCTACTTCTTCCCCTTCTACTGATTATTTTAAAAAACCTAACAACTTTTGCTATGACTCAGTGCTAGACTCAATGTGGACTCTCAGGTATGCTATTAAAATGAAATGAAATTAAATGCTTCTAGGCAATTCAACAATTAATAAAAGGAGGGTTACTTTAGCTGCATAGTACTCAGCTTGGTAGACATGACCCCTCCACCTTTAATCTCCTTTCCATCCCATATGGAAAATTGTCTGGTCTGAAGCATGTAGTGTGTCCCTTGGATCTAGGCTATCTGTCAAGTGAGAAGAGTCCTGACACCATGTGGACAAGACCTCTATTCACTTAGGTGATGAGGAAGCCCCATCAACATGGCCTGAGGTCGCCAAGAAGCAGGCAGCTAGGCAATCTTATCTTAGCCAAGACTGGCTAACCAAACTTGGGGACAGATTGCTTGACATTTAGGAAAAGAATTAACAACATACATGGGTCTGTGGATGGCAGGAGATGGGGAACTGTGGCCCAAAATTTTATAGTAACTTTCACCAGCACTCTTCCATAACATATGCTATATGGTATCCATATCACATCTTGTATCTATTTCCTATAGCTTCTGAAAGATCTGGTTAATGTCTTCAATCTTAAATTCATCTATTTCCATTGTAGAAGGACAGGCCTTTGACACTTATTTATATATATATATAGTTATGAGTTCTAGTCAAGGAAATAAGATAAAGATCCCCAGCTCCACCAAATCTTCTTCAAACTTGATCTGAGATATTTACATTGCTAACAAATTGAATTGAGAGCATAGAATGAGCTGCAAGAAATTTTCAAATCCCAAATAAATCATAGACTCCAGTCAAAGTGAGAGACGAGGAAAAGTCTATTGGAAAGACAAGCTTAATATCTTTTAAAGCTTTTAAAGACTTTTCTAGGTAGTAGGCTAGTATTACTTCAAATACCAACATCAACATCACAAAAGAGTTGAAATAGCCCTGGGGGCCATGGAATGACTTGGGATGGCAGGTGGAGGTATAGAGGAAAGAAGCCCTATAGCACCTGAAGACCAGCAGATGGCAGCAGAGAGTAATACTCAGAAATGAGCAGAAACAAATTCTATAGAGAACAGATCTGCAAATGACAGTGTCTCAGAAAAGAAATCAGTGACCAACTCAGTCACTAGATGGAAAAGAATTCTCCTTAGCCCATCTTCTATTTTTACATCATCAGTCTCTTTCCTTCCATTTTTTGGGTTTTGCCCCTTTGAAGGCTGACACATTAAAATCTCTGTATTATTATTATTTAAAAAATTGGACGTCATTGTAATGCCTGCACTCAGTTCTCAGCCCCATTTTCAACGTTACCTCCATTTTTCTAAAATTTGAACTATTTGAGCAGCTTCCACTCTCTCATTACTTTATTTTTCAACCTATCATTTGAACAAAGGGATGCCTAAAGGGCCCCAAGTGGCCTTGAGGCCACAGGTTCCCCATCCCTGGGTTGGTCCATTCACTCACAAAGCAGAAGAGCCAGGGGAATGAGGAAAACCTATCATCCAGGTGGTGATGCATGACTGAAAGGCAACTCATTGGGTAGATACATTATTGGATACATTATTTCTATCCCAGTGTCACACACAAAGAATGAGCAGGCCGACAATTCAACAACCAAATAGGAAAAGGAAATTTGGCTGAATGGAATTGGGGAAATCATCGTGATTATGATAGTCAAAAGCTGTATCTTCAATATTCTCACTGTAATTTTACTTGGCGTCATGGAGAAGAAGTCGATCAAGGAACAATGGAAAGATGCATAATGGCTTAAGTAGGATGAAGCATGTAGCCAATAATATAGAAAGTGATATAAAAGACATCATTAAGAATATGTAGCATTAGAAAAAGGACCTGGACCAGCCATGTAGTTTGAGGAAGGGATAATAGACTGCCCAGGGCAGCTAGGTGGTACAGTGGATAGAGCACCAATGTAGGAGTCGAGGACCTGAGTTCAAATCTTGCCTCAGACACTTGACACTCACTAGCTGTATGACCTTGGGCAAGTCACTTAACCCCAACTGCCTCATCCTGGGTCATCTCCAGTCATCCTGATGAATATCTGGTCACTGGATTCAGTTGACTCTTGAGGAGAAGTGAGTCTGGTGACCTGCACAGCCCTCCCTCACTCAAAAACAAAGTCAAGTGCAAGTCATGCCATTATCTCTCTGATGGTATGGTCTTCTTCGGCAATGAAGGATGAACACTTAAGTAGACTACCCATGTGGTGGACTTGTATGCACAAAATTTTTAGATTTTCCTTGAGAAGTGCTTCATGAGGGCTTTCTGGAAAAACTTGGATCAGAGTTGTAAAGGATGGGGTGTAAGTGGGTTGCAGTCTGGAGACAGTAAACACAGCAGTGAAATCCATTGAAATATTGCAACATACATTTATAATCTGCAAAATACCTTTTGTCATTTAAAAAAAAAACAACCTCTATCTTTACTTCATTCCTTAAGAACTTTCTTTAAATCATCTTATAAAATCTCACTATTTTCTGGTACCTAGGAAAAGAAAAGGAACTGGTTATTTCTCTTAGATTTTAAAATTCTTCTGTTTTATAATAATTAGTATTATAATAGCAATTAATACTTAGTAATATATTACCTCAACTCGCATGAGGAGGGCGGGTTCTCTAGAAAAAGAAGAGATGGGGAGTAGCAAGTAGTAGTTTGGCTAGAAGGTAGATGGTCAAATGATGTACCACCAAAAGGTGTTGTTGTGAATGTTGTTGTTTGTGCTTTATTTTTGAAGAAGACCAGTGATACCACAGGGTGATGTCTTGCCTTGTATATGAATTGGATTTAAGTGAAACAGTTAGAAAAGTCATTAGCCTCATTCTCTCTGCCAGAGTCATCAAAGTCCAGGTGCAAGACACAAGTCAAAGTAACTGAAGCGTCCCCACATGCAATGTGTGACCAAGCCCTAAGTGCTCTGTGGCACCTGCATCAGCCACCTTCATAGCCATTGCAACAAATTACTTTTACCTTCCCATTCCATGGGAGAAATCTTCATAGGCTTGGGGGTAGATATCACTGTAATTCACCAACCCCTCAACCTGGTTTAGCCACTCTGCTGAGACAGTTTGCCAGGATGGGGCTGCTGTGCATGCTACACTTGGAGCCACAGATGAGAGCTGATTCACCCAGCTTAGAAAGGTAGGCAGGATCCAAATCATGAAGAACTTTATGGACCAAGCTGGAGAATTTGCATTTTTAACCTACAGATAATGGAAATCACTGGCACTTATGGAGTGATAAAGTAATATGAGGGTGGATTGGAGAGGGGAGCTCTCTCAGTCTGATCAAGAGGAGAGCTAAGCATTCTAGCTACTCATTCTTGAGTCTCCAGGGGGATGGGTCGTGGAGGATTTTTTATTGCTTTGTATTCTTTATCTCATTTGATTCTCACAACAAACTACTGAGTTAGATGCTATTGTTATCCCATTTCACAGTTGAGCAAATCGAGGCAGAAAGAGGTTAAGTGACTTGCTCAGCATCCCATGATTAGTGTCTGATGGCAAGTTTGTACTCAAGTCTTCCTGACTCCAGTGCTCCATCCACTGAGCCATCTAAGCTGCCTTTCTTTTTATATCCACAGCATGTATTATTTCTTATACATCTGTTGACCTTCATTTGTAAGGGTATTCCAGACTGGTAATATGTAAGTCAAAATTAGTCTCCTTCAAGTCTCTCTAGAACAGAGGTGGGGAACCAGTGGCCTTGAGGCCACATGTGGCCCTCTAGGTCCTCAAGTGCACTCCCTTGAAGCCAAACTTCATAGAACAAATCATTTTGAAGGTTGGCTTTGCTTGAGCATCTAGAGGGAGGCCACATGATGTTCCCCATTCCTGCTCTAGAATTTGTAGCAGTTGGGAATGGAAGTAATTGACACCAGAGACAACAAACCAGCTACTCCTTCTTTAGCTAGCCCCCCAAGTTCAAGATGCTGTTAGAGTCCCTCCGTTCAGCTCCTCCCTAAGCAGCCCTGGGGCATGACTTTCCTTCAGTTAAACATTTACTAATGCCCTCAGGGACCAGCCTTCAGAGAGGTTCCTGCCTCTGAGGACAACTTTACTCACTTTTTCTGCACTTAAATTTACTTCCGAAGGCAGATTCTTTTTGTCTAGGGGTCAGAGATAGGGAACCTTGATTCAGTTTTACTTAGCTTCAGTATATTTATCAAATATTAATAAGTGAAAAATCATCAAAATTCTCATTTGGGGCAAGCCTCCAGTCAGGATAAAGCCAGAACTCATGATTCTAACTTCTGTCCCCCACCTCCACCCTCTTTTAAAAAACATTTCTACTTAACACAGGTCATTCGATGTCACTGTTCTTTCTGTTTCTCTTTTACCAAAATGGAGTCCTTATTCTTTTACTTTTTCTGTCATGGATTCTTTGACAGGCTGGTGAAATTTATGGACCCTTCTTAGGGTTTTAATGTTTTTTTCATGTTTTAAAATGTACAAAATAAAATATGAAACATTACAAAGGAAATCACTTTTATTAAAATACAATTATCAAATAAAAAAAAACACCAAAAAACAAGTTTACGGACCTTAGGTTAGGGGTCATTACAATAATATCACAACCAGGAAGAGTTAGGAGAAAGCCTCTTTTTATGTAAACCACCTCTGAAATAGCCATTAAAACATAAAGGGCGAGCATAACTTTGAAGAACAGACTCTTAACCCCTTGTGGCATCCCATGACTCAGTTTCCTTCATCAAGATAACAGCAACAAGCTAGGGTAGAACACTGATGCTCAGAAATTAAAAAAAAAAACCACCATCGTTTGTGCCTACTTTTTTGCCCTCTCACCCTCCTTCAAATCCCTATGCTGGGTGTATTTTCTCTGCTTCTAGGTTCTCGTGCCCATCCTCATGATAACTAAGTCCTGGATATCTTTTTCTGCTACAAACACCATTCCTTGACTTAGTTTTTGTCCAAGAGGCAACAAGGATTACGACAGTATTCTAAAGACCTGACTTTAAGGATCACATTGTATTCTATAGTCATGACTTTGTGGGTTACAATGTACTCCTGTAGACGACTTTATAAGTTACATTGTATTCTAAAAACTTGACTTTACAGGTTACATTTTGATTTTTTTCTAACATGATTACCAAATTGTAGCAGAAGAAAGTATGATGGAAATCTCCCACCATCTCTGTTCTTATTGAATTCTGAAAAGGTACAATATTCTTAAATATTTTTCCCTTTTGTATTTCTTTTGAAAGATACACACATTTCAACAGAGGATGAGGGAGTTGTGACTAGGTAAGGAGAATATACCCTATGCTACAGAACAATTCAGTATTATTTATTTTTATATTTACTGACCATCTTTCCCCTCAAGGTACTCCAAGGACTTTGTGCTAGATTTTTCTCCCTTTAATCTTATATTTTAATATACTCTACTGTAAACTTTGCTGAGATCTAGAGTAGCCTCGTGACAGATGCCTCCTTGTAAAAGGCACCAGATGCAGATATCCCCATGTGATCAATGCCTGTACTCTTGGATGGGGTGTGAATAAGTAGCCTGGTAAACTTGTTGAGTTTAAAGGATAAGAACTTCATTCTGCCTTTGAAGATATTACCCTGTGAGAGATGCAGAAATGTCCATGGTTTGTCGAGTTTTAGTCACTGAGGACTTGAACTTCTCCACTGGACTTGGGCATAGGAAAAGGGGTATAACATTCTCTCCAGGATGAGAGGACCACACCAAAGCTGAGTAAAGCTGAGTGTCCACACATATACAAACACATACATGCATGCCCATGTACGCAGAGCAGTTTCAAGTCCTTTGAGGATAAATCTTGTGCATCTATATATATTCCCCAGGTTACCTTTCAGTTCCAGATAGGAGACATGGAAAACCTGTGGCAAAGCAGTGAAAGCATTCCTGGAGGGCAAAACCATGTGGCTATAGAAAAGAAGGGGATTATTTGGCTTATGAGATTGTTGTCTATCCTTCATTCTCAAAGAGGACCATGACATCAGGGAGGCAATGCCATGACATGCAAGTGAGTGGGAGTTAAGTGAGGGAAAGCAGTACAAAGCCACCATCCTCACTTTCTCCTCCAGAGCCATCTGGGTCCAGTGGCCAGATATAGATCAAGATGACTGGAGATGGCGATAGCAGGGATCAGAAGTCATAGTAGTACATCAAGAGTTCCTGTATCCAAAAGAGGAGGGATTTCCTAGTCAGTGCCAAGGTCTTACACTAATCCCTTAAACAGAAGAAAAGAAGTCACATGGCTTGGAAGGAGGTGAGCAGTCATCCTATTATAAACCTAAAGTTAGATTCCATTCAAAAGGAAGGAATCTCAATCATACCATGGTATTATGGACTTACAGGATTCATTAGGTCAGAGTGAGAAGGAGTGGATGGCTGTGGGGCTTGGGGAAAGTAAGGGTTTTTTCTCTTTGTATATTTTTAAATGAATTCTTTGCGGTGTTTTTCATTTCTCTTGTGGGTTGGAATAAAGACTATTCTATATTAAAATACTTGTATAGGAGTTGAGATCCCTGTTGCACATATTTGTAGAGATCTAGTCATGACCCATATTCTACTGTCCCCAGGGGGGAGACCCAAGGGAGGGGTAAAATGAGAGAAATTCTTGTAATTGTCAGAGACAATTCTGGGTAAATGTACATGCCAATGAGTGACTAGATTTGAACCCAATTTGTGTAAACCCAGAAACTGGGGTTCTGGGACACAGGTTACATAGGGAAATAGATAATTTCAACTATTTTCAATATAGAACATAGCTTAATTACCTGCTGGAAAAGAAGGTATGAACATGGGCTACAGACATCTGTGATAATGACATTGGGAGGAAGGGAAGACCTCTGGGGCTAATCACAACAGTGGACATATGGGATGTTTTTGTTTTAAGCCAACATACAAGTAGGCTAATGGAAATGAGAGGCTCAGCTGGAGAAATCTGCATACCTATCTCCTGAGTACCTTCAACCAAGGGAAAAGACAATCATGGACTTTCTTTGAACTGGGGCAAAGATGGTATTGTATCAGTTGACACCAGCTAGGGTGGAAATTCAGATAGGGTCAAAAGAAGCACATTTTCCCTGATGTCAAAGGGTTCCAGTAGACAATGTCTCTATTTCTTCATGTACTCTGGGGACTAGTGGAAGCCAAGAGAATTAGTAAGAAAAGACAATGACCCAAAGGAATAAGATTTGGGAAGAAGCAGGCAGTTTTAAAGAAGTGAAATTGAAAGAATTTGAGGCTATTTAAAATAGTAACTTGGGTCCAACCAAGTATTGAGCAATATGAAAGCATGTCTGTAAATAATTTGTTTCCCAATGCTTTCTCATAAAACTAGTTGTTTACTTGCGTAGAATGTGTACATATACTGATTGCTATAGACACAGGAAAAATAAAAGGTGGGAGGGATGAAAATCAGTGAATCCCAGAAACACTGTCTCTATCTCAGTCACACCTCATATCTAGTCAGGTCCCTAGTACCAATTTTATTTCTCCAATATCTATCATATCTTTTCTTTTCACTCACATGATCAATAGGCCCTCATTTCCCTTCTTGGACTATTGCAATAGTCATTTAACTGATTTCTTTGCCCTAAGTCTCTATCCTCCATAAACCTGCCAAAGTAATTTGCCTAAAGCACCCATCTGACCAGGTCACTCCCCTGCTCAATCAACTCAGGTGGTTCCCTATTTCCTCTAGAATTGACGTTTAAAGAGCCATTTTCCAAACCTGTCTTTCCAGTCTTAGCACAGACTACTCCCTTTCATGAATTCTACAATCTAAGTCAAATTGTACTCCTTGTTCCTTCTCATTCATTATACTCCATTTTTTGCCTTTGACCAGGTACTCCTCCATCCCTAGAATGTACTCTTTTTTCACCTCTACCTCTGAAAACTGGTAATGAACTTCAAAGCTCAACTAAAATGCCTTTATTGATTCCCATAGCTCCTTATAGCTCCCCACTGAAATAACCAAATTTACCTTTTTTATATGCATAAGGATATGTGTTGCCTCCCCAGAGAGAATGAAAGCTCTTTGAGGAGAGGCAACTGCTTTACTTTTGCCTTTGTATGTCCCACACTTAATATAATGCCTAGTATAAAAGCAAGCACCCTGACACATGCAAGAGGGCCTGCTATCAAGGGTTCTTCAAACTGCTTTTCTAAAAGGAAAGGCAACTTTTGAGCGGGTCAACAATCTACTTTAATCAAGGACATAAATCATTCATTGAGTTCAGCGGGAAAAAAGTCAACACACTGAGAAATACAAATGAAGAAATGAAGACCAACAGACAGAGCTCCCAACTGTCTGACCATAAGTAATACATACATCACAGATCAACAGACAGATCTAACTGCCTGGCAATTACATACATATATACATACATGGTTACCAGAGAGAGAAGTACCAACATCTGGATTTCCAAAGCCAGAGGGATCCTTAGTGGCTACCCAGAGTCTCTTCTGGCCAAACAGACACTTACAATGAGTAAGCCCCAAAGTAAAACCTCATCTCATAGTATTTATACACTTTTCAGAGCCAGAGGGCATGACCCTCTGACCCAATACCTGAATAGAAATTAATAAAAGGTATTGAGGCCTATTAATGGGTAGGGAAGAATTTTAACTCTTCCTTCCCACCCACAATTAACCTTATATTAACATTATACCTAGTAAATAGTGTACTTTCTTAAGAAAAAGATTACTGAATGATTGATGTATTGGTTGATTGAATGTAAAAACATAATTCACTGCTCCCTTGTGGATAATTGGGTGGTTAGGGTTGGAAAGTTACCCAAAGATATCACCAGAATCCTGACTAGCTGTGAAAGTCTTCTTATTAGGGTTTTCAAGCCAAATCAATAAGTTAACAAGTTTTTATTATTCATGTGCCAAGAACTGTGATAAGCTGGTTATCCAGCTGGCACTCCATTCTGTCATCTTACTATGACTTGATTTCTTTTTATATGAGCTCATATGTAATGATAATCCTTTGTGTTTATAGAAGGCTTTTTTTTACACTGTGTTCATCATACACATTAACTCCTCTGTTTCTCCTAACATTTCTGTGAAGTGTTATATAATCCTTGTGTCAGACACTCTCTTTACCAAAAGGCCCATCTGTACACTTCGGTGAATTTTTGTTCCATTTTGGTTCATAGCTCTGACCCAGGAAGTGTAGGATAACAGATTCATGGTACCCTTGAGAATACCCATAAGCATGTAATTCATAGTACTGGAGGAGGATATTCTATTAATAGGAAAATGGAATAAAACAGAACTCTTGGAAATAAAGACACCTTTCACCAAGTAACCCCTTCCTAGGGCTTTGTAGTTAGGATTCAGGGATATCCAGCCATGATTAGGCACGATAGTCGGCAGGCATGGACTCTGATGGCTTCTGAGCACCTTCAACTTGTGTCAGGTATCACAGCCTATATCATGACTCCTCCTGAAAATCCATCTAGTTCCTACTGGACATCATGAGCATTGTTCTCTATTGGGATGTTCTTATAGTTCTCCATTACTCCTAACACATAATGACGTGTGTACACTTAGCACTTAGCACAGTGTCTAACACGTGGGAGGTGTTTAATAAATACTACTGACCTTTGGAACATAGCTCCAGAGCTAGAAGGGACCCCAGAGACTAACTGGTCCAAACTCCTCATTTTACATATGCAAAAACTGAAGCTCAAGGAAGACAGATTGCTGGTCCACAATTGCATAAGTAGTTAAGTTGCTGGCATTATTTCTGACTCCTCAACTCCAGAGTCAGTATCACACTGTCTCACGAAACCTTGATCAGGGAACAAAGATACCATCACCCTTCTGTCTCCAGAAGAGTCTCACTATCTGCACAGTGACTATCAACCTTGATGTTCATTCTCACTAAGTCAAGGGGGAACTGTTTTCCTTCCCAAGTAAGAGTTTTCCAGCCTGTTGAAACACTGACAAAGTATCCCAATTCCTTCCTAAATATTCCTTTTAGATTCCAAATAACCCCTAAAATAAAATGGCTGGATGGGATTGTTCAAATTAGGCTATTAGCCAACAAGCTTAATATTGAAGTGAGGCGGGGAGAATTAGCTCCTGTAGTCTCTCAAGGAACACTATTCCTTGGAAAGGTGGGAAAGAAGTAATCATCTCTGTAATGGCTTCATCTCCTCACTGTGGAAGTTTTGTGCATGGGACATCCTTCTCTCATGAGCTTTTGGATCTGGATTTGAACTCAGGTCTTCCTGACTCCGGGCTACACCATGTAGCCACCCTGCATAAGTGTGTGTGTGCACAAACATATATTCATTACACCAAGGTGCCCCTCAAGGGAATATATATTTCCCCATATTTCTTTATACACACTGCTGGAACTCAGGAGTGCATTATAAGGCTCAGGCATTGAAGGAAGCACCAAACTGGAGACCCAGTGACTGGAAAATAATGAAGATGATGATGACAACAGCAATTGACATTTATGTAGTGCTTTACGCATTGCAACATGCTTTATGTTCATTATCTCATTTGAATCTCACAATACTCCTGCTGGCCAGCAACCATTACTTTTGGTAATTGAAAGTTACCTGTTTTTTTTTTCTTTTCTTTTTCTTTCTTTTAAAAAAAAATAACATAGAAACTATTTCCTCTGATCTCTTTTCAATTATGATTACCCCCAGGAAATTTCTGCTTTCTGAGAATTCTATTTCTCAATAATTCTACTCTTTCATTTACCCTGAGACCGGAATGATGGTAAGGAAGCAAAAGAATAAAACGATATAGTGTTCTGAAGGTTGCCCATATTCTCCCCTGGCTTCTGAAAATCATCCAATTTTGCTTCCCTCTGAGCATGTGAGCATGCACTCACTTTGGTACAACTATGTCTAAACTCACTTTCCTAGAGATCAAAGGGGTTTAGGGGACAAGATACCCCAGAAACACTTTGCGGGGGAGAATATTTGTACTTCTGTTCTTACTACATCTTTGACATAAAAATGTGAGGCTTCAGGACTGTTCTTCTAGAAACAGTTAAATGGCCCAATGGATAGTGTCAGGTCTGGAGTCAGGAAGATCTGAGTTCAAATCCAGCCTATGACCTTGGGCAAGTCACTTAATTTCTGTTTGCCTCAATTTCCTCAATTGTAAAATGAGGACAATAACAGAAATTACCTCACAGGGTGCTTGTAGGGATCAAATGAGATGATATTTGTGAAACACACAGTAGGTAATATATAAATCCTTCCTTCATTCCTTCCTTCCAGCACCTCAAAAAGAAAATCTGGAATTTAGGAGGTGATTGGGAAGAAATCTCTGCTTAACAATTTTCCTTGCTTTTTCAGCATTCAAAATAAATTATGATAAATTAACTGTGTCTTATAAGAGTGTGAGAGGGAAGGATCATTGATTGCAGGTAGAAAATTGAAATGAGGGGTGGGATATCATTTCCCATATTTAAATAAAGAAAATTAATATCATTCCCTTTGCTTAAATTCAGAATCCATTAGCTCCACTGTGAGAAGCTACACAGTGTGGTGATGGGAAGGGTATTAGTCTGGGAATTTGTAGGTTGTGGACCCTCTGTGTGAGCTTTTGAGATACTGCAGCTTTTAAGATATTTATTTCCTGAAGTGGCCAAATCAGTGCAGGTAGTATTATAGGATCATAGATTAAGAGCTGGAAAACTCATTTGTTTGAAATCTTTTATTTTACAGGTGATGGGACTGAGCCCCAGCGGTTCAATGACATGTTCAAGTCACCAGGTGGTTGTTTGTTCAGTCACTTTTCAGTTGAGTTCAATTTTTTGTGATCACATTTGGGATTTTCTTGGTAGAAATGCTGGAGTGTCTTGCCAGTTCCTTCTCCAACTCATTTTACAGATGAGAGGGTTAAGTGACTTGCCCAAGAGTCACACAGCTAGGACATATCTAGTCCGAGTTCAAATTTGAACCCAGGTCTTCCTGACTTCATACCCAGGGCTCTATCCCATGTACCATCAACTGCCCTAAGTGGACACATAGTGGAAAACTAAATTATTGCACTCTTTCTTTGAGTAATCAAGTGACATCCTGACTTCTTGCAATGAGGATTATTTGCACTATTGCAGTCCCTCTGTGTCACATCTAGCCCATATTTGTCACAAATATAAAATAAACCATTACTTAGAAGCTGCAAGAGTCTTCGACTTGGTTCATAAATATCAACTCTGCATTCTACAGTGGGCAAAGCACTGACTTTGGAGTCAGAAGATCTGGGTTTAAATAACCACTTACCATGTGACCTTGGGTATATTACCTAGTTTCTTTGGACCTCATTTTCCTCATGTATAAAATGAGTGAGGTAGAGAAGGTAGCAGAGCTCCCTTCCAGTTCAAGATATGTGATTTTATGTTTTATTAGTGCTTTTTAAAAAAATTGTTACCACTTGGTAATGAAAACACTTCCCCATTCCCCACCCCCCAGTAAGTATCCTCCCTTGTAACACAGGAATAAAGCAAATAAAACAAATAAATATGCTTACAAGTCTAAAAACATTTGTCCCATTCCTCAGTTAAATGTAAACTCCTAACAAATAATTCACTCAAATTCTTTTCCCCAATGGAAAGTAGTCAATTTCATATCAATGGCTATGAAAAATAAAATGCTGTTTCCACAAAGAAAATTCCAAACTTACCAACCACAAGTAAGATTGTTCTAAATCACTAATAATAAGAGAAATGAAAATCAAAACGACTTTAAGGTTTTTGCCTCATAGCCAATTAGCAAAGATGATGAAAGAGAGGAATAGTCAGTGTTGGAGGGATGTAGAAAGACAAGTGTACAAGAGAGAGTATACTAAGCTATCTATTAGCCCACCTATTCTGGAGAAGAATTTGGAATTGGCCACATAAAACACTTTTTTTGGTCATGGCCAATGGGGGAATTTGTTTTGATTGTTGCCCCAAACCCTGCAAGATTCATAAAGATTTCACTCAAAGGAATTTCCAGATACATAAGAGTTTTCAGGTTAATGAGAATTTTACAAAAGACAGACTCAGCTGCTATGTATTCACCACAAATTAGTAGTGCAAAAAATCATCCATTTGTTCAATTAAAGTCACCTAAGGCAAATTTAAAGCAGAAGCTAAGATCAAAACATATTCATCCATCCAGAGCTCCTGGCAACTCAAATATTGACAGATGTAGGAATGAGGGTCAGGGAGTACTTATACCAGATGTTAGACTCACTATGATGAACTTAGGCTGAAAAGCTTAGAGATTTACTATCGCACCTGTATCACCACAGTTTGAAATTGAGTTCCATCACTCAATTTAACTTCTTAGACATCTCAAGACACCCTGAATCAATATCCCACCTGTATCACCACAGTTTGAAATTGAGTTCCATGACTCAATGTCAACTTCTTAGACTTCTCAAGACATCCTTCTCTGGGGTCAAGCTCCTCTTGGGCCCTCTCTATGCCAATAGCAGAGAAAGATGATGACAGCATTTCATTTCCACACTTTTCACTCTCCTGGCTCATATGGTGTAGCTGCACATTTCTAGATCTTGCAGTGAGCAGGGTCTGGATGCATAAATCCTTTTCTTCTTATATTGCTGAGCTTGTTTCAGGTTTCTTCCTTCCTCAAAAACCCATCTGCCCACCCTCACTACTTCTCATATTGAGACAACATATTAGTGGGCTATAGCTCATCAGCTTATATGATTTTTACTGGGATCTCTCAGCAGAACAGAATTTTCCTTGTCATTTACAGTTGTGACAAAGGTTTTGTTTTTCTTTCTTTTTCGACAAGCAGTGGAAGGGAGAGAAAGTGGATTTTTGTTCATGGGAAATGAATTATTCAAATAAAATGATTAAAATATCTATACATTTGTCTCAGAGATCCCATTGCTGGGCAAATACCCCAAAGATAAAAAAGACAAAAAGAAAGATCACACACACACCAAAATATTTATAGTGGTCCTTTTGTAGTAATAAAGCATTAGAAATAGTAGAAATGCATTAATTAGAGAATGGGTAAACAAATAGGGGAACATTAATTAATGGAATATTACTGTGCTGCAACAAACAACAGATATAAGGACTATGTAGACATGTGGGAAGATATATAAACTGTAGTAAAATGAAGTAAGCAGAACCAGGAAAACAATACAACTCCAATAACATACACACACATATGTGCTTGAAAATTATATGGCAATCAAAATATTTTTAAAACCGGTATTATTCCTAATTTAGGCTAGGTAGAGGCTTCTGGGGATATAATCTGATTTTCTTTGATTTTAGTAATAGTATTTTCTCTGATTTTCCTTGGTGGATATCTTGTATGACTTGAACAGTGGTACCTTGCTTAATGATGTTTTTATTCTTTTTCATTTTTTATTATTATTCCATCATTTCTGACTCTCTGTGGTCCCATTTAGGGTTTTGTTGGCAGAGAGACTGGAGTGGCTTGTCATTCCCTTTTTCAACACATTTTATAGATGAGGAACTAAGGCAAATGGGATTAAGTGACTCATCCAAGGATCACATAGCTACTAAGTAAGTGTCTGAGGTTGGATTTGAACTCAGGAAGATAAATCTTCCTCACTCCAGGCCTGGAACCCTAGCCACTACACCATCTAGTTGTTCCACGTAAGGCAGGTGAACTTTTTAATGTAAAATGATCTGTATACTGTCTTGATCTTCCAAGTCAATTTGATCTTTTCTTGAGCAATATCCTAAAAAATAAAACTTAGAATCTTTCCATACATTTTATTTAATTTGATGATTCTTAGATTGTCTTTCCAAGTTTTGTCTTGTACTTTTGCTTTTAAAGTTTTCAAGCATTTTTCAAATTGAGTTCTTTTTTGGTAATCATTTGGTTCCTTCTCCTGCTGCTTCAGCTAATTGGTTGTCCAACCTGAGAATTCTATTTCCCATTCATTCTCTTCTTTTATTCAAACTTACTACTTTGTTCTTCAACGTTTTTAAACAACCTTGTTCCCTGTTTAACTGATTTTTAAAATTGCCTCTAATTACAAACATCACATTTTCCCTTACCAATACTAGATGGTTTTTAATTTCCTGTGAAGCATTTGTTATCTAATTTAGTATATCTTATATTGGGTTTAGTCTTAATTCTTGGGCTGTTTTTGAAGTTAATTAGATATTTTACTTTCTGATGACTTTTCTTCAGAGCCTTCTAATCTATAATATTTTTTCATCATGTTGGAAATTGTTTTTTCTTTTTCTGATTCTTATTCATTCCCTGGTCTTTTCATTTTCCTTATCTGAAAGGCTATTTTATTTTGAGATTCTTCTTGGTGCTCTTTTTCTCCTCTCCTCTTTATTTACTCATTAATTTGGGAGCATTTTAATTTCTTCATATGGAAAAGGAAGGAATTAAACTGTCCCCTCTATAGCCATTCACTCTGTCACCTTTTTGGAATTCTCCATCAATTTTTCTTTGCTTGTTTTCTTTTAAACATATGCATTTTAAAATCCCAAATGATATAGAAATAAATTATACAGTTTCAGAGAAAATTAGGAAGATTTGCAAGAACTGAGGAAGAATAAAGTCATCCAAATCAAGAGAATAATTTAAATAGTAACAATATGATCTAAAGGAAAAAAAAACATGCAAAGACTTTAGAATTCTGACCAATGCAATAGCAAACCATGATTCCAGAAGATAAATATGAAACATGCTAGCTAACCCTTGATAGTAAGTAAAAAAATGCATAAGGCATTTTTGTCTCATGCATTGAGATATACATTTTCAGACATGGCCAATGAGAAAATTTGCTTGACTGTGATATTTCCTTCCTTTTCCCCTTCCCTTTTCCCTTCCCTTTTTAATTCCCTTCCTTCTATAATTTTACTGTTCAAAAAAAGTGGGAGAGAGAGAAGATAAGTGTTAATCAAAAAGAAAAGAAAACTAAAAGAAAAATCATAAGTAGTTGAGGTTTCTTTCCTTGTTTATATGACACAGTTAACGAAAGGACACTCCCCGCCCTTATGAGTGAACCAAGTTACATAGATCTAAATATTGAAAGCAAGAGTTACCCCCACTTTAAATCAACCCAAAATTCCCAGAATTCCAGAGATGAAAGGGACCTCCGAGACCATAAAGTCAAACACATACTTGAACAGGAATATGTTCACAACATATTCAACAAATGATCTCCAACTTTTGCTTGAAGACCTCCACCAGTGAGGAGGAATACACTACTTTCTGAGGGAACACTCACTTTTGGATAGCTTAGATGAAGGTTGTCTCCCTAGGTCATTGTATTAGATGAACCAATATCCATCAACCCTGACTACTCTATTTATCACAGAGAGGAACTTGTCAAAAGAAAACAATTTTAGTGGGAAAAAACCCAAATATTTGTTGTTTTTTTCCTGCTTACAGAAATATGGGGGTTTATTGGAGCTTTATTCTTGCTCAAATCACAATCATCTATCACTATAAATTCTACATAAAATCTAAACTATAAAACTCCCTTAATTATGAGTCATTTGAGAAAAACAGCTGCACACAGTCTATCACAACATGGAGTTTGTTAAAAGCATCTCTTTGTATTATTATGTCTTGCCAGCACAACCACAATGATTTAGAGGTTACATGAAATGCAACATGTGGAAATTGCAAGTTCCAGTAGAACTTTATGCACTTTCCAAATTCCCTGACAAAAGCAGGGAGTGTTTTGTCTATCTAACCTTGACCCACTTGAGTTGGAGTGTGGTACCAGTCCCTGTTCTGGACCCAGGTGGGTGGCTCCCACTATGTTTCATCGTGGAAATCTGGCTTCTGGTTAAGAGAAGTCTCTCTTTTCTCAAATTCTCTGTCTTGTTAAGTCCCCACCCAGAAAAAAAAGATTGCTTAATACTGTTCACATGTAAGAATTGCCCAAAAAAGGGGTGGGGGGGTGTTAATAAGAAAGATACTAAATCTGGAACAAGTAATTGATTCCTACACTCACAAGAGAGGCTAAAGAAATAAAAACCTCAACAGCACACATTTACAAAACTTATTTTATCACTATTGGTAGAACCCTGTGCCCAGGAGCAAACACAACGAACTCCTTCTCCTCTGTCTCTCTCACTACTCCCACAAAGAAGCCAGCAAATACTCTGACACATTCCGTCAAAAGGTTTTAGAAACTGACAAAAGTCCCCTTTTCCCTGCTCAGGGGAGTTGGAATATAAACTAGCCACCAACTCTCCAAATGTTGCCTCCAGGATGAATCAGCATCAGTCCTTATCTTTTTCCTGCATGCCAGGTCTAGGGTTTCCATGTTTTCCCATCTATGACTAGTCCTGCTTGATCCCAGTAAGAAGAAAAACACAACACCCTGCTTTCTACTTTACTACTTTACTTTTTGCCCAATTCCAGCTTTTTCCATCAACCCTGACTACTCTTTTTATCATGAATAATTCCCCTTCATAAAGCCATCTTGTTTTCCTTTCTAATGACTCTGTTTTGTGGTGTTCTGCTTTTTTGTGTTGAGCCTTGGAATTCTGAAATAAAGACAGTCCTGCTGCGAGGGTGATCCTTTAGTTTCATGAGAACATAAAGCACAGCAGTGAATTCACCTTGGCTTTGCACTGTCCATTTACTTCAAACCTGAACCTCCTCTGAATTTCATTTTCAATTGTTAACTTAACTCCTGCACCTGCAACAATGAACTACTCTTCTGATTGGACCAAGGGTCTTTGAACCTCTCCAACTCATAAAGTCACTTGAAATCTTAGACATATCTGCCGTGAGATATTCCCTGACCAAAAATAAGGACCAAACAAATACAAAAGAGGGAAAAGTAGCTGGGGTCTTGCCTAGCTTTGACCAGCTTTCATCAGCTGTCACATTGTAGACACCATGATGTCAGGATAGAGAAGGGCCAGTTCTTCCCCACCCATCATTCGAGTGACACGATGATACTCAGAAAACTGAAGCTAAGACAGAACTGGCTAGAAGCTCTTCTTTCTTCTGTAATTAATGCAATCCCTCACTTCTCTGCCACTGTTGCAGGATGGGGAGTATGACCAAAGAAACACTGGGATTTATCACATTATATTAAGACATAAAATGCTTTCAACTTTCAGTCACCACACGGCTGGAAGGAGGCAGGAAGTTTATCATTCCCAAGAAGTCTAAAAAATGAATTCTTGGAGTCCCTGAAAATTTCCAGGAGAGCTCAGGAAACACATTCCTTGGGATATTTCCTCTGGGTCCATCCATTCTCAATACATATAGAACATCTCTGCCCCAAACATAGGTATCCCATTTTATTTCCTAGAGAGAATCTTCTAAACAAATGCTTTGCCTTTGGCACTGAGAAGAACTTGTCAAGAGAAAACAATTTTAGTGAGGAAGAAAAATGGAATTTGTCTGAAGAGACCAATGAATCTCAAAAACCAACTTAGGTTTCTCTTTTAAAAAGTCCAGAAGATTAAAGCAAGAGCAAGTAATAGAATGAATATGTGAATGGCACGGTGCTATAAAAATAGTTTTAGGAATGCTAAATCTCAGAAAGAGCTGAGGTTGGCAAGGCTAACTGAGGACAATGATAAAAAGTTTGTATTGTGGTTAATATTTACAGTGAGAGAAAAAAGTGAATGAAAAAGGGTATAGAGTCTTTTCTTGGAGGTAGGTGGGACATTGATAACTAAAAAAGGAAAGAAGCAAAGATGCTGAAGTTTTGTCTTCTTTTTGCAAAAAAGGGAACAATCTTTCCACTGAAAAATTAGAAAGCCAAAAAAAAATCTGAACAACTAAGAATCAGAGAGTTGCAGATTTTATATTTTAAATAAAATAACAAGAATTTGGAAAAGAAAAATAAGAAAACTAGAATTATTAACAGGGAGTTGATACCCAATATAAATAAGTGTATAGTAAGAGAGCTTTTAGGTGCCCTAACAAAAATGAATTAACTCTTCATATCCTGAAAGAAATGGCTGTTGAGATTGTTGAACCACCATGAGTGACATCCAAGAGATCGTGAAAAATAGGAAATGCAGTAAAAACTGAAGAAGGCCAAGTGCTTTCTTAATTTTAGAAAAGGAGAAGAGAATAGGATGTACAAACTATAGGCCAGTGAACATGATGTTGGCTACTGAGAGAACAAATGATTAAAGATATGATTGTTGAATATCTAGATATGGAAACAGAAGTTACAAAGGGCCAACACAGCTTCATCAAAAATAGGCCAACGGGACTAATGTTTGCTTTTAGACAGGATTGTTAAACTAGCAGATAAGGAGAATGGCTATTGCTTACCTAGATTATAACAAAGCTTTTAATAATGTAATTCTTAGTATTCTTTTTGAGAAGATAAAAACAAAAATGGTTTAGATGAAAATATGATCAGCTGTATTCAGAACTGGTTGGATGACCAGACAATTGTTCACACATCAATGTTCATGTGATAGGACTCTTCAGTACAGTACATTCAAATATCTGTGCATGGTCCTGTATTTTTTTAAACATTTTTTTCACTTAGATGAAAATATTCATTAAATTGTTTACTGTATGGGTAGAGTCAAGGATGATGGGTAGGCAGAAAAGTAGAAGGTTATTGTGATTTGACCTGTAACATTCATGTTTCAAAAGTGTGGGACAGAGAAGAGAGTAGCTTTTTCATCTTTTATCTTCCAACCCAAACCAAGGAAGAGAATCTATATTAGAAATAACACATTATTTCTATAATTTATTATTATATTATGTATTAATTATATAATGTACTATATACATATTACATATGCATGTTAGTCCTTCAATGCTGAAGAAGACCATGCCATCAGAGAAATGATAACATGACTTGCACTTGACTTTGTTTTGAGTGAGGGAGGGCTATGCAGGTCACCAGCTTCACTTCTCCTCCAGAGTCAACTGAATCCAGTGACCAGATATTCATCAGGATGACTG
>CM053770.1:216635869-216672195 GCA_028658325.1 Potorous gilbertii
TCACTTCTCCTCCAGAGTCAACTGAATCCAGTGACCAGATATTCATCAGGATGACTGGAAATGACCCAGGATGAGGCAATTGGGGTTAAGTGACTTGCCCAAGGTCACACAGCTAGTGAGTGTCAAGTGTCTGAGGTGAGATTTGAACTCAGGGTATCCTGACTCCTGCACTGGTGCTCTATCCACTGCATCATTTAGCTACCCCACATATTACATATATTAATTGCTAGAAGGTGAAAATATGTGAACTATATTTATTAAATACTAAATATTTAACTACTCTATATATGTTTGTATTTCAACTGTATATGCTATGTTTTTTATATGTAATTTTTGTTTCACCCATTAGACTAAAACCTTCATGCAAACAGGGATTATTTTGTTCTTTGTACTTGTATCTCCAGCACCTAGTAGTGTTGGAACATAGAAGGAATTTATTAAACCCCTTGGTGATTATATACTTGTATACTTGTATTATATACAAAATATTTGGTGATTGGTTGATTGACCCACTAAGTGTCTCTGAATGCCTTTGAATTCATTCTTGGAATACTGATGCCTAGACTGACTGCATAGGTCAGACTGCTGTCTGGGTTGTATGATTTGGGGAGAACCAAATGATATCATTTTGTCTCAAGTAATTTATCTTGTTAAGTCACCTTCCCAGTATGCTCTCTAATTTGTCAAAGGCTTTCCTCAAATATGGAACTCAGAACTAAACAAAATACTCCAGAGATAAAAGACGATCCCCTCCCTCAGAAGAGGAAAATCTTGACCAACAGAGGACCAAGGAGAGACACACCAGTCTGAGATCTTCTAGGTGGAGATTATATTCATCTTTTGCTACTCTACTCATCAAATCAATTTAAAATCCATCTAACTGTAATTTTTTATAGTCCACATTTCTCCATCTTATCCACAAGAACAGGATGAAAACCATTGTCAAGTGCTTCCCTGAAATTTAAGCAGACTATATTTATAGGTTTACACGGATCTACCAACTTGCCTCTATGAGGGTAGAAAAGGTAGAGGTGCCATAATACACCTAGACTTGGAAAGAGGTACACACATCGATACAAACTCTCCAGGGAATCACATAGACCAATCATTTGGTACCAGAGGGAAATGCTAAAATGCAGACAGAACCATGACAGGGAGGATTATTGGATATTAGTAATAGTGGCACAGCAGGGAAAAGGGTACTGATTGAAAAAAGCAACAACAAATCTCTCTTTGTTGCTACTGTGAGTCATGTGGACTGTTTAAGCCCCAAAGCAAGGTACAACTTACAAACAGGGAAAGTGACTTTATGCTGTCTGGAATTGGGAGAGTCTGTCTTATGGCTGAGGGGCTCAAGTACAATCCTGGTCCACTTTTTTTGTTAGTTTAATTAGAATCCATCCTATATTTGATGTTTTGTTAGATTGAATACTTGTAAGAGGAAAAAATGAAGTCAACCAATTTCACTGGGTGAGAGCATGAGCAGTAGAAATTTTGTGAAAGACCACTGCCCCTCTCCTTTCTCCAGCCCCAGTTTTACCCAGGTCCATCACATGGCACAGTGGAAGGCACTAGATGATTAATATGAGATTTCTAGTTAGAAGAACTGGCTTCAAATTCTGGCTTTGGCACTTACTACATTTGGGATTCTGGGCAAGTTGCTTGACGTCAATTGGCCTATCAGGTTGCTCATCTATAAGAAGGTTGGACCCAATAAACTTTAAATGTTTCTAACTCTAAATCTATGGTCCTGGGATCTATGATATACAGGTGTCTCATAGAGTTATTGACTTACTCTGTGTGCCAGGAATACAACTACAGGATATAGTAAGATCTAACATCTTAGTGCAATATATTATCCTGTTTTAGCATTCTTTCTTGGTTCTCTGTTCATTTCTTATCAGAGAAAATGGAGGACCTGGATCTTTATCTCAGATGACATGCTTTTTAGCAGAGTAGGCATCTTTTGAGTTATTGAGGGTTCTTGTGAGAGTTAACTTGGACACTTTCTGCATTCTGCACTTAAGTTACACAAATTTAATTGACATGCTAGTTAGAATAAGGGGAGAAATTATGAAAGGTAAGTTGCTACAGTCAGAGACCTTGAAAAATATTATATCACATCTAAAATCACTAATATTATTATATTTATTAACTCATTTAAGGGACCTACAGACTCTAATATTCTATAATTCTAGGATACTGGACATCCTTTAGTTGATGCATAGCAATTTACAGTCCACTAAAAACATCCCCTAGATCAGGTTTCCTGAACTTTTTTGTGTCCTGGACCCCTTTGGCAGTCTGGAGAAACTTAAGAAGAAACCCTTCTCAGAATCATATTTTTAAGTATCTAAAATAAAATACAGGAAAATACAAAGAAAATCAACTATGTATATTGAAATATAGTTATCAAAATATATTAACAAATCACTACCACCACCAAAAATCAAATCATCGCCCCCAGGTTAAGAACTCCTGCTCCAAAACTTCCTGTAAAGGTAGTTTGAAATTAACTTCCATTACCTAACCCTAGATGTATCAGAAGCTCAGAGAATTCTATATAACCAGTGTATTTTGGTTTAGAGATTTCTACAGCTGGCTTAAGCATTAACTCTTAGAGTAGCTAAGCAGCAGGCTGACTGGACCATAGTGGACCCCCAAAGCTTTCCTGAACCACAGGTGAACTTTTTCCCTCTGCCCACTCAATTGAATTTAGTCCAGGCGTTAGAATTACAACTTATGGTCCTGAGGATGGTAGTTAAAAGGGGAAAAAAAGGTGGAGGAGGGACAAAGAGCTTGGGAACCAGAATCCTTATAGTTTCTTCCCATTTTCTAATCTCTCTTTTATCCCTGCTTTCCTTATGTACCCAGTCAGTTGCAGAAATGAAGAATGAGGGACTGCAGAGTGTGCCCTGCTAATGCTCTGGCTTAGACAGGCTACGTTGTTCGAAGAGATCCAGCTACAAGCAAGAAAAGAATGAGATGGAGATGTGTAAAATAATATTGTGGTGTAAGATCTGACTTCCCCTCCATGTCTGGAATGTTCTCCTTCTGTTCCAGCTACTGACATCCCTTGCTTCCTTTAAGTACCAACTAAAAGCCCACCTTCTTCGATAGGAAGTCTTCCCCAACCTCTCTTAATTCTACTGTCTTCCCTTTGACAATTATTTCCTGTTTATCCTGTATATGCCTTCCTTTGCGTATATTTGCTTGCATGTTGTCTCCTCCATTAGATTGTAAGGTCCTTGAAGACTGGGACTTCTTGCTCACTAAATGCCTCTGCCTTAGACTAGGGATGGGGCCCTGCAGCCCTAAGGTCATATGTGGTCCTTTGGGTCCTCAAGTGCAGCCCTTTGAATCCAAACTTGAATGTTCTGTGAAGTTTGAATTCAGTCAAAGGGTCACACTTGAGGACCTAGAGGGCCACATGTGGTCTTGAGGTGGCAAGTTTGCCACCCTCACCTTAGTCTGTTAAGTATGTCATAACCTCTTAGCCTAAGTTCACCTCCTGGATTCCTCTAAAATGGATCATTCAAGGTACTTCAAATCTGAGGCTTTTTTGATGTGATCCCTACATCCATGACTCTGCCTCTCGTGAGACTAAGGTCTATATCTTTCTATAAATCTTCAACAGGTTCTACTCAATGTGATGGAGACCTTTCTCTACATTCTTAATTTTATGTAGATACCTAGGGCATCTATTGATTTGTCATTATAAGGGTACATAAAATGCCTTCATCAGTTTTCTTTGGCTTTTCCTATATGATTGATCCAGTTTTTTGGGGGGATGGGATATAAATTTCTTTGATGATATTTTTGCTGCTCTTTCTGGTAGTCAATTCATCATCAATATTATACTCCCACCTATTGATAGATACCAAGAATCTCTCCTGTTGTCTTTTGGGTGACCTACAACTAGAGAAGTAATGATAAATATTTAACAACTAACTCTCTGGGCTGGGGGAGGGAAGCTGGTGTATGCCATGATAGCCTGTTTTACAAACATTTCTCTCATCAATTTCTTAAGTTGAAACAATTGATAAAAAACAATAAGTCAAGTCTCAATTTGTAGCACTTGCTATCTTATCCAGGAACATGAAGAGACAGTTTGATTCCTGTCTCTTCATGTTCTTGGATATCATCCTGATATTATGTTTGTCTTTATTGTTGAATTCTATATAAACTACCTTTGATAAATGTTATCACCTTTAACCTTTAACTACTCCAGTATGACTAAAGTGATTGGATTATTATGCTTAATGGTAATGTGACAATGGGTAATTATCACTTAGAGGAAAAAAAACTTGGTTGTGGTGGATGAACAGGCAGTACTCCCTGGCTGGTCCAGCTTTTGGCCACCTGAATATAATCATGAACAGTTTTAAGAATAAGAAATTCAGTGAATTACGTGACTGACAAAATCAAGAAGCCAGGAGAGAGCATGCTAAGAGTTTCTCCATGACTCAAATTCAAACATACACAATATTATTAACTGAGTCTTGGCAGCCCCTTTTATTCTTTTATAAACAGTCAAAAAGTAACTCTGGTTTATTTAATTTTCAGAAGAGAAAAATTGGAACCATCCAGTCTGTTTAATATCAGACCCTCTCACCTAAAGGAGAATCCTAGGGAATTTCACAGGGCTCTTCATTTTGTCTTTGTGTCCCCAGTGCCTAATACACAGTAGGCACTTAATAAATGCTCATTGGATTGGATGGTGTTCAAAGTGGATTGGAAGGAACAGATGTTTGAGGTGGACAATCTAGGCTTTTGTGTCAATTTCAGCACTAACCAATGGAAGTTTGCCTAGGATGGTAGAAGTGAGAGCTGATGGATACAAACATCTTTGCCAAATAAAGGGAGGTTAAATTATGTTACTCTGTTTTTCTCACCTAAACAAGTAAGTATTGCTGCCTACTTTCATTCTGCCGTGAAGATATTAGAAAGTCATAATTCTCCTCATGTACCACTGAGTAACACAGTTCAATGACTGCTTAAAGAATCTTGATGAGAATCTTACACCATTTGAAACTTGATGGTGTTTAAGTCCAGTCTCCAGTACTGGGTAACTGCTAATTTTATGGCTTATCTGTATCATCACTGACATTTTAAAGAAACGTTTCAGGAAACAGGAAAACAAATAAAAGGTTATACATCTGTGCTATGAAAAGATTTTTTTTTTAAATTTCAGATCCTTGTCAAAAAATATTTCCCTCCAGATCACCAAAGAAACATTTTTGATGTACAGAAGTATTGGCTGATGCTTCATCATTGGCATCTAGGGATTCAGGGGCAGAAAGGGACCATAAAGAACATCCCCAGCACCTAGACCAGGACCTATATAAAATAAGCCCCTAACTAATGCTTGTTACTTGCTTACATCCTGGCTTAATCAGGTCTACATCCCTTATTTCATACATGATGAAAGTGAAACCTGGAGAGGTTAAGTGATTTTCTCAAGGTCACACAGTTACCTAGTAGCAGATCAGAGAGAAGAACCTAAACACTACAACTCTGTCATTAGAAATCCTGAACATTTTGAGTTTAAAGAGGTTTTCCTTTTGGCAGACATTTGTATCAATGTGGTTTGCATTTTAGTATGTTGCTTGGTGCATTAATAAAACATAAATCCTAAAATAATTGTAGTCATTCATTGGCTCTCAGCAACTGCCAAGCAAAAGAAATAAAGGTTGAGTCCTAAAATCATTTAAATTCCAGCTGTTTGAGTTTTCTATTCTATTCTATTTCTAGATGTAAAGGGTCTGAGATTCTGTCAGTATAGGAGAATTCCTGTGCCCAATGCAGATCACAAGTACGCCTATGTCTATGTCTATCATTTGCTACATCTATGTCTTTGCTGTAGCTAACAATGCAGTCTCTAGCATTGAGTGACTTCTTGGAATAGAACACTCATTTCTCTCTTTCCTGTACCCAGTAATAATTATTGTTTGTGGTCTAGAATCAGCTTTGGGTGCAAGACTTTTTGTAATTTTTGTAATAGATGGTCCCATTTTCTCACACTTTTGGTGAGCTAATAAAATTTGCAATTAGGTGAGGATCAGGGAATAGTTTCTATTTTTCTGATCACAATTGTTACCTTTCTATATCCTTAGGTGCTGGGGGATAGCATGGGGTGAAGATCTCAGTACCATCATTGCTCCCATTGTCTCATCTCTTTTCATTGGTTCCAGGATTTTGGGGTTTTTTAAACTCACAAGGCCTCTCCTAGGTCTGGACATGTCTGCCATGGGATACTCTTTGACCTTAAACCAGAAGAGAACATGGCAGGGGTGATCATGTGCTCAGGGCCACAAGGAGGTCGTGTGGGAGAGAGGACAATTGCCCTTTCCCTCATTCAACTCTCAAGAGAAAGTTCGAACCTTCCCATTTTACAACCTAAAAGGAAAAAACTTGAAAGGAGGAGAGATCACTATTTCACTTTTATATATCTGATGAATCATCAGTTCTTTCAATTCAGATGCCAATTAGGGGATATTTTATCATCTCTTATTTAAAACTCCCCATCTATGATACACATGGTTGGAAGAACTAGCATTCCTTCCTTTTCTGTGTGGTCACTTAGAAGCATGAATAGTATCCTATATTCTGAGGTGGGGAGGGAGGTCCCTACTACACATGACTCTATAAATGAATACCAAGGACTTATACAAGACATATAAGGTTTATTGACTTTCCCAAAATCAGATAGCTATTAAGGGTCAAAAGTGGTCTTTGAACCCATGTTTTCTTGACTCCAAACCCAGTTCTTTAATTTTGGCAATCAAACTGCCTTTAGCCCTTCTGTACATGAATTAATTCTTAATTTCTGATTTGGACCATTTATCCCAGCTCACCATGGTCCACACTATAATTTGCATTTAATAAATATTCGTGCAAGTATGTGTTTAGTCATTTCAGTTTTCTCTCTTTGTGACCCTATTTGGGATTTTCTTGGTAGAGATACTAGAGTAGTTTGCCTTTAACTTCTCCAACTTATTCTACAGATGAGCAACTAAGGCAAATAGAGTTAAGTGTCTTGCCCAGGCTCACATAGCTGGTAAGTGTTGAGGCTGGACTTGAACTCACGAAGATGGGTTTTCCGGATTCCAGGTCTGGCACTCTATCCACTGTGTCACCCAACTGCCCCCAATATTCCAAGTAGGGGAAAGTAAATGATGAATTATAGAGTCATTGATTTAGAGATGGAAGCAATTTTTGAGATGTTCTATCCCAATCTCTCATTTGATAGATGGGAAAATTAAGGTCCCCAGTGGCTAAGTAACTTATCTACAGTCACAAAGGTCATAAATAAGCATCAGAGGTAGAATATGAACCCTAATTCTCTGACTCAGTTCTCTTTTGATGATGCACGTTGATTTGCACATGCCTATTACTGACAATACAACTCAAGTTTTATCTCTAATGATAAGGCAGAAAAATCACTTTCTAAAATACAAAAAGAATCTTATCACTGCCACAGATATAGCCCAAAATGTAATATATGAAAAGAAATATATATACAAGTCAAAATCTAGCTTGAAGCCAAAGGGGTCCAAGGGAAACAGAATTTCCAAAATTCTGGTCCTATGATGCTGTGAGGAGTTAACTCGAGCTAGTTGGGGTAAACACCATCCTGTCCAAATATTCATAGTGAAGATCACCTCTCCTGGGAACTCACTTGTTAATTGCATGTCTATAATGAAGAGTAATGCTTCCCATCTGCAGATTTTCATGGTTTTCTAGAAAACAACCAAAGTGCTCCCATGAGCACCCTCCTACAAAATAAGGTTTAACTCCTTAGCAAGGCATTAAGGTCCTTCATGATCTGACCTTAACCAGATATTTCCCAGTCCTTACACTCCATAAAATTCTTTTCAATCAAACTGAACTATTCTGTCTCCTCTAAGCAAGTCTTGTGTTTGCCATACACACACACACACACACACACACACACACACACACACACACACATATTCCTTCTACTTGGAATATACTCTGGTATGACTCAGTGAGTGGAAAAACAACACTGGTTCTGGAACCAGAGAACCTGGGTCTGAATGCTGTTTATGTTCCTGTGTGGCCTAGGGAAAAGCATTTTTTTGCCTTTCTAGGTTAAAGTTCCCTCATCCATAAAAAGAATGGGTAAACTAAATGACTTTTAAGGTCTCTTCTAACTCCAAATCTACTGTCATATAATCTAACTCTGAGACTGCTTCCACTTTCACTCATCAAAATTCTACCCATTCATTAAAGCCAGATTCAAATGGCTTCCTCCAGGAAGTCGTCTCTGATACCTTCAGCTAGAAGTAATCTTTACCTATTTTGTATAATATTTAGACTCTTAATGGCAGGAATATTTCTACAAAAGAGACAGGCTCCTACAGTGGAAATAGAACTGGTCTTGAAGCAAGGATTTTTGAGTTTGAATTCTAGGTTTGATATTTGCTATGTAATGAAATGCATTCAACCTTTTGGAGCCTCAGGCTCACTTCTGAAAAGCGAAGTTAACACTATTTCTACAACCAATCTCAAATTTTGGTCATCTAAGGTTTTGTAAACCTTAAAGCTCTAGTCCCTTGATATTACATTGTGTCATAGTTAGTTAATGATAATCCCTAACTTGTATGTAGCATTTACAGTCTACTAAACTTTTTACCTACATTGTTTCATTTAATTGTCAGAAATAACTCTGGGAGGTTGGTAGTAGAGATACTTTTTCATCCATTTTACAGATGAAGACAACAGAGCTTAGGGAGGCTTGTGATTTGTCTGGGGTTAAATGGCAAGTCAGTGCTGGAGGTAGAATGTGAACCAGACCTCTCTTGGTTCCATGAGCTCTTTCCATTGCCCCATGGTGCCTCTACACCAGGATTTCTTCACCTTGTTTGTGGCATGGACCCCTTGGGCAGTCCGGTGGAGTCTATGATTTCTCTTTGAAAATCAAGTTTCCAAACTTATGTTGACCACACACACACACACACACACACACACACACGTGTACAACTAATTATATAATATAGTTATATGTGCATATATATATATACATGTACCTATATATATATATATATATATAAAACTAATTACATATAGTTTTGTGTGTGTGTGTGTGTGTGTGTGTGTGTGTGTGTGTGTGTGTGTGGTAGCTAGGTGCCACAATGGATAGAGTATTAGGTCTGGAATAAGGAAGACCTGCGTTAAAATCTAGCCTCAGATACTTACTTGCTGCATGACCTTTGGAAAGTCATTTAACCATGTTTGCCTGTTTTCTGTAAAAATCTATAAAATTAGCAGGAAAAGGAAATGGCAAAACCAGTCTAGTATCCGATGATCAACTGAGGCAAACAGGGTTAAATGGCATGTATTTGTTCAGAAAATTTGGATTTAGTCGAAAGGACCCACTTAAGGATTTAAGAAGCCACATGTGGCCTTAAGGCTTCAGGTTCCCTATCCCTGAACTAGAAGCTCAGTATAAGCCAATGATCTTATGACTGACAAAAACACTAATGTTATCACAGGCTGCATTAAGGAAATGTTAGTGACCAGGAATAGGGAAGTGATGTTCTCCTCCCAGTTCAATCCACAACCGTAGTATTGCATGCAGTGTGGAGTGCCAGGGAGAAACATTGATAAGAATGAGAAATTCCAGAAGAGGATAACAGTTTGGAGAAGCATCCACACCAAGACTGGCTGAAGCAACCATAAATATTAGGACTAAGGGAATATTTATTTTTGCTTTTTAGGCATTTGGGGTTTAGTGACTTGCCCAGGGTCACATAACTAGTAAGTGTCTCAAGACAGATTTGAACTCAGGTCCTCCTGACTCCAGAACCAGTGCTGTATCCACTGCACCATCTAGCTGTCCCTAAGTGAATGTTTAAAGAGGACAAGAGAGCTGTCTTCAAATTTTTGAAAAGGTTGTTATGTGAAAGATTGATTAAATTTGTTTCATTTAGCTCCAGAGGGCAGCACTAGAAGCAATGACTGATTCTTTTAATGGCTGATGTGATGAAAACTTTCCTAAAAATGAGAATTATCCAAAAGTAGATCAAGTTTCCCAGTCAATGTTGTTCAAGCAAAGACTGAATGATCATTTCCTGGGTATGAAATCGAGGGATTTTTATTCAGGTGTTGATTGAACAAAGTCACTTTAAGATCCCTTCCAACATCGACATTCTATGTGATTCCATTGGTTTCCAGTGTACATTTGATTAGGGTTATAAAGAGTTGAAAATGACTGAAAAATGACTCAACAATCAAATCTATTTGATTTGGAGGGTAGGACATTTTTGCAATAGTGATATAATAATATGCTAGCTGAAAGGGACTGAGGAAGAATACAACAGTATTACCAGTCAATCAACCCCAAAGCATTTATTTAGAACCCACTATGTCCAAGGTACTGTGTGAGGTGCTGGGAATTTAGAGGGGGGAAATGAAGAAACAACACCTGCTCTTAAAGAGCTTACATTCTAAGGATTGGGGATGGGGGAAACATAAACATGTGTAAGCATATACAGACTAGATTTATTATAACTAGAAGTGAGTTAGGGAGAGAGGGTATTAGGAGTAGAGGGATCAGAAAAGGCTTCATGAAGAAGGTGCTGTTGGCTTGAGCAGAATCTTGAAGGATTCTATGAGGCATAGGAAAGGAGAGGTCCATTCCAGTTATGGGGAATAGATAATACAAAGGCATGGAGATGGAAGATTGAATATCATGTAGGGAATAAGGAGAAGACCAAAAACTTTGGACAAAAGCTAATAACATATAATGAAGATGGAAAGATAGGTTGGGGCCAGATACTATTAAAAAAAAAGTTCTTTGAAGCTGACTGTGGATGCTAAGGACACCAGAAAGATTTTTTGAAGTTATGTTTTGGGCAGAAACAAAGCCAAAGAAGACTCATATCTATCATGTTTTATACTATGTGGAGAGTAGTGGGTACAACAAAGAAAGGGGAAAAAAGCTGAAAGAAGAGCTTGTAACTTGTGTGAGAACATATCCAAGGACAGAGGAAACACTGAAACATATGAAATGGATGTCTACGTACAAATGCCTAATATACGTGAAATAAATAGCATGCATTATAGGTCTGAACACAAGGAGTCAAATTTGACTGATGCCTGGAATAAGGAAAGAGGTACCCTATTTAAAAGAAACATCATAGATAAAGGGTATGGAAGAATGTCATTCTATATGTAGCACAGACCCTATGTGATCCTGGAACCCTCATTGTTGTTCAGTCATTTTCAGTCCAGTCTGATTCTTTGTGACCCCAGTTGGGATTTTCTTGGCAGAGATATGGGGGAGGTCTGCCATTTCCTTCTCTAGCTCATTTGACAGATGAGGAAACAGACATACAGGGTTAAATGACTTGCCCAAGGTCACACAGCTAGTAAGTATTGGAGGTCAGATTTGAACTTAGGAAGATAAGTCTTCCTGACTCCAGGCTTATCACCATACATGCTGCACCACCTAGCAGCCCCAGAACCCCTCGATACTTCAAGTTTAACGTGAGATATTTTAAAGAGTCAAGAAAGGCTTTTGTAGCTTCTATTCCTTATTTTCAATGCTTTAAACTTCAGTTGACTGGGCTGTTTATTGTCCTCTGAAAATATTATGCAAATATAGTCACTATCTCCACCTAACTCCATTCTCTGTCAAGGGATAAAGAGCTACAACTTGGTGGAAGTGTTCATTAGGGCAGAATAGCAAAATAAATGACAAAGGAAAATTACTGCATAAACAAATGGGCACCATCTCCATTAAGTTCTTATGCTCTGTGTGGTTGAGGGAATACTGTTTGGACAACTTAACATTCTGAGGTCAGCCAGTCAATAAGCCTTTAATAGGCATTTTGTTCAGTCATTTTGGTAGTGTCTGACTCTTTGTGGCCCCATTTGGGATTTTCTTGGCAAAGATATTGGAGTGGTTTGTCATTTCCTTTTCCAGTTCATTTGACAGATGAGAAAATGGAGGCAAACAGGGAAAGTGACTTGCTAGGGTCACATGACTAGGAAGTGTCTGTGGTCAGATATGAACTCAGGAAGATGAGTCTTCCTGACTTCATATTCGGTGCTCTATCCACTGCGCCACCTAGCAGCCCAATTAGGCACTTACTATGACAAGAAAGGCAAAAACAGTCCTTGTCCTCAAGAAACTAAAAGCAGTCAAGTTCTGAGTAACTGCAATGACCAATCTTGGTCCAGAAAAGGAATCATCTCTCTCTTCTCAGCAGAAAGATGGGGGTACTATAAGTGCAGAATGCTGCATACATTGTCACAGTCTTTGTATCTGTTGGTTTTACCCCACTTTCTTTGTTACAAGAGATTGGTTGAAAAAAAAAGAAAGAAAGAAACTAACAGTCTAATGGGGGAGAAAACATGCACACAACTATGCATGAGTGAGATGTATAAAAAGTAGATAGAAGATGATCTGAGAATGGAAGGAACCAACAAGAAGTGAAAGGTCTCCTACAGTGGGGGAAGGGATAGAAGTGTGTGTGTCGGGGGGGGGGGAGGGTTTAAGCTGACACTGCATGGAAACTAAGAGGGAGGGGTAAAGAGGCGAAACATTCCAGATACGGGACACAGCCTTGCAAAAGCACAGACATATGTAGCTGGATCATAGTGTACGGGGTGATGTAAAGTATCAAAAGTCTGGAAAGATAGGTGGGTTATAAAGAACTTTGAATGCCAAAAGGGGACTTTATTTTAAATCCTGGAGGTATTGGGGAGCTATCAAGTTTATTGACTAGTAGGGGTACGGGTGACAGGGTTAGACTCACTTTAGATAAAAATCAGTTGGGCGGCTACGGGGAGGATGTAGTACAGTTTGGAGAAATGTGAGGCAAGGAGACCCATGAGAAGGCTTTTTTGAACTAGCTCAGGAGAAAGATGATGAGGAGCTCTAATAGGTTGATAATTGTGTGAGAAGGGAGAAAGGATGTATGTAAGAGATGAGCAGGTGGAAACAACAAGATTTGGTATACATTGGATATGTGAGGTGAAAGAGAGTAAAGAGCAGACGATGATATGGAGTTTGAAAGTCTGAATGACGGGAATGATGATGGTGGCCAGAACAGTAAAAGGAGATTTCAGAAGAGAGAACAATTTGGAAGGAAAGATAGTGAGTTCTTTCTAAGACATGTAGCATTTTAGAAGTGTATAAGATGTCTGGTTTAAGGTGCCTAAAAGGCACTTGGTGATGGGGAACTGGTCAGCAAAAGATCTAGTGATGGATGTATTGATCTGGAAGTAAGCTGCCAGGAAGAGATTCCTGAACCCATGGGAGCTGAGACTATCTCATCTTAGACAACTTAAAGTTTCTAAGGTGGTACCATACGTCATGTATCTCTACTTCCCAACAACTGAGAACTCTTTAATTACACTTGTGTGGCTGCCATTTTTTGTTTATCTGCTGATTTCTGCTATCTCAATATCTGTTCCTGGAACTGCTCCTGAATTGAGTTGCTATTGCCATCTACAGGAAATACAATATGCTTCTGAACTTATTCCTCAAAGGGACTCTTACCAGCTCTTGTGTTAGCTGGTTGGTCATAGTGCCTCAAACTAATCAACAACAAACTAATCTTATTTCAAGTCAGACCCACAGCCACACAAAAAGGCCTCTTATGTGGACATCAAAAACTTTTCCAACATATGCTGCCCATTCCAACAAAAATTCCATTAAAATCCATGGATACTCAGATTAGAGTGAACAAATTTCATCCAGCTCCTGGTTCCAAAGCTGAGGAAATTACCAAGAAGTTTTGATAATTCTTGAGGTGTATTTTAGCAGCCATGAAAGAAGAATTGGACAGAGCTGTGCACTGAATTTCTACTGTTGTGGCTCAGCACCCTATTTAACTCACACACTGAGAATCCTACAATAGCGAAACACCCTACAGCCCCAGAATTTTGATTAATTTCTTAAAGAAGGATTAGTGGGAAGAGATAATCATTTAATATTATTTGAACTTCAATGAGGGCTATAGCCTGAACTAATGAACCAGAAGAAGCCCCTTGGCCTGAGTAAACTCAGAGAATGCCTCTTCCTGTGTCAACAAGGCCAGATGGAGCTAAGAGCATTTTTTTTAACTCTTGTTGGTTGGCAAAGTGTTGGGGGAGGTGAAGGAACATACTGTAATGTGATATGTGTTTAGATATCTGAATGAAGCTCATGGAAAGGTGTAATAGGAGCAATACACAAGTTAGATTAGGTTAGTTTTTACTTAAAAAGATATCGAAGTCATTCTTAAGACTTGATTGAAGGCTAAGACTGTTGACTTCGCTTTGTAATCACCTGAGTACAAAACAGCTACAGGGAGTGCCATATGCTGTCTGGTGCCTGGCTAGTAGAAAACAATGGGCAACTCAGAGGCAGGGAAGTTTCTCTCCACTGAATCAACGCCAAATGTTCTCAATGCCTAGCTTTGTTGAATATCCTTCTCTTGTGTCCTCAATGACTTTCCTTGTTGAATGGCTTTCTCTTGCTTAAGTGAATCTCCACTTTTTTTTCTCCTTTCTCCCTTTGAAAGGGGAATATTAGAGGTCATTTGGTCCAATCTCTTCATTTCACAGATGAGTAAACTAAGTCCCAGAAGAGAAGGAAAAATGCATTGTTAAAGATAATGATGGAAATTGGAAAAATGTTTCACCCTATCTGAAAGAAGCCAAAAGATGTTTTATTTCTGTCCAGAGAAAACAAGCATGGAATGAATCTAGATATTCCTTGAAAATGCCAAGAAGAGCCATATGAATCAAATTAAGTGTTGAAAGCTGCCTGGAAATTACATGAAGTTCCTGGTTAATCCATTAGCACTTCTATGCAAGACTGCCCAAAGAATACTGTATATGTTTGCATAATGTAACTTTCCCTTCTCCTCTCCTTGCTAATGATAATCTTTACTTTTTAATAGGGGAAAAATTATTCCAGAATGTGTGTACCATCCTTAGCTGAGAGTGGAAAACGTCCTTGAGTGAGAAATTCAAGTGATGATGCCATAGATTAAGGTGCCCATGTATGTAGGCTAGTGTGTTTGTGAAAGAGATGTCAACTGCAAGGGGCTTTTCAAAGAAAATAATTAATTTCTTTTTTGTTTTCAGCATTCAATTCCATAAGATTTTTGAGTTCTAAATCTTCTCTCTCTCCTTTTCCTCCCCATGCAAATACTTTGAAAAAGATCTTTTTTACTACTTATCCTGAGCATTTCCTCAGGATGACAGTACTGAGAGCTGACTTCATCCCGGGGTAGAGAATCTACAACCTCGAGGCCACATGTGGCCTTCCAGTCCTCATGTGCGACCCTTTGACTGAATCCAAACTTTACAGAATAAATCCCCTTAATAAAAAGGTTTGTTCTGTAAAACTTGGACTTAGTCAGAAGGCTGCACCCAAGGACCTAGAAGGCCACATGTGGTCTTGAGGCTGCAGGTTTCCCACCCCTGATAGTCCAACTTCCTCATTTTAATAATAGCTAACTTTATTTTATGAAAAGACTTGAATATAGTGTTTGAAGGATTATACAGTGTTTTAAATAAGTGATCTCATTTCATCTTCCCAATAGCTCTGTGAAGGAAATGTTATTGTTCCTATCATCTCCATTTCATAGAGGAGACCTAGAAATGTAAAGCAACTGCCTCCAAATTTACTGTACGTACATAACTGGGAATAAAATAATTGTAACCAGGGGCTTGAAGAAAACTCTCCTCATTGGTGGAATTTGGTTACTCAGTATTCTGTGCCGATGTGAAGAGTGGAGGTGGAGAGAGCTTGGGAGAAGAGAGTTCTCGGTCTTCTACCTTCCAGATTTGAAACAGACACACATTGGCTTTGAGCACCAAGTTACCACATCACCACCATCATCTTCTTCTTATTCATCATCATCACCACCATGTCATGATCACTAATATTTTCAGAGTACTTTAAGGTTTTTTTTTGGCTTTATATTATATACCTTATATGTATGTATGTATGTATATGTGTTTGTACATACACCGTATATTTCAACTTATCTTCACAACAATCCTGTGAAGTAGATGCTTATTGTGGTTCAGTCATTTTTCAGCCTTGTCTGACTTTTCATGACTCCAAGTGGGGTTTTCTTGGCAAAGATAGTGTAGTGGATTGCCATTTCCTTCTCCAGCTCATTTTATAGATGAGGAAACTGAAATGACTTTCCCATGGTCACACAGCTATTAAGTACCTGAGGCCAGATTTGACATCAGAAAGATGAGTCTTGATGACTCCAGGTCTGACACTCTATCCACTGTGCCGCCTAGCTGCCCAAGTAGAAGTTATTATTGTATCCTTATTTTATGGATGAAAAAATTGAGAATGAGATAGTTGAAATATCTGAGGCAGAATTTGTACTCTGATATTCTTGACTCCAAGTCCCTATGTCCTAAATCACATAGTAACAAAGTGAGGATGTGAATGTGTACAGTTCATCGGAAAAGGTCCTGAATTTGGAGTCAGAAGACCAAGGTTCAAATCTTGCCTTGAGGTTGTTTAATAGTAGAAAGAACACTGGATTTGGAGTCAGAGGATTTGGAATCAGTTTCAGATTGACCTTTAACAAGTTACTTACACTCTCAGCCTCAGTTTATTCATCTATAAAATGAAGAGGTTGGACCCAATGACCTCTACCCTCCCTTACAATATTCTGTGCTTCTGTAGTCCTATATCTGTTACATTGGGCAAGTCATTTCATTTCCTTGGGTTCCAATGTCCTCATCTGCAAAATGAGGTTTTTGTTTTTCCTTTTGCTACATCAGAAGTTTTTCACCTTTCATTGAGTCCTGGACCCATTAGGAATTCCAAGGAAGCCTATGGATCCTTTCTTAGAATCATGTTTTAAAAGGCACAAAACAAAATGCAAAGGATTACAACAAAGGAAATTAATTATATTGAAATAGTTGTTGAAATTTTTTTAAAAATTAAGGAGTCCAGATTAGAACCCATGTTGCAGATAATGTCCAAATGCCTCCTAGCTCTAAATCCTCTGTTCTTCTGAGCCCAGGTCCAGTACTCTTTCCATTACCTTCTATTGTCCTTTGGATCAAGAGAAGGACAAGCCCCAGATACTTTCTCCCATGTTTCCCTGTAGGGATAGAGATGCATTGGAATATCAAACAAATGTCTAAACAAACCATTACTCAGTTTTTTCCCTAAGTCAAGCCTGCTCAATGTCAATGACCCTACAGATCACATCCAGCCAACCTCAGTGTCAACAGTTCAGGAAAGATGGTGACAGCAGAGAACTGAAGGAATAAAGATAAATGATTCAGGGACCTGGTTCATGCCACTTTTCTTTTAACCCAGTCTCTTCTCTCTCTCTCTCTCTCTCTCTCTCTCTCTCTCTCTCTCTCTCTCTCTCTCTCTCTCTCCCCACACACACACTGCCATATTCCACTTCTGTGATGAATGGTCCTGTGCATAGGTGTATAGTTACACCAAGACCACATTCTATGCATGCTTCTGGTCCTACTGAATAACTTTCTACTTGGTGATGATGGTGGGCCAGAGGAAAAAAGAAATGTTTCCTCCAAAGACTGAGCCCTTAGAATCTTATTTCCCCTTCCCTTGTCCCATGACATCTCTCTTCTTGCTGTGTCTCTTCAGGATCACACTACTATCCAATAGTGCATTTGGTGATCAAAGAATCATAGATTAAAAACTGGAAGGAATCTTATAGGTTATCTAATACAATTCTCTCATTTTACAAATGAGGAGAGTGAGGCCCACAGAGAGTGTCTTACTCAATATCCCATAATTAGAGAGTGCTGAAGGCAGAATTTGAATTCAAGTCACACTGCTGCTTTGAAATGACCATCTTATCCTGCAAAATATGGAGAAATTAACAAGGGGAAGTGATGTTTTATTCCTGGGCATGTCATTTAACTACTTTCTGGCTCAGGTAACTCACACAGTATCACAAATTTATAACTGGATGATAATGGTATTCATTTTACCTTTGAGTAAACTGAGGACCACAGAAGTAAAGTCATTTGCCCAAGTCACACAGATCACAAGTGGCAGAGCTTATCTGCTAAGTCATAGAAAGTTTGGAATTTGTACTCCTGGAAGGAATTTCCATATGCACACATATTCATTAATGAAATCAATATGTAGTTCTTTTTTCTCCCTTATCTTTTGTTTAGGGAATATGCTATTATTTGCTTCCCAGAAAGGGTTAAGTAAGGCACCATCTTGGTTCTTGAAAACATTTTATGTCGTATGGGCATTTTTTTTTCTTTTGAATATTGTATAGAATTGGTTTGTGAATCCATCTGGTCCCCATGCTTCCAATTGTTCATTCATTACTAGCCTATTCAATTTCTTTTTTTTTTTCTGATATTGGTTTATTTAGATTACTTTTTCCTTGTCTTGGCAATTTAGATCTTTCATCCTTTTCCATATTCATCCATTTTCTTTTTATTCTCAGTTTTGTTGTGACACAGATACATTTGATTATCTCTGGATGTTTTGTTTACTTCTATTTTCATTGTTCTCCTTCCTGTCCCATTTTAAAATTTTGGTCATTTGATTTTTTTGAATTAAATTTGAATAAAATTAATATTGTCCTTTTCAACTCTCCTTTTATTGTCTGTTTTGCTCATTTCTCCTTTAATTCTGGTGATGTCTGGTTTTATCCCAGTGGTAGGGTTGTTATTTTGTTCATTTTAAAAAATCTAACTGCAGATAATTTATTTACATTCTCTCTTTTTTTTACTTTTGTTAATACGAGTACTTAGCAATGTAAATTTACTTCTGAGAATTTCTTTGCTCATATCCCATAAATTAGATGTTATCTTCATTCTGTAATTATATTTAATATAATCTTATTATTTATATAATCTTATTTAATTTTTCTTGATTAATTATGGCTCATCTGCCAGTGACATGTACAAGTATTCAAGCATGTGATCAAGAACAAAAGAAAGACAGTACAAGCAAAATCCGAAACAAGAACAATAAACATAATCTCCTTCAAATCCTCTGGAAATAATTAAGCGAAACAGCAAAGAAGTTGTGAATAATTAGATATGCGTTTGTTCACTTCTGGCTTTTTACTAATTGCTTAAAGAAATGAAGGCTGTGTTCATCAACTTTTCAAAGGTTGTGGCAAAGTCACCTATTATCACAGGAGTTTTGCTGATGTTTAATTTGTCTTCATTTGCATATTTATAGTCAATCGATTGGGGGTTTTTTTTTCTTCTTTGCTCTACTACATCGATTCACACAAATTGTATCATATTCCTTTGTATTCTCTGTATTCATTATTCTGTATAATATAATATTATTCTGTTATAGTTATTTCCACAATTTATTCAGTATTCCCCTAATCACTGAACATAGAGCTGATTTCCAGGTGTAGATTTTTTTTTTTGCTGCATAATTTTATCTTTAATCCAAACACTGCTTTATGTCATTTTTTAATTCTTTATTTAGGTGGGTATCTTTTGTTTACATTTTTCATGTTGACCAATATTATTGTACTTTGAATAGTAAATGTAATGCTTAGGATTTCTGACTTTCTGATTTTTTTATTTGTCATTTTTTAAAGTCTTATTGATAGGTTTTGTTTTTAGATTACACACATTTACAGATTATTCATCTCCTGAGAGGTCTCTTATGAAAAGCAAAACATAATACAGTGACTATATCTGAAACTGCATAAAATATTTCACAACTGTAGCACCCCTCTCACCTTTTGCTTTAAAAAAAGAACATAAACCTCCCATCCCCCATCCCGTTGGAATACAGAAAGGAAAATAAATTTTCTTGGTAACAAATATGTATAATTAAGCAAAACAAATTCACTCAATAATTATATACATACATACATGCATACAGATGATAGGCATATATAATGTGTAATGCATATGCATATATGCATGTGATATATATTATATATCATCTGTACATGTTATATGTATACAGTCATTGGAGGAATTTTGTATATATGGTATGTGGTATGTCTATCTATCTAGATTATTATTCTTACGGTCTACACCCTATATGCATTAGCTCTCTGTAATAGACAGTATTTTTCATTGGTCCTCTGGAATTGGATACTCATTTTATTTATCATAATTCTCACTGCTCTCAAAATTATTTTTGCTGTTATTCTACAAATTGTTTTTCTTGCTCTCACTTCATTGTTCATCAATTTGTAGCTCTTTAAAATTATTCATGTTTATAATATTGTTATAATATAAATTGTTCTTTATTTAAAACTTCTTTGTATTCCAAAGGGTCTTTTAGCAAAATGTGAGGCAAAGTCCTTGGCTGAGAGGGTCAGGCAGGGGAAGAGATGGAGTCTTGAGGAGAGGAAGCTTGAAAAAAGAGGAAAGTATTTGGAACAGATATTATTGGGAGTAGAAATACTAATTGATTAGAAAAGTTTGCCTTCCTGTAGGAAAGACAAGTTGAGATTAAATAATATGAATTTGTAGTGGATCCAAACAATATGATTCAGTAGCACATGAATAGAAATGGAAGAGGTCGATGGTGAGAGTAATCTAGAAATCTAGGTTTTTCCAAGGGGGCAGGTAGGTGGTACAGTAGATGGAGCACCAGTGCAGGAGTCAGGAGGACCTGAGTTCAAATCTCACCTCAGACACTTGACACTCACTAGTTGTGTGACCTTGGGCAAGTCACTTAACCCCAATTGCCTCATCCTGGGTCATCTCCAGTCATCCTGATGAATATCTAGTCACTGGATTCAGATGGCTCCGGAGGAGAAGTGAGGCTGGTGACCTGCACAGCCCTCCCTCACTCAAAACAAAGTCAAGTGCAAGCTATGTCATTATTTCTCTGATGGCATGGTCTTCTTTGGCAATGAAGGATGAATACACACAGAAAATAAGGAATTTATGAGTAGAGGATAACATAGGGTTAACTTGCTCCACCAATAGGTTGAGATAAGAAAGGGAGGAAAGATGGTGTGGAAATAATAGTCTGGGGGAAAAATACCTGAGAGATTTAGAGAATGAGAATGACATAGGGAAAGATGGAATGATGAAAGATCATGATCAGACAAACTATTACAGGATAGTTCCAGCTTCATTTTTTCCTAGCCATTGGTGCAGTTAATTGATATTTTTCTGACGTCTTTGCTCAGTTTCTCTTCATCAATAATGTATATTCATTGTCTTATAGATTTCTTGTTGTTCCAAGTTTTTGGAGGATCCATGTCTATTTGAATAAAAAGTATAGTTCCCTACTTTTCCCATTAAACTTCTTCCTCTATTCAAGACTATAATTTCTTTGTCATTTGGTTTATTGCATTCCATTTTAAAGTGTTGGATTTTGTACTGGGTACCCTCTTGTGGCCCCTATTTTTCAGCTTCCTGTTGTGTGTTGTCCTCCCCCATCAGACTGTAGGCTCCTTGAGGGCAGGGATTGTCTTTTTTCTTATCTGTATCTTTAGAACGTAGCACACTGACTGGCATATAGTAGATGTTTAATAAATGTTTATTGACGATGTCAACTTTGGTGAGAAGAGTATGTCACTTGCCCTCTTTCCACCTGGAATGTTTTGGCAGTCCTTACCTCCTAACTCAAATTCAGTGTCAGATTTTATATTCTTGGGCTTAAAGATCACTATAGATGGTGACTGTAGCTATGAAATTAAGAAATGCTTGTTCCTTAGAAGGAAAGCTATGAAAAAGCTGTGCAACATACTAAAAAGCAGAGACACCACTTTGCCAGCAAAGCTCCATATAGTCAATGCTATGGTATTTCCAGTAGCAATATATGGCTGTGAGAGTTGGACTATAAGGGAAGCTAGGTGTAGCAGAATTAATCCTTTTGAATTGTGGTGCTGGAGAAGACTTTTAAAAGTCCCTTGGACAGCAAAGGGACCAAATCTGTCAATACTTAGAGAAATTAATTCAGGCTATTCATTGGAAAGTCAAATACTAAAAGTACTTTTTAAATACTTTGATCACATAACAAGAAGATGGGACTCATTGGAAAAGATCCTTATGGTGGGAAAGATCAAAGGCAAAAGAAAATTAGAACAGCAGAGAATGTGATGGACAGATAAGTGTCATGGAAGCAATGAATATGAATTTGAACATATTTCAAGAACTAGTAGAGATAGAAGAGCTGGTGTGCCATGGTCTATGGGGTCATAAAGAGTCACACATGACTGAATGACTGAAAAATGACATACAGCAACTCAAACACAAGCTAAGTGTGAAAAGACTGAGTCTTCTTTTGGGAGGAACTTAGATTTGTTTTTTGGTTTTTTTTTCATTTTTTGTTCTAAACTGAAAAACCAAGAAAATGGATGTTTCCCTATCTATAGCCAAACAAAAACCAATAAAATTAATTGTACATGAAATTGCAGGTTTCTGTTATGTACAACTTACTTTTCTTTTTAAGTGTATTATAAATTCAACCTATAGCTTTTAAAAATGTTTTCCTTGTATGACTTTCTTTCTGCTCTATTTGCATTTCTTTTAAAGATGCCTCAATGATACTTCTTATCTTTTTATTTTTGGTCACATTATCCATATTTCCTCTCAGCCTCCCACCTCCTTACTACCTTGTTGTTGAATCCTTTCAGGCCTGTCTGATTCTCTGTGACTCCATTTGGAGTTTTCTCAGTAAAGATACTGGAGTGATTTGCCATTTCTTTTTCCAGATCATTTTACAAATGAGGAAACTGAGGCAAACACAGTTAAGTGACTTGCCCAGGGTCATGCAACTAGTAAGTGTCTGAGGCCAGATTTGAACTCAAGTCCTCCTGATTCCAGGGTCAGTACTTTATCAATTGTGCCACCGAACTGCCCTCTTTACCACCTAGGGGGGAAAAGCCAACCAAACAAGGCCCTTGTAACAAACATTGTCAAGCAAAACAAATTCTGTGTGAGTCTTTTCAGTTCTGATTCAGCAGATATTCAGAAAGCAGAGATGGAAAATTGTTCCAGAATACCTACCCATGCATCATAATCCACAAAACTGATTGAATTGGGTCAAGTAGATTGTATAGACACATAAAGACTGGAGTCTCCCTAGTCTGCCTTGCGTTATACATGTAACAATAGATTTAGAGGGAAAAGCAAAACCAAACCAAACTATGTAAATAACCCACCCATACACACACACACACACATACATATACACATACACACACATACAAGTGAGCTAGTTACCTGGATGAATGAGTGTTGGGCTAGCTTAAGCATGCATGAAGGCGATATAGAAAACCTCATAGAATCCAGAGCAATAGATAAGAGCATTTCCAGGCTATAGTGGAACAAATAAAGAAGACCGTTGGGAGAAAATGATATTAAAACAGGAAAGTTGAAATGAGAAAAAGGGAAGGAAACTCACTAGGCAGAAAGGAAGCTCCTAATGGAATGTAAAGTTGGCTGAGAGCTTTATGAATTTCAACAGTAGTCAGACCATTAGGTGAATGCTTTTAAGTTCCAAATTCTCACTGTGATTTTCTTCCTCTTGAGGAAATGGAGAGTTCCAACGAGCAATTTTTATGACTATTGTTCATTCGAGGAGACTCATAAAAGAAGACTGAAAGCCTTGTTCCCGTTGCATTGTTATCATTAAAGATGAGTAATAATTCTTGGGCAGCTAGGTAAGGCCATGGATAGAGGGCTGGGCCTGGAGTCGGGAAGACTCATCTTCCTGACTTCCAATCCTGCCCCAGACAAGTAGTACCTATGTGATCCTGGGCAAGTCATTGAACCCTGTTTATCTCAGTTTCCTCCTCTATAAAAATAGCTGAAGACGGAAATAACAAACTACTCCACTATTTTTGCCAAGAAAACCCCCAATAGGGTTATGAAGAACTGGATATGACTGAAACAACTGAACAACCACAGAATCACTTTTGGCTTTTAATTGTCTAATCCCTTTTTTTTTTACCTTAAGAATGACTAAGAAACTTACTTCTGCCCAGCTGAAATTTGAATAAATCAACCTCATGACTACCGAGAGAAAATTGGGGTGTAATCATAGCATCATGGAGTTAGAGCTAGAAAAGTAATACCATGTAACCCAGAATGGAGAACCTGGCATCTCAAGTCCCATGTGGTCTTCTAGGTTCTCAGGCGTGTTCTTTTGAATGAGTCCAAGTTTTGCCAAACAAATTCTTTTATCAAAGGGAATTGTTCTATAAAGTTTTTATTCAGTCAAAGGGCTGTACTTGAGGACCTAGAGGGCTACATGTGGCCTTGAGGCTGTAGGTTCCCCACCACTGATCTAACCATTACCTCATTTTTGATGATAAAAATAGTGAGACCCAAAAACTTAAAGGTCATATCCAGAGTCATCGTGGAACCACTATTCAAAGCCGTACTAAGCCCAATGACCTTTTGACTACTCCCATATAGTCCCCTCAAAATAATTAGTAGCTCATTGGAAACTTTCCACCACTGCTGACACCAGTACCCTACAATTAATTTATTACCCTCTCATCCTTAGTTTCTTCATCTGAAAAATGGCAACAATATCTTTATTACCTAGCTCTCAATATTGTGAGGCTCAAATTCTGTGAATGTATTGAAAATGAGAAAATGCCAACTATCTCCTCATTTTTGCAAAAATGACTAGTTGCTTGATGAGTAGGAAGTATAATCCTTTGGGGGAAAGAAATGCCAAAGTGTAATGCCGAAGAGTTTTAAGGACAACAGAATTACGGTGGAGTTTGTGCCCTCCTTTGATTGAAAACTGAAAGGCTTCTTAATACATTAAGTACATTAAATTTTAATCTGTTATATAAATATGTTCCTGTTTTTATCTCATTCTCATTTAGCATGGTAGCATCTATCACTATTACTATTTTCTGATTGAATATTGAACTACAATTTTACTATAATTACTATAAAATGTTCATTTATTTTAGAAGGAGAATTTCTGAATATGAAATATTAGGTCATAAATTCATAAGTCACAGGAAATCAATTATCTGTTAAAATTTAACAATGAATTGTTTTATAGTATTAACGAAACTTTTTTGATGTATTGCACGCTAATTTCACAATAGCTCTCCTACCTTTATAGAACCCTCCTTCCATATAACAAAGAACAGTTAAGCAAAGCAGACTCATTCTAAATCATCATTTCCACTAATTATTAGCCTTCTACGTTTTGTAGCTAAACTTACCTTGTAGGCTTTCTATATGAGTTATCTCCACCTTCTCTCCTCTCTCTCTCTCCTTAACTTACCCTTACAATCTGACTTCTGACCTTAGCATTCCATCACAATTACTCTCTCCAAAGTTACTAATGACCTCCTAGTTGCCAAATCCAGTGGCCTTTTCTCAGTCCTCATTCTTCTTGACCTCTCTGCAGTCTTTTGACACCTGATCACTCTCTCCTTGATATTCTTTTTCTCTAAGTTTTTGGGACATCACTGTCTCTTGGGTCTCTATTTCCCTATCTCTCTGATTCTTGTCTTCTTTGCTTCATCCCCCTCCAGATCATGCCTCTAACCATAGGTATCCCTCAGGCTTGTCTCTGGGAATACCTCATAGAGCATCCCAACAAACATTCTTACTGGGACTGTAGCACTGAGAAATGCTCACTGTAAATTCTTATGAAAACTGAACTTAATATTTAATTGTATAAGAGATAATGTGTATTGATTCTTCCACCTTTTAAATAAAAACTGAAGCAAGAAGGCACTTACAACTGGTGCCAGCCCACAGGGTTGTCTAGTGGAGATAGTTTTCTCAGTTTCTTGATAGAGATTTAAGCCAAGAAAAGTACACACTGTTGGGCCACTATGTCTCTCAAGTACTGGAGGTGAGCCAAGGAAGATATTGTCATTCATGGCAATCAAATCAAACTGAGCTTCTTGTTGGGCAAAGGACACAAAGAGGGACTATGTGCTGAATCATCATCCCTCTGGCTCCCAGGATATCCCAGATTTAGGAAGTGAAGAAGCATGCATGATCAGCTGACAGATGTGTATGTAAGGTTTTAGGAAAAGAAATACCACATACCCTATCACCAAAGTGTTTCTAGTGGCACTTTTTGTGGTAGCAAAGAATTGGAAATAAAGAATTAAATAGGCATCATTTGGGGAGTTAATACAAAGTGTGGCACATGAGTGTGCTGTGAAGTAAGTACTTTTCTCTATTTGGCAGGTTAGATTGCTCTAGATTTTTATTATTTTATCAATTATTATTAACTACTTATTAATTTATTATAACTATTTTTCATTAGAACATTTACTTTATTAAGTCTACAGGTTAGGAGATAGTCTCTTTAAAAGACTGTTCCATTGTGGGGTAAGAGAATTATAATTTTATATAGCAGCTGAAAGAGAAAGAAAAACTCTCTGTGTGTATTTGTGCATGTATGTGAGTACACATGTATATATTTGTGTGTGTCTGTGCATGTGCAAGTGTATTTGTGTCTGTTTGCTGCCCGTACTGGAAAGGATAAGGGTAGGGGAGTAAAGTAGGGTGAATGGACATCAGGATGTCAGGGCAATAGACCACTGAATATCAAATTTGATATGCATTGTGATATATGAAACAAGGAGGAAAAATAGTCAGGAACTGAGGCAAGGATTGGCACTCAAGGTCACATTTCACTTTAGGGTCAATGGCTGTTTAATAACAACAAATTAATCCTGCTTCCATAAAGGTGGCAGAATATTATTGTGTCTATGAAAATGGAAAGTACAGAGAAGCATGGAAAAAGGGGAGGGAGAAGAACTAGGAAAACAATGTACACAGAAGGTATTCCTCTAATGTCCACTGCCATTTAAAAAAAAATAAACTATTTAATTAAAGAGGGGTACAAATGAAACTACACACTTAAACATGACAGAAGCCTTTCATGGTAACTCTTGGATATTACAACAATGGGAAGCATAGGAAATAGTATAAAGTTGACACAGACACAATTCAATCTAGTCCTGTAACCAAATTTGGGCAAAAAGTCATTTAAATTATTGTAATTAATTATTAAGCTATTTTAATTAATAAATTATTTTTTAAAAATTTCAGTTAATAAGCACTTTTTCTCCTCATGCCTCCCCTTAAAGAAAAAAAATATAACAAATATATATAGTCAAACAAAACAAATATCCCATGTCTAAAAATTGTGTGTCTCTTTCATATTCAGTCCATCACCTCTTGGTCAGGAGATGGGTAACATTCTTCACCATCAGTCTTCTGCGATCATTTAAATTAAAACTAACTTACTCTTCCCTAAATGGCTTGCAGATGGAAACCACTGCAGTGAATTGTCAAGTAGGGCTTTCTTCATGTGGCTATAAAAATGTGTTTCCACACAGCACATATTTAAACACTGGAAAAGACTGCCACAATAGACTTTAATTTCTCTCACTTTTATGGGTACAAGAGCTAGATTCAGCTATCTCAGCTATGCAGGATACACACTCCTGCTAGGGGTGCCAAGTCTAATTCACTTTGTCTTGAAGTATATACAACTGGTTTGTAGTAGTTACAGGAATATTTTCCTTGGGGTGCCAGATTGTGTTAAGTATTTCCTCTCTCTTGCTCTCTCTCTTTCTCTCCTTCATTCACTCCTTCTCCTTCTCCCTCTTTCTGTCTCTCTCTCTCTCTCCCCTTCCTTCCTCCCTCCCTCCCTCCCTCCCTTTCCTTCTTTTTTTCCCTTTCTTCCTTCTTTTCTTTCTTCCTTCTTCTTCTCTTCTTCCCCTTTCTTCCTTTCCTTCTTCTCTCTTTTTAAAATAGGGAATAGTGTACTTGGTTCTTTTTTTTATATAAAAACTTTTATGTGGTAGCCATAGGAACTGCCTGGGTTCTTTGGAGAGGTACTCAAATATTAGTCTTTATAAGATGGTTGGTGAATCCCTGAGAGGAGGGATTTCGTGCATTTAGCTGTAGCTATAGATTTGGGAGGTGCTATCAAAGATAGTTTTTGGCAAAGTTACCAAGAATGGGGTATAGCTCCCAGTAGAAGTCCAGCAGTCATCAATTATTTCTTTCATTAGCAATCTAGGCACAGGAGTGGAATCAATTGCAGGACCTCTGTTGGAAGGGATGAAGTACTACAAGCAATTCACAATGCTCACAGATGTTGCAGGGCCCATCTTTTTCCCCTAGTAGCCATGTTCTAGAGCAGCAAGGAACAGGTTGATCAGAATGATAATACCATGGTTAGTTAGTGTCAACCTGAAAGTTTGGTTAAAGGAGGCAAACAAGCTAAGTAATGTAAATTCACATTGTTTTATTCCCTTAAAGCTAGCAGATACATGTACACAGAGCCAAAGCTTAAATTTTGAGAGTCTGATAAAAGAATGAGAAGCCTTTAAATATATTTTAGAATAATCCCAACTCAGGATATCTATGTTACTCAAATTTATGATCTCCATATATGTTTAACCATAGTATGAGAAAGAAATTTTCTTAATTGAATAGGACAAGATAAGAGAGTTGACAAAGTGTCAATCAAAAATACAACCCAGGGTATCTGTGTTTCCTTTACCATTAACATGCCATAACATAGTATATGTTCATAAAATATTAAGATAAGAAAAGTTCCACTATCCAGGATAGTATCTCAAGTTAAGGGCCTCATTCTTAATGGTCATAAACAGAGGAGAAATGTTCTTCATCAGCTCCATCTGGCCTTGTTGACACAGAAGAGGCATTCTCTGAGTTTACTGAGAGAACAAAGAAAGGAATATCTGTTAGGCCAAGGTGCTTCATCTGGTTGATTAGTTCAGGCATTGGCCTTTATTGGCGTTCAAATGATCTTCAGTTTTTGTTATTAGCTATGGCCATGTCCTTGGAGCACTTGACACACTAAGCCAACTTAATTGTAATTGTCAACAGTTTTAAAAGGCTTGAACCATTTCTGGTCTGTTTCTGACAGATGTGTCTGACACAGATTACCTGGTCTCAACCAAGCCTGTTCTTAAGGTATGTACTTTTGCAACCTGAAGCCCAACTTTGAATATGTTCCCTGTTCCCTCCCCAACACACCTCCCTCACCTTCACACCAGGCAAGTTTCTAGTATCCTTTTATCTGTTTATATTACCACATAGTATGTATATATATTTCTGTTTGCCTATTTGGCATACCACGTAAATAAATAAATAAAGTTCTTGATTGTATTAGCTTCCCATTTTCTGGAAATTTCCAAACCTAGGTCTTTATTTTAACTCAAGCAGTGAGGCCTAATAAAGCCCACCACCTCTAGTTGAATAAATGGAGAGGGGCAAATTCTTTTCAGACACCTCTCACCTTGAGTTCCCAATAGGAAGGATCTTTTCTTTCTTTTGTTTGCTGTTTGCACAGAATGAGGACCTTGCCTTAAAACCATATCACTGACTCTCATTGACTGACCAACAATAGGTCCCAACTCAAGCTTCACTTGGTCATTGTTTGGGATGAATGGCTCAGAGTGAGCTTAAATAGCAATAATTTCTACTCCCTGAGGGTCTTCATTTCCCAGATTGATTTTTTTTTAATTAGGTAAAAGAGGCCATTCTTTGCCACATTTCTTCCTTAGCCTTAATCACTGAATGGTTATTGTCTCAGTTACACTGAGACCTATTAAAGACCTTAACTTAAAAAGGTCAAGGTCTCCCACTGCATCCTGGGCAGTTATCATGAACTATATCTGGCCACCGGATCCAGATGGCTCCAGAGGAGAGTGAGACTGGTGGCTTTGCACAGCCCTCCCTCACTTAAATCCAATTCACTTACAAGTTGATGCATCACCTTCCTGATGTCGTGGTCCTCTTCAAGAAGGAAGGACATACGGTGCATAAATGAACACATATTTGTCTTTCTGTCCATCTGTCTATTTAGTTATCATCCCTCTATGTACACATTGTTTCCCTTATAGCACAGTCCCTGGAATGTAGAAGAGGCTTAATATTACACAATATAATAATAAATAAATTTTTATTGAGGAAAGAATGTAATTTCCTTAAAGGAAGGGATTGTTTCATTTTTGAAACAATATGGCTAGCACAGTGCCTGGTAGTAATAGGCATTTAATAAGTGTTGATTGATTAATAAAGATCTAAGGAGTTGCCAGAGACCCTGAACCACGTATCTAATATCAAAGATAAGATTTGAACCTGTGTCTCCAATCTTAGCATTGTGGTTGCTACTATCTGCTGAGTTTTTAAAGACTTTCATCCCCTGGCCCTAATCTATCTCTTCTGCCTCATTGGACGTCATTACTGGTCCCACATTCTGTGATCCAGCCAAACTATCCTTCTCTATGTTCTTCACACACTGTTCTCCACGTCCTGTCTCCATGTCTTTGCAGTAACCATCCCCCAAGGTTGGAATGTACCCTGCCTAATGGAAGCTCTTTAAGATGCAGCTCAGTTACTTTTTTTCTTTATCAGAACTTCCGTGATTCCTCACCTGCTAGTTTCCTCCATCCCAACTACCTTGCTTCTTACTTCTTATCTCTCATTGAATAGAAATCCCTAATCCTGAAGAGGAAGCGCGCTAGGATGGTGTTATAGAAAGATCACTTGACTTTTAGTCAGGGGACACATATTGAAATCTGGCCTTACAGATTTCATAAAAACCTGGACAGATTCACATGACCTGACGCAAAGTGAAATGAGCAGGACCAAGAAACCATCTACACTAATAGCAATATGGTACAATGATCAGCCATGAATCACTTACCTATTCCCAGAAATATAATGGTCCCAGAATTTCAGAGGTTTCATGAGTAAAATTGCTATTCACACGCTGAGAAATAATTGTCTTATCAAGAATTCCACCTGGTGATGCGTGAATTTAGAAAAAAAAAAGATTTTTGTTTCATGTCATTTCTGATGTGTAATCTGGCCTTTAACCCCTTATGGAAAAGGGTCCCCTAGTAGATGCAGTCATACCTTAAGACAACTACAAAAGTCAGATTCAAATTTCCCCCCTGAACTCCTTTGGTTAGGTTAGGGTTCACAGCCTATCTGAAAACACCTACACCCCACCTATACCACACCCCAGCTTCCTTCTCTCATTTCCACATTTCAATTCCCTTTTCATCTTCAGTTTTCTTTATGCTTTATTTAATAAATGTTTTTAGTTGGTCTGCATCATCCGTAGGATGAGAAAATAATTTTCTCAATTGCTAAGAGAATCGATAAAATCTGAGTTGAAGATATCCCAGGATATCCATGAGAAAGAGTCCCCTTATGTAAGACAGCATCTGGGTTAATGGACCTCATCCTTTGTGAACCACACCTGGTCCAACAGTTTTTTGATACACAAGAAAAAAGCCTTTTCAGAACAAAGAAAAGGAGTCTGCTTTTAAATATGCTGATATCAAGTAGCCAACATCCCCCCACTGCCTGTATCCCCTCTCCAAGCAGTTTTATCTCTTATATTAGTCACCAGTATGATTTCAGATCATGTTTCATATAACTTCCACGGAAACAAAATTCAGTCATCCCTTACAATATGCAGAGAAATACATAGAGTTTGAAAGCAGATCAAAGTATACTATTTTTATTTTCTTTATTTTTTTCCCTTGATCTATTTCTTCTTTCACAACATGACTAATATGGACATTTGTTTAAATGATTGCACATCTCTAACCAAATTGCTTACTATTTTAGGAAGGTGGGAGGAGATAAAGGGAAGGAGAAAAATTTTCAAATGGATGTTAAAATTTGTCTTTACATGTACCTAAAAAAAATGAAATACTATTTAAAAAAAAAGAAATCTGGCCCACACCACGTACCATTTGTGGGATCTTGAGTCTTACTCTTTCTCTCCTTGGTAAAATGAAGAAGTTAGAACATATAATCTTTAAACAGACTTCTAGCTTTGACTCCTTTGACTATTAATTCTTCCAGAGTTAGTCATAAAGCATATTTTAATTAATCAAGTCATGTTTATTACTTAAAACAATTACAATTGAAATATATTCCCACTGGGAAAATGTTGCTTCAAGAATAAATTAAGATCACACTTAAGAATGTAGTAAAATGTGGCAATAAAAAAAAAAATAAAAAAAGCATCTTTATTGAAAAACATTATTTTTATTGTGTATATTGGCAATGATAGCAATAATAAAATTTAGTCACCAAATACATGTTTCAAATTAGAAACCACAAAAGTTCATAGGGGCTAAAACACAGAAGAAAGAGAATGGGTCAACTTTGCAATCCTCAATAGAGTTGCCCAATAGAGTTACTGTAGCTGGCTTAGAGCATGATTTTCTTTTGATGTCTCACGAAAGAAGGGAATGAAGCATTTCTATGTGCCAGGCAATGTGGTAAACACTTTACAAATAGCATCTCTTTTGGTCCTCATAGCAACCCTGGGAGGTAGGTGCTATTTATTAGGATTCTTATTTTATAGTTATGATTCTTCTTTTATAGTTATAGGTAAGTTATAGTTTAGAAAATTGAGGCAAACAAAGGTTAAGTGACTGACCCAAGGTCCCACAGCTGGTAAATGTCTAAGGCCCGATATGACTTCAGGTCTTCCAGATTCTGAGTCCAACACTCTATCTAGGGTACCACCCAGATATTAAAGGTCCCCCTGGAACAAAGAAACCAGTCCACTTGGAGATAATGAGATTAGTTTCTAAGGTTTTTAGCCTAGGGTGAAATTTGTTGTCTCCATAAAAATTCTCTAAAAATACAAATTGCAAATAGAATTTATTAGATGCTTCAAACCCTTAGGCAATATGTTGGTTGCCAACCCAGGACAATGATCTCTTAGCCAGTTACAAATATCCCCAAGTTTTTCTTTGCTCTGTCACATTTTCTAAAGCAAAGCCCAAGTTCAGGGGCCAGATGCAATTAAAATCATCTTTCTTTTATGTACCTAGCGATTTAAAAAGGCAAATAATGAGTAGGCAAAACTTTTAAGTATTGAAACAACACTTGGCAATGTAACCTATTGTTCAATGAGTGGAGAGTGGAATAGATTCACTATGGATCCAATGGCTTCTCCAAGTCAGAACTGACTCATTCTAAGCTATTTCTATTGGTAGGTTATGCTTTTGTTACTGTTACTTAATCATTTCAATAGTGTCTGACTCTTCATGACCCCATTTGGGAATTATTGGCAGAGATACTGGAGTGGCTTGCCATTTCCTCTCCAGCTGATTTTACAGATGAAAAAACTGAGGTAAACAGGGTTAAGTGACTTACCTAGGGTCACACTATTAGTAAGTAAGTGTCTGAAGCTAGATTTGAACTCAGGAAGATAAGTCTTCCTGACTCCAGATCTGGTCTTCTGTCCACTGAACCACCTCACTGCCCTGTTTAGATTTCCCATGTTTGTGGTTTTTCATAGATTGCGTCCTACATCTGGAATATTCTCCCTCTTCATCCCTGAATAAGGAACTCATAGCTCCCTTCAAGGTTCAGCCCAAAAGCCAGAACCAAAAAGGGGACTTTTCTGTTTCTTCTAGATATCAGTGTGCCCCATTTCCTTGAACTATATTGTAAATATGTTGTATGTGTTATTCACTTCTCCCAAACAGAATGTATATTCCAATAAATCAATTAGTTTCTCAGCCAATGAATAAGCCTTTTTAAAATACCTAATATATGCTAAGCATAGTGCTAGGTGTTAGGGATGCAAAAAACTTTAAAAAGAAATAGAATTAAACATTCTATACTCTCAATGATATTATAAATTTGGGATTTTACTTCTATGCTGATTGTTTAATCACCGAACAAGAGTTTATTTGAAACAATAAAACAGTAGACATGATAAAATTTTAAACATGTAAAAGAAAATGGTTAATGCTGTGATCTCCTTATTAGACACAAATTTCATTAACTGGGTTGAGAAGGAAAACAAAAATATTGAGATCAGTTATGCCCACTGAGCCTATGAATAAAACAGTAATCCAGCAGTAAACTCAATCAATCAATGAACTAAATAGTGGTGGAAGGATTTGGAGCATTTCAATAGGAAGCAAGCCTCTGAGAGTGAAGAACTCTTGGGAGTGGGGTTGTATTTGGGGAGAGTTTTTCTCTCCATCATCCTCACCCAAATCTAATCATGTCATAGTAGATTCCGGACTAGTAATAATTAGTGTACCCAGCAGGTATCAAAGACACTAAACCTGTAAGTAGATGAGTAGATATCCAGCCAGGAGTAATAGGTATCTGAGGAAAGGCAGCACGATCCCTGTGGTAAAAAGAAATGCTAGCTGTGGAATCTTCAAAGGCACTAACCCTTAAAGCTTAGCAGAGAGCTATACCTGTGGGGAAACTACCTCATGAAGATTTCTGAAGACAGAAAAGGAATTTCACTAACTAAGAATTGCAAATTACCCATTTGCCACCTGTGCTTTCTATGATTTTTACAATTTCTCTCATTACTTTTGTATTTTAAAATGTTTCCACTCATTCAGAATCTGTATGTATTTGTGGGAGAGTCTGCCACAGAATGTGAGGGGAATGCTCTTTTAGGAATTGTTTATGCTATGTTACTTGAGTAAACAACTTTGCTGAAAAACAATCTGACTGATTGTTACTGGGAGGCACACTGGTGGGGGCTTGTAAGTCTGGAAATCCAATCCCTCAAAATTATCTTTATATTCCTGAGAGTAATTGTAGTGGACACCTTTTGGGGATCTGACCTGCCAATGTGAGTAGGAGTTGGAGAAGTAGAGCTGTAGGAAATGCTACAGATAAATACACCATAAATACGAGATAATTAGGTGCAGTTTGGGAGGGAGGGAACTAGTAGTTGGATGTATCAAGAAAATTTCAAGAAGACAGTGCTTAAACAGGGTCTTGAAAGAAGTAAGATATACTATGAAACTGAGACAGGAGGAAATTCATTCCAGGCATGAGGAATAGGCAATAATACTGAGAATTAGAAACAGAGAAAAGGCCAGTGTTCTATCCACTATACCATATAACTGCCCCCCAAAACTGTATCAGAGAAATTTAAATCCAATTCTCAGACATCATCTTTTTAGCCAGTTTATTTCTCTAATATGGCTTTCTCTAATAAAGTTTCTACATTGTATTAGAAATAGTGATAAAAACTGTCTTTTTGTGTCACTTTTTTTTTGTACAGAACATGAATCAGAAGAAATGAATTGTGTTGGAGTCAGTTCATAACAACTCTGGAGATTGTTAAAATTTTAATGTGAACATTTACACCTCAGAAATTGGCAAAGGCTACAAAACAGGGCTTAATTTATTGTTTTGTTGATTGTTCAAACTTAGGAAAGTGATGGAGAAAATGTTAATAAAGCATGTTAAACTTAAAAATGCACCATGCATTTTATTTTGGAGAGCTGGTGGTTAAATACTTACTAACCCCTCCTCCCCTCCCAATAGTGCTCATCAGGTTTGACACGTCTCAGGAGCAGAATTTTAGCTACTTTTAACTATAATGACTGTGCTTGGGGCAAAAAAGGTTGAGGAGGCTAACTAAGATGTCACAGACTAAATGAATGTGCAGTTGTGCTGGGAGTGGGTGTAGCCCATGCCCTAGAGAGTTTGGACTTTCTCTCCACAGGGGTTAGGTGAGCCATGGTGATAGGGGTAGCTATGCCCAAGGGTGTTTGAGTTTGAGGGCACTGCTGGATGGTGGAGGTCCCTGACATGAGTCAGTGGAATAGCATTTGCAGTTAGGAGGAAGCGTACCTTACTTGGTAAAGAAGCATGCCCTCTCACATTCCAGTGTCCTGGGACAAAGCCCACATTAGTTAGAACTCTACTTAGGCTACTCTCTATCCCATGCTTGATAATTGTCCCAGGAAGGAGAGAAGACCTCTACTGCCTACGTCAGATTAACAAATATCTGCCTTGTCACCCCTCTGCAGAGAGCCTTCTGCATGACCTCTGTGGAAACAGGCTGAGGTTCTCCTCCCTCCCTTTCCCGTTGATCAGTTAGCATTTATTAAGCAACTGCTGTGTGCCAGGTGCCATGACAAATGCTGAAGATACAAAGACAGGTAAAGAAAAGCTATAGGTTGCCAAATAATATGAGGATATTACTTTAGTCTGAAGTCCTTGTTCCCACCTGGATAGAAAACCTTGGCCATAACTTCTTGAGCACATCAGTCTAAATCCTTTTCATTATCCTTCCCAAAGCTTACCCTATGTCTAAAACAGTCAGAGTTCAAGAAAGAATTCTGTTCTTCATGAAGATTGAATGAGGATGGTGACTGGGAAAGAGCAGGGCAGATTTCTTGATTGAAATAAGAATACTACCCTCCCAGCTTCTGGGATAAGAATTCACTGTTCGACAAAAATTTCTGGGAAAACTGGTTAACTGTGTGGCGGAAATTAGGCATAGATCCATGCCTAACACCGTACACAAGAATAAAGTCCAGATGGGTACATGATTTAGGTATAAAGATTGATACCATGAATAAACTGGA
>CM053770.1:216672695-216696782 GCA_028658325.1 Potorous gilbertii
ATGTAGAACCTATACAGAATTGTATGCTGTCATGGGGAGGGAGGGGGGTAGTAGGGGGAAGGTGTTGGGGGGATAAAATCTTAATTTTAAGGAAGTGATTGTAGAACATTTATAAATAAATAAAATAAAAAATTAAAAGAAAAGAAATAAAAAAAAAGAATACTACCCTTTTTGATAATGTAGGCAGTTTTTTTTTTAACTCTTCTCATTAGATTAAAGCCCTCTACATCTAATCCATAAGACTCTAGGAATAAATATTTCTACTGGCCCATGTTAGATGCATTCTCTCCTTGTCTAAGAGCCCATTTTAAAAACTATAGCTGTTGGATAATGATGAGATAAAAAGAAAAAAGACATCTTTGATTCATTCTGTTAATGGAAGTTTCACTTGAGTTCACCATCGGCCAGAAAAAAAAGGAGAATCCTAAAACTGGTAGTGAAGAACCACCCCATCCCAGACCTGACTACTGTTACATAATGCTGATATGTTGAGGCTTGATTGCAGTCAGTGCAGAAACTCTCCCATAAGTTGGCTGATGTGGCAAAGTTATAATTCAACCTTCCTCATCCTAATGGCTTCCATGATTGATAGTTAGAATAGATCTTCCTCATTAATCTTAATTGAACTCCCTTTTCTACTAGTCCATGCTTCCTGATGCCAGAGTACCACCAGCTCTGTGGCAGTAGCCATGGCAGACTCTTTGTCTGAAAACTCAATGTAAACCCAAGTCCCTTGAAGCACTAGAGGTGAGGAATCTGTGACTTTGAGGTTACATGTGGCCTTCTAAGTCCTTGGGTATGGACTTTTGACTGAGTTCAAATTTTACAGAACAAACCCTTTTATTAAGGGGATTTGTTCTGTGAAGTTTGGATTCGGGCAAAGGGCCACACTTGAGGACCTGGAGCATCACATGTGACCTCAGGTTCTTTGATCTGAGTGTACATATCATTACTCCTTTGGACTACCAACCTGCATTCTGCCCTGTGGGACAATAGGGGCCAGGGAAGCTTCATGTGACTTTATCCCTGATGCCATCTGTCCATCCTCCTCTTTGCTGGACTTGGCTATGAATATCAATAAACCATTTTGGCTGATATTAGTGTTGTTGCGTGACTTTCACCCAAATTCAGCTCTAAGTTTGTGTGACAAGTGGTTGAAGAAGGATTGAATAGTTTTAGGAAAATTGTTCTTCATAGTGTACTGACATTTTAAGTGACAATCATTCTCTCTGATGATTCAAACTTTTAACCGAACTTTTGCCTGGGCTCCCCAACCATGTTAAATCTAATTATATAATTTTATCTTTTATTTGGGAATGCTATAAATTTTGAGTGGAAATTGCTTGCATCAGAGAGAGATTTTCAGAGGCAGGATATATTTCTACCCATTTAGATTTTCTCTAGAAGCAGAGATACTTATAATTAGATAATTTGATTAATAACATTCATCTCTGGCAGGCTTGTACTTAACATGAAAATTGCTTCATTTTCTTTCACATCTCCTATCTGATAACACCTGTAGATTCCTATAATCACGCCTTGTGTAAGGACATGAATGGTCTGTGGCCTGTCCAATCCTCTCACAATGTAATAAAGGTGAAAATGGGTTGCTAGAATGGGGAATAGTCAACCCTCACATCATGTAGGATTTGTAGCCAGCACCTATCACCTGGATGTTTAAGACATCCTATTTCTTTCTGGATTTGGCTTGTTCCTCCAACTTGTTCTCATACAAGCAGGCCTAAATTCTGAGAGCTAGACCACCACCTTAAGGTTCCATTCTCTCAGAGACCTAGGGATAACCTTATTGAGGAAAACATGACTTCTCTTAATCACCACACTAGTTTCTGAGCCCCCATCCAATATACTTCCTATCAACACAACCAACCACTCACAATAGCTTCAATATTTCTAGATCTTAAACATAACCATTTAATTAATAAAGTAAAAAAATTATAGATACTAGTATGTTAAATAAAATATATACATACTCAAATATATCTCAATAAACCTATAAACTTATATCACATTTTGCTACTAATATTTGTTATTGTTTTTGCATCATTTCAGTCATGTCCAATTCTCTGTGACCCTATTTGGGATTTTCTAAGCCAAGATACTGGAATGCTTTGCCATTTCTTTCTCCAGCTCATTTTGAAGATGAGGAACTAAGACAAATAGAGTTAAATGACCTGCCCAGACTCACACAGCTAATAAATGTTATCTGAGGCCAGATTTGAACGAGTCCTCCTGATTCCAGGGTCAGCACTTTATCCATTATTATCTATCTGCTCTATGTTAAATAAGATTCATACATCTTAAAATACATCACAATACATATATAAACTTGGATCACATTCTTCCATTAATATATTCAATAGCTAGAAGAGTGGACACAGTTATAGAAACTTGGCATGGAAACATATGAAGGTATGATTAATATGGAAATATGTTTTGCATGACTACATATATATATACATATATATATAGACACATATACATATTAAACCTGTATCAGATTATTTGCCTTCTCAATGAGGGGGGAGGAGAAAGAGAGAGAATTGGAAACTATATGTTTGAAAAACTGAATGTTAATTGTTTTCAATGTAATTGGAAAAAATAAAATATTAAAAATATATATGAAGAATGACTTGCTCATATGCTTAGGGTAACACAGCTCTGGAATTCAAGGTTCAATGTTATCAGTCCACTGAGGAACATTTACATCATTTGAAACTCCATCTCTGTTCATTGCTTAACTTGATCTTTCCGATTCTTCAGCGAGGGAAATCCCCTTCTCTACTTGAACACAGACTTTATAAGCTTTTTCAATTAACAATCACTCTCAGAAGTGTGTTTAGAAAGTGTTTGCCCTTACTATAAATAGCAGTGCTCTTTAAGCCAGACAACTGCCAAATTCCTCAAACTGGCTATCTCTGGGCTACACAGGGATGTCCAGCCACTTATTCATTCATCTTGATGGGGAGCTGTCCAATCAGAATGGGAGACTGTACATCACAGGATACCAAAGTGGCTGCAAAGCGCCCCCCCCACCCTTGTTCTAATTCTCAAGCCGTTAGAAATGGCAGAAAACAAAGGTAATAAAACCCTTAGGCAAAGCTTTACCTTTCTTCAGCTCTAGGTGGTGCTGAAGGCTGGTTTAACCCTCGTTAGTGATAAACCACATCTATGCCAATCAGCTGAAGTACCAAGTAGACTTTGCAGTTCTAGAGTTCTATTATAATAATATTGACTAACCTTTAAATAGAACCTTACATAGAACCCGGCACTGTGCTAAGAGCTTATTTGATCCTAATAACAACACTGAGAAGTGGGTGTTAATATTATCCCCATTTTACAGATAAGGCAAACTGAAGTTAAGTGACTTGCCCAAGGTCACAAAAATATTTTAGGTCTATTATGAACTCAGACCTTCCTTACTCTAGGCCCAGCACTCTTTCCACTGTTCCAACACAGTAGTTTGCCTCCCTAGAAAATGTACTTCTTGACACAATTCTCAATTTTTAACAAATAAAAGAACTTCCTCTGTCTATTTATAACTTTATACTTGTCCCACATAACCAAGGCATCCATCCACATAGTTGACAAGATTCAAATCATCATATTCACAGAAAAATTTATTTTCTCTTCCAAACTGTTCAAAATCCCACTTATAAAGTATTTTTATTCATACACATTTTCTATTCATTTACATTAAACAAAGTTCTTTTTACATTCATATTAGCAGTCATCCATATGGGGGGGGGGGTAACATCTCATACCTTGTACAAAAATGTATATCTCTTCCTTTATATAAAGCACTTTTCTACCATTTTTAATCTACTTTTTAAATTTTTAATCACTTAAAATGTGAAAAAGGTCTTAAAGAAATATATATCTTATACTTGGAATACAAGAAACTACCTTCTCCTTAAATGGTTCAATTTCCTTCTCTACAAGAAAAGTGTATTTCTTATTGCTTAGCTCCAAATGTTTAATGGTCCTTCATGGGAAAAAAAAACCCCATCAAAAACTCTTAGTTTATTTACATGGAACAAGTTAATACTTGTGGTGTACCTCACCACCCGATGAGATGTGTCCTATGGCTCATGTCCTTAACCAAGGTTCACCCTGGAAACATAATCATGTGGCTCCTTTTGCCTTCTCCAAGTTCTCCCTTAGATTCTTTAGAATGCACCTTATGTCTAAGTCTCATAAAAAGAAAAAGGCAAAACAGATCTCAGATCCCATAAATGTTTTCAAGCTAACAATGTTAAATGAAACACAAGCTTTATTTTACCTTATGAAAATCACAAAACATAAAAGATTAAGATCCCAGAACCTGAGCAGTCAAAACAACTTTCTTTTTCTCTCTTATTAGTCTCACCTTCCCTAAAGATGAATATGATATTTTAGAATCAGAGGTGGGGAACCTGTAGCCTCAAGGCCACATGTGGCCCTCTAGGTCCTCAAGTGTGGCCCTTTGACTGAATCCAAACTTCACAGAACAAATCTCCTTAATAAAAGGATTTGTTCAGTAAAACTTAGACTCAGTCAAAAGGCCACACCCAAGGACTTCAAAGGCTGCAGTTTTCCCATTCCTATATCTAGATTTATAGGTTTACCGTTGAGGTGAGGCCTCTCCTCCTCTAAGAAAAAGGCTCTAGCCATCACTAGAAAGATGAACCACCTTTTTAATCCACATGATTCTACACTAACAAAGGGCAAGGTTCAGGTTTCTCCTTATCATTTTTCTGTCTTGCCTTTGGGCCTAACTCTTTCTTGGTTCAAAATCTCTAAGTTGTTCAAAATCTCCTCCTCTTGGGACACTCGTTGGCTGTGTAACTATAATCAAGTTGTAGGACTGCCACTTTAAGACTGGAGAGTATCGTAGTGGTGATGCAATCCAACCCTTTCATTTTACAGATGAGGATCAATTACGCTGTCCAAGGTCACACAAGTAGAATGTGTCAGAGGTGGGACTTTGAAGCTGGCTCCTCTTCCTCCAAAGAAAGTTGATTAACCTTCTGAATCACAGTTTTCTTATCTGTTCAGTTGGGGTGATCAAAGCCCTAGCATCTCCTTCACTGGGTGGTGGAGCTCAAATGAGATAATTATGTGAAGTATTTTGTCATAAGCATCACTATCATTATATTATTAATTTCCTACTTTCTTATTAACTTTATATTTTATGTGATGATCATGATGATAAGATATAAAGTTAGTAAGAGAATGGGAACTTGGTCAAATGTCATTGCTCTGCCCATCAAAAATTTCTTGCATTTTCTTGAGATGTGACAACTCTATTTTCTCAACTGCATCTATTAGGTAATTAACACATTTCTGTCAAGTCTTAAATCTGACAGAAACAATAAGATGATATTTGAAATTTATACAGCCTTTTGAGGATAGAGATAAGGACTGAACCTGTGGTTCCATTAGGATCACACATATATGGTGAACTCAAGCAGGTCCAAAACTTTTCTGCAAACTTAGAGGGTTTTCTTGAGTCCTGAGAGGTTAAGGGTTAAGACTGAAATTTATCATCGGCGAGGTCTGAATTCATATCCTCTTGGATTTAATGTCATTTCTTTGTCTACTGTGCTATGCTGCCTCTTAGATTGTCCTTTACACAAAATTCTTGACATGTCATTTGATGTTCACAAAAATTCTCTGAGTTTGGTTCTACAGATATTTTAGTCATTTTACAGATGAGAAAACTGAGGCCTGAAGTTTTCAAATGTCTTTACTTACGACACTACATGACCTGTGATCATACAGACAATAAGACTTAGTGGCAGGAATGAAATCCAAGTCTGCCCTGACTTCAAGTCCATGGCTTGTTTCCCTACATATAGTATTTTGGAAACCTTAAAACATTAATAAAGTTATTGTTGTTGTAGCTACACCACGTCTAACAGAAAGGTGATGTAGAAGAAAACATTCGATGATCTAACTAAATCTATTTACTTACTCTGGTCTAAGAATATTCATCATGTTAATATGTTTGTTCTGATGGCTTTTAAGCTGGTAGCATGACAGTACAAACATCTGGCTAAAAAACTGCAATTTCAATAGGCAATTTTGTTTCCTCCAGATTTTTGAAAGAGTTGATGTTGTAAATCTATAACAGTAGGCTATTAAAACATCAAAGAAATTTTGCACAGCTTTTACTGTGCCAAATGAGACTTGCATATTTGAAAAGTGATCTTTGATCCTCCTTTTCCCCATTTCTCTGGATATTTAAAATAATCTGCATCTTTTTTTTTTTTTTGCCAAATCTGTGGCAAAATGAATAGTTTCTGGACACTGGAAATAAGATTGTTGTTTTTTCAATCAAGACACAATCAACATGTTACTTTATGCCACAAAAGAAGTACAGTGTTCAGTTAGAATCACAGAATGTTAGATCTAGAAGAGTCCCTAGAAGTCATCTAGTTCAACTGGTCAGTTTACAGATAATTAAACAAGCCTGGAGGTGTAAATTGTTCAAAAGCAGATTGTGCCAAAATTGGGAAAACTTGAATCTGTCCATGATGTGCCTAACTCTCAGTCCAATGTTTTTCCATCCTATCATATTATTTTCTGGGAGACAAAGCTGGTCGAGAAAATATGTTATTTAACCAGAAGTCATCACTGCCAGACTTGAAATCAGTGGAATTCCTCCTTGAGTCCTTAATTTTCACTTGAGTGCTTTCCTTTGACTTTAAAAGCATATGATGTCTGACTAATGATATTGATTTTGCTTTAATTAAAGGCAGTTAATTGTATGTTTTCAACCTTTTAATATTACTGTAGCATTTGTTCATCTTGTTTTCATTTTCTTTTTGGCTCTGAAGCATAAGAAGACACATCATTTAGCTCTTTTTTTCCTGTCATTTTCCATCTGAAAGTGAGAATTAGCAGATGCAGTAAGCTCAATTCCAACATGACTGTTACCTTCTTAGAAGCCTGAGGGCTTCCTGGAGGATGGCTGAGTTATTTTCTTACCTTGACAGCTTTTGCAGGAGAACTATGAAGGAAACTACTAGATTGTTACCAAATAATGTCAATTTTTTTTACCCTGTCAAATAAAACAAAGTTCATGAGGAAAGCTGTACATGAAGAAACTTTTTGAATTGTTACAAACTCTAGACATATGCCTCTAATTTAAGGTAATTCTTAACTGTAGGACAAGATTCCCATGATTCAATCTCCTGCTTTATTAAAATGGATTTCACTGAATCTAATTCAAAGTCTGGTTTGGGGAACTAGCTGGTGTCACATCTAAAAAGAGCTCTTGACAGATTGAGAAATACTCTAAATATTTTTTTCTAAGAAAATACCTAGCTCAGGGATTTATAATTCCTAGACTTCTATCACATTTTACATAATATCTAATATTCCTTCTCTTAAATTACACAGATATTTACTGGTTAAGGAAAGTCACAATGCTCATGAAATATTTAATATATTCCATATATTCATTCAAAATTATCAAAACTGGTAGGATCCAATGGAGTTAAAACAATCAAGATGAACAGATTAATATTAATAATAAAACCATCAAAATTATACGATTGTATCCATAAAAGCTGAAAAATATTTGCATAATCATTCATTTTTCATAAAAACACAAAAAAATATAGATAAGCAGGCTTTTCTTTAATATGGTAAATAGAATTATTTAAAACCAAGAGCCAGAATTATACATAGTTGAGATAAACCAGAGACCTTTCAATGTAAGATGTTTGTTCCCCTCTAAGATCTATATGTCTTCATGAATTGTCTTATTGAATAGACATTTCTTACAGGCAGCAACGGATAAATATCTCTGGAATCTCACTCACCCTTTCAATAAGAGACTGTGATTTCCACCATGAGGGAAAAAAGACCAGACCTGGATGTTTGCTTCTTTCACCTACCTTTGATAGGACTATTGGGTTATATTTATAACTATCTGCCCACCGAAATATTTGTAGACTAGAGATATACTTTTTGGGATTTCCAAAAAAAAAACCAAAATGCTTCTCTAGTATCTTTTACTGATGATTACATGTAAGACTATCACAAATAGTGAATGAATTCTTTTATCCAAGCAAATAACTAACAGAAATCAGAAGAGTTATACAGATTAGAAGATACTAAAAATATTCAAGAATCACAAGCTCTTTAGCTGGTATTGACATGGAATCTAAGGTCAAAACAAGAGAGAAGGAATGATCTTATGCAAGTAGTTCTCCATAATCTCTTGAGTCTAAGGCATCAAGTTGGAAGAAATTCAAAGAAATCTCAAAGAACTGGGTTCCCCAATGTCTTTTCCACTCTAGACTGTCCTTTATCCACATCTCCCCTAAAATACCCTTCCATCAACTCCACAGGTATACAGTGTTATCTTAATATTATATCCTCCATTTAGGAGTCATATCTCCCTTTGCACACAGCAGCATGCAAAATACCTATATCTCAGTTGGAATTTAGGTTACATTAATAAGTTGAAGGGTAAAGCAAGAATTTCCATTATCATCACTTTTACCTAACATTATTCTGGAAATGATTCCTACTAAATTAAGGGTACAAGAATAGATAAAAAAAATTATCTTTTTTTTTCTTGCAGATGATATGATATACTTAGAGAACCCTAGAGAGTCAACTAAAAATTAATTGAAGCAATTAGGAACTTCAGCAAATTTACAGGGAATAAAATAAACCTATATAAATCACTAACAGGAAGAGAAAAAAAGAGAGATTTCATTCAAAATAGCTACACGTTGAATAAAATATCTAAGAGTCTACTTACCAAAACAAACAGAGAACCTGTATGCATGCAGGCACAAAATAACCTTACCCCAAAATAAAGTGGAGAGAGAACAATTGCTTAGTATTAGACTATGTCAATATAATAAAAATACAATACTATTGGAATTAAGCTACTTATATGAGCCCACACCAATAAAACTACCAAAAGATGAATTTAGAGAGCTAGAAAAATAATAACAATATTCATTTGAAGGATTTTAAATCTAAAGACAAATAAAGGGAAAAGTGAAATGGAAAGGTATCTAGGAGTTCCACATTTCAAACTATTTGTAAAATAAATAGGTTAGGATTATATGTTCTCTAAAATTTCTCTCAGTTCCAAAATTCTGCGTTTGAAGGAAGAGATATAGTTTCTGGAATGTGCAGACCCCAGTTAAATAAGGGTCCTTTTTGCTAACATCAAAAATATTGTGGTTTCATCTTTCAATATTGAAATCTTTCTCTAATCAACAAGTTACTGTGTGCCAGGCATTGTGCTAGGTCTTGTAGGTATAAAGATGAGACACTCCCTGGCTGAAGAAGCTCACATTTTAATAGGAAAGACAATATATGCCAAAATGGGTACATATAAGATGCTTAGGGCAGTTAGGTGGGCAGAGAGCTGTCTTGGAGTCAGGAAGACTCAACTTTCTGAGTTCAAATCTGGTCATTTGCTACTGAGTGATGCTAGGCAAGTTATTTAATCCTACTTGCCTCAAGTCCTGATCTATAAAATAAGCTGGAAAAGGAAATGGCAAATGATTCCAGGATCATTGCAAAGAAGATCCCAAATGGGGTCATGAAGAGTTAGATATGACTGAAAAATGACTAAACAACTAGATACATACAAAGTAGATAAAAAATAATCTTATAGAGGAATCAGAGGGATGAGGAAAGGTCTTTGGCAGAAGGGGATTATTGAGTTGATTCTTGAAGAAAATCAGGGACTCCAAGAGATGTAGATAAGGCAGGAGGAACAGAAATCAATCAATGAGAAGACACAGAGATGGGAGATTGAGTTTCATACACAAGGACCAGAAACTAGGCTGCCACAACTGGACTATATTGGAAATAATGTCTAAGGGGACTAGACAGATAAGAAAGGGTCAGACTGAGTTTCAAATGCTAAATACAAGCTTACTCAGGAAAGAAGAACTTGCTTCTAGCTGATTACCAAGATTTGAACAACAAAGAATAACTGTTTACTTCCTTATTCAGTGAGATGTCACATAGTATGAGGTAAAAATTAGCATGATAATATGATGCATTGTTTAAGTAGGATTATAAATTATGAAAACACTTGATAATTACTAGACAAGGCTCTTGGAACATAGATAGTTATCTAGTGGCAGATTAGGAAGCTGAGATGGAGATGAGATAAAACAAAGCATTCTAGCTCTTAGATTGTAAGTCATTAGTAGCAGCATCTCAGAGATAAATATTTCACTTCATATCATACCACTTCAACTCTACATGTTTATAAAAGCCCCAAATAAACAATGGGAAATACTATTTTATCTTATTAATCTTTCCACCCACTTCCTGAGTACTTGGAATCGTAGGTGTTCCATGACCTTAGCTTGGCTCTGGTAAAGGTAGAATAAAGACCTGAGAAGAATATGGGATGAATGGAGCATTTCAAGAGCGTCTTAGCGTTCCTGACATCTCTGACTCACACAGAGGTAGCCATTTTAATAATAGCTAGCATTATATAGCACTTTAAAGTTTGCACAGATTTTTCTATCTCATTTGATCCTGGACAATCCTGCAAAGTAGGGCTTATCACTAGTCCTGTTTCACAGATGAGGAAACTAAGTGTAAGGGAAGTCAAATGATTTTCCCAGGATCACACAGCTAGTAAGTGGGATAAATCTGAACTCAAGTCTTTCTGATTCCAGGTACAGCACTCGATCCACTTGCCTCCTAGCTGCCTATAATAAAATGGCTTCTCCAGTGCCATGCCAGGTAGAGAAAGGCACAGGACCAAAACCTGAGTCATTCATCAGTTAACTTGATACACTCCTAAGGCTTGTTTGCTTCTAGTTAAATCCCAGATCTCTGTCTTGCTGGTGAGCCTAGAGGTGCTTGAAGATGTAACTTTCATGGTTGAGGGAGTGTTACATGCAAAAAAAAGATGAATAAGTTGAGAACTTTTGTGGAAAGAGTACCAAAAAGGGAATTGAGAGGTTTGCCCTTGCACTACTTCCCCATCTGTAAAAAGGACATCAGAGTCAATGTCTGGGTTTCTTAAATTCAGGGGTCTGTGAACTTGGAAGGGGAACACTACATCTCTGTGGACTAAGTTTTACATGAAACTTAGTATTTCTTTCAATTATTTTAAAACATTATTCTGAGGAGTATTCACCAGGCATCATTTCAATATAATTAGCTTCCTATGTAATCTAATACATTATATTTCATGCATCTGTTATTCTGAGAAGGGGTTCACAAGCTTCACTGAACTGTCCAAGGCAGGGGTGGGGAACCTGCCACTTTGAGGCCACATATGAAGTTTAGATTCCCTCAAAGGGCTATACTTGAGGACGTAGAAAACCACATGTGGCCTCAAGGCTACAGATTCCCTATCCCTGACCTGAGGGGTCCAGAACACAAAAAAGGTTCAAGAAACTCTTGAACATGTTTTTTGGTAGTGATATTCTGTGATTTTATGGTTGTTAAAAAGTAATTCCTACAGGAAGTACAGGAATTATTGCTACTTTTAGAAGGCATTCATTATTTTCTCTAAAATATAAGTATAAAATCCTGAAACTTTATAGTAAAAGGAGTGACATTCTAGCTACTTTCACTGATTTTACAGATAAATGTTGACCAGACTCAACCTTTCATACTGGAAAAGTCAGGAATCATCAGAATTGGACCAGACTTCAGTTATTGTGTCTTCTAATGTATCCAACTTCTGATGGGGAGATGTCTAGTACTGGAAAATCCCTATAATCTCAGATGGTCCATTCCATCTTTGTATAGCTTTGGCTTTTTTGAAGTATTTTTTTGTTATTTTTTTCAATTAACAGGCATCTCTCCCTCTCTCCCTCCTCCTCCTCCTCCTCCTCCTCCTCTCTCTCTCTCCCTCTCCCTCTCCCTCCTTCTCTCTCTCTCTCTCTCTCCCTCTCCCTTTCCTTCTCCCTCTCCCTCTCCCTCTCCTTCTCCCTCTCCCTCCCTCTCTCCCTCTCTCTCTCTCTCTCTCTCTCTCTCTCTCTCTCTCTCTGTTCCCAGCCCTCCCCACCCAATCTTTTCCCCCACTGAAAAAGAAGAAAAACTAAGTGAAATATAGACCAAAGTGGGGAGAGACTTGTGTTAGGCAGAACTATCAGCAGGCTAAATAGTCCGGGTGTGGGATGATGAACCTACACCAAAGTGGTGATAGTTTCAGAGGAAAGAAGGGGGCTGCTGTAGGCAAGGTTCTTAAGTCAGTGCATTTTGGTTTAATTTTAACATTGGGACAAAATGAAGCATTCACAAGTCACTGAGTGTTGAACAAAAGAGGAGGTTTATTTCACTCTAATACTGCAAGGTTATACAACAAAGATACAGTGGTACTTAGATTCTCTTTCTGGAAACTGAAAGACATTAAGTCTAGTCAGTAAGTAATCGGTCATCATACCAGGGTGATTGGTATGGTCTTAGCCCCCACCAAATCTGAGAAGCCCCCTGTGGCTGGGATGAGACCAGATCAGGGAAGCTGAGCCTGATCAGGTCTTCTGGAGGTGGACAGTGGGAAGGGAAGAAGCTGTGGAGAGATAAGACTGAAATATGGTGTAACATCTTGATTGAAGTCAAATTTCTGTCAGAATGACTTTCATTTTCCTAGTAGTTTTTGTTTTAACTAAATATCTCCATAGTAACTTATGGTTTCTGATTTCTGGAACCCTGGATCATTGGGATCCAATGTTCCTGATTCTTCTTTGTCTAGTCTTTCCCATCCCAGATCCTTATCTCTGTTTTTTAATCGGTATCAGATGCTTTTGATGACTGCTGTTATATAACATATTTTGAAGACTGGAAGTGCTACCCGCCCCTTTCATTTCTACCTTTTTTCATTATTTCCATTGATATTCAAGATTTTTTGCTATTTTTCCAGAAGGGGTCTATTATTTTATCAAGTTTTGACATTTCTATAGGTGTTACATTAAAACTGTAAATTAAATTTGATAATATTGTCATTTTCATCCTATTGGCATGGCCCAATCATGAATACTGAATGTTCCTCCAGCTCTTAAAATTAATCTTGATTTCTTTAAGGGACAGTTTGTAATTTGATCTTTATCACTATTTTGTGAACTTTGTTGATTGATCTCTATATATTTTGTAATTATTGTGAATGAAAGTTCCCTTTCTATTTTTTTGCCTCTAGAAATATTTCTTTGTACCAATGAGCAGCCCACATATTCCACTGGCATTAAGCAAAATGTCAAGACATCCAGAGAAAAAACTCCCAGTACATTACGTATACCCTTTGTAAAGAATTTATGGGAAAAAAGTGGACAAGTAGCTAATCTTGAAATCTGGAGGGCGTACACATATCATGGTTCAACTGAAGTATGGAAGTATCAAATCTGAAAACTACCTCCTAGAAATCCTCCTATTCTTGGTTCCGCCCTTTGAGGCAAAGCAAAATAAATTTAATCTCTCTTCTAGAGTATTCTTTCAAATTCAAGCCAGCTGTCACATCTCTTCCTAAATCTTCTCTTTTTCAAGCTAAACACCCCTAAATCCTTCAACCAATTGTCATATAGCACACTTGTTAGCTTCCTCACCATTTGGATCCTTGTCCTTTAAGTGGACTCTAGCTTATCAAAATTCACCCTAGATCTTGTCACCCAGAATTGCAAACAATATTCCAGCCTGGGCTGATCTTGGTTAATAAGAATTCTCTTTAAAAATGCAAATGATTTTTGTAAAGTTAAACACCCACATTTGAACCTTAGCATGAATGAGCTCATTAACTCTCCCCACTGAGCTATCTAATAAAGGCATTAAAGAAAAGGGAATTTTAATAAGAGAGGATAATGATGGACTTAGAGAAAGAAGGGTTCTTAGAGGACATTTGCTCAAATCCCTTTCTTTTTCACATGAGGAATTGAGGTCCAAGGAAATTAAATGACTTGACCAATGTCATACAGGGAGTGAGTAGCAAACTGCAGGTGGATTCCAAATCCAGCATTTATTTTGTGCACCAATGCAGGACAAAAGACAGGCAATTCTCCCTAAGGAGCGTCTTGACAAACAGGAATGACAGCCATGGGAGAGAGATAAATGGTAATGTGGAACAGCCTGGAGGTCATCCCTGCCTACCTCTGCCAACCCACTGTCCTCCAGCTTCACCAGCAGAATAGTGACTCACATAATCTAACCATAATTTGGCTACAGGAAGTCCCAGCTGTACATAGTTTTCTTTAAGTCAGTTAACTTTCTCAAATATTTAGTTGCAATCACACTCTTCTGCACACATGGAATCAATAAATAAAAGAGTGGCTGCAAAGATTTAATTTGCTCAGTTTTTAAAGGAAAGAAGATACCCAGATTGTCGACTCAGAGATGAAGAAATAAGAAAACAAACAAGCCTGGAGCTGAGAAATTGTACAGTAGCCCAAGTTGACTTGTATATATATATATTACTCTGTGTGACACAGTAGGTGTAAGTTTCTGTGAAAAGGTTACCTGACAAACTTCTATAAGCACTTAAATGCTTTTTAAAAGAGGAAGGACAAGGCAAGCTGTCAACCATGGCAAATGGAGCCCTTGTAGAAGCCACATATCATGTCAGGAGATAACACTTTTACAGCCCTACTGGGTACTTTCTTGCTTACTTAGGAGTCATAAATTACTCTTTGCCAGTTGGCTTACTTCCCAATAATATAGTTTGTTCATTAAAATACAATCAGGGACCTTTCCCTTACTCTTTATCTAATTATAGAGGAAGCCATGTTATAGTGGAAAGGGTCCTATGTTTACATCCAAAAGACCTAAGCTTGAATCCCAGGTCAGTTGCTCACCACCTTGTTACAGCATTGGTACACAGTAGACATTTAATAAATGCTTATTGACTATATGGCCTTGATCAAATCACTTAACTTCCTCTGTGAAATGGCCCCATTCTCTTCATCTGAAAAATGTGGGGGATTGGACTTCTCATTATATCATTTCAGTAGTATCTGACTCTTTGTGACCCTTTTTGGGGTTTCTTTGGTAGATGTTGCAGTGGTTTGTCATTTCCTTCTCCAACTCATTTTACAGATGAGGAAACTGAGGTAAAGAGGGTTAAGTGACTTGACCAGAGAGACACAGCTAGTAAATGTCAGAGGCCAGATTTGAGCTGAGGAAGTTGAGTCTTCCAGACTCTAGATTTGGCATTCTATCCAGTACACTACCTAGCTGCCAGGGGTGGGACTAGGACCAGTCAGGGGTGGGGAACCTGTAGCCTCAAGGCCACATGTGGTCTTGGGTGTGGCTTTTTGAGTGAGTATAAGTTTTACAGAACAAATCCTTTTATTAAGGGGATTTGTTCTGTGAAGTTTGGATTCAATCAAAGGGCTGCACTTGAGGACCTAGAGGGCCAAATGTGGCCTTGAGGCTGCTGGTTCCCCACCTCTGGACTAGGTGATCTCTAAAGTCTCTTCTCACTCTAAATCCTATGATGTCATTCTGAAGATTTATGTGGAAGAGTTTGCATAAACTAAACTATGGAGGATGCTAGAGGACCAGATTTTAAGATGAAGGAAGAATGAGCTTGACTTCCTGCTTCTGAGATCTCATAGCTGTGTCTCCTTTCTCTGTCATAACATCTTGCTGAGCTATCATAGTAGAGATACCAGAAGACCCAGTTCTACCATTATTCATTCCAGCTGATGTGAATACCTTCTCATTCACATATGAAAGGGATGGTGGTCTCCCAGATGGGTAATGCACTCCTTCCCCATTTCGGTCTGGCAGAATGTCTCATTTTCTTCCAAGCACAATTCAAGAGCTTTGATGGGGAGGGCAAAGAGGAAGCTCTTTGGTTGGATTTTAAGACATTTAAAAAGGCTTTTGGCTTCATTTTCATCTAGGGAACCCTGTTCCTTTCACCCACTGCATCCAGGAAAAGACTGTACTGTAAGAGAAAAGGCCTTGAGGCTTTTTCTTGCTCTCTGAGGCCATGTGGATCTGAGAAACAAGCCTCAGTCCTTGGACTTGTTTCTGTTATTTTTTTTAGAGGGGGGAAGGCAAGGCAATTGGGGCTTGCATAGGGTCACACAGCTAGTAAGTGTGTCAAGTGTCTAAGGCTGAATTTGAACTCAGATCCTCCTGACTCCAGGGCCAGTGCTGTACTCACTATTCTTTTTCATCTAGGTGAGAGCGATTAAAGCCTTACAAGTTAGTGAGTCCACTCTGGCATCCCAGTATTCCAGGAGGGTGTTGTAGCCAGTCTAAAATCAATGCCCCCAAAAAGAACACAGAGTGATCTTCTGGAGTCCGGCAAGTGGGACAACTATGTGAACCATTGGATGGAGTTCAAGACCTGGAGTCAGGAAGACATGAATACCTGAATTCAAATCTGGCCTCAGACACTTACTAGTTGTGTGACCCTATGCAAGTCACTTAACCTATGTTGCTTCAGTTTCCCCATCTGTAAAATGCGAATAGTAACAATATGTACATCTCAGGATTATTGTGAGGACCAAATGAGATAATTATAATGTGCTTAGCTAGCACAGAGCCTGGCATATAGTAAATGCCAGAGAAATGTTATCTGTTCTTACAACGCTCATGATGACTCATGCAGTGGTGATGCCATCTTTGGACAGGAACTTGGTGAAAATGAGACATGTAAGAAAAGAATTAAACTGTGGCCTTCCCTCTCCAGATCCTGAGGTGGTATAGGGGAGTGTATGTCCTAGAGGTACTGGAGGAAATATTTGCCTGTTTGTCTTTGCTATATGATTGAAGTCAATATCCTTTCTAAAAGCTAACCAGCGTTAAATGGCTAAATGGGATTTACCACTCTAGCTACTGGGCCCCTAGCAATAGGGAAGAACATAACCAGTGAGAGCTTAAGCTAAAAGCAGTAGGAAAAGGACATTTTTAACCCCTTAGGGGTTCCCTGGAACCCTGGAACCCTGAAAGTTGATATGGTATATGTGGTCCCTGAAAAGAGGGACAGTGCATATATACATATATATATATATATATATGTATATATATATATATACATATATATATATAAATTATATAACATATTCATGTATTTATTATATATAAATACAAAATACAATTATATTATATATTTCATATAAAATATGTGTGTGTGTGTGTGTGTATATACACACACACACACACACACACACACACACACACACACACACAAACAATTTACTTATTTATATACATTTATCCTCCAAGGAGAATATAAGTTCTTAGAAGGACAACCCTGATTCTTTTTTGTGTTTGTACCACTGACATCTAGCACAGTGTCTTTATTACACAATAATAGTTTCTAGTATGTTACTACCTGGCTCCATTTCAAAATGTGGACCACATAGGGAATTTGTACATTTGTAAACCCTCAGTGAACATTTTTTCTTGTAGAGAGCAGAATTACTGCTGATTTACACACAACTGCTATGCTTTGGTGTGAATTGGTTATTTCTTAACAAAACCCAAAGCTACGAAAATATTTTCTCAACATTTCAGTAGTTTCAGTACACTGATATTTGGGGAGAGAATAAGCATCCTCATGCTGGAAATGGGCACTCTGATTACTTTTTCAAAAAATTATTTTTAAAATTTTGTTTTTAATTTATGGAATAAAATGAGCATTTCCATAATGGAGTATAATAAATACATGAAACTACAAGTCTACTATACTCAACTTTCCATTCCTTTCCAATATTCAACTAAGATATCATGTGAAATTCTTTTTTTCTTTCCCCTCCCCTGCACTATAGAGGACTACCATTAGACATAAATAGGTCTATGTATGTAAAATTCTTCTATACATACTTTTATTTGTCAGTTCTTTCCCTGGATGCAGACATCTTTCTTCATGTGTCTTTTATAGTTAATTTGGATATTTATAATAGACAAAATATCTTATTCTCTCAAAGTAGTTCTTAAAACAATATTACTTTTAAAATAGAAACAAATTTTTAAAATTGGAGAGGAATTTTGAGATTGTTATTCATATTTAATCATAATCAATAAAATGGTATTAATGATGACAATAGCTCACATTCATGTTTGTGTGTAATCATAGAAAGTAAAAGAGTTAATGGGTAAAATTGCAAAAGTTTCTATGCTCTGACAGTCTATTATGAAATCTGAAAAAACTGTGATTGAGTTGGAAAGGGAGTCTAGTCATTGACTGAGAAAGGATTGACTGTACACCCTAGTGGCCCTAGATCCATAGTAGGTCCAGATGGGAGCCAGCAGTCAACAATGAATCTAACTCCTTAGAAGGAATTGTTCTTCACCTTTTTGGGAGAAGGACAAAGTATCCGCCTCTCTAGCTCCCCATTCTATTGACTATGGCACTTTTCAATGGTGCTACTCATAAGTTCAAGGGATCTTATGGCATAGTACAGATGTAAAAAGCATATCTGGCCCACCGTTCTAGATCTTTTTGGCTACTAGTTATGTCACCCAACATATTTGTAATCCCTTTCAGTTTTATATCATCCAGAAATGTGGCCAATATGATATATCTATATCTATATCTATCTATCTATCTACCTATATCTATATATATATACATATATACATATACATATACATATGGGCAGGCAGTAGACAGAGTGCTAGATCTGAAATCAGGTAGACATCTCTCTGAGTTCAAATCTGGCCCCAGACACTTACTAGCTGTTTGACTCTGAGTATGTCTCTTAACCCTGTTTGCCTCAACTGTAAAATAAGTTGGAGAAAGAAATGGCAAACCACTCCAATATCACTTCATGACACATATAGTGTCATGAAGATTCAGACACAATTGTAAAATGATGTAACAACAAAACCCAAACTATGTCTCAATAATCAGGGAAGCATATCTAGTCATCCCTGGAGTTTCCACCCTAGAAGACAATTAAGTGAGTTTGTAACTGAGTGTGGCAAATCACTGTATTATATCTACTGGTTTGTGTCAGTTACACCATGCCTCAGTATCACAGCCCATCTGGTTATCCACTTAAACTCAGTTTCTCCCCTTACCCCGCTAACTCTAATATTTGACTTTCTCCACACCAAACTCCCTTCCCTGTTATATCTCCTTTGTATGTAATGGCTTCCTCCATTAGAATACAAATTCTCTGAGAGCAAAGTATCTCTTTGTTCACCTTTGTATATCCAATACTTAGCAGAACATGGCACATTGAAAGAATGAAAAATAATTTATTAAAATCTTACATCTTTCTTGTCTCTATCTCATCTTTTAATTAAAAATGTTAAAAATCCTTCACTCCATCTTAAACAACCTCAGCTGAACAACATCTGCCAGTCCTTATGTTTGAGGATATGTGTGGTTAGGTCCTGTTTGTTTTGTCCCATTCAGTGTTTTTAAAGAATTCTTTAGCTGTTTACTGTCTTATATTAGTTTATTTCCCACATTACCTATTCCATTGATGCTCATATCTAGATTATCAAAAAAGGAGATTTTTTTAAAACTCATGCACATAAAATGTCTGCTGTGGAAGCAAACATTTGTGGTTTAGTGGGAAGTCAGCTGGCTCTACTTGGCCAGAACCTAGAGCAATGATCAGAAGCTGTAATGAGAAATATCCAAAAATGGTACAGGCCCACCTTGGGAGGTAGAGAGGTCCTTACAGCCCCCTGGATTTGTTTAACGAGGAGTATGCTAGGTCAAGAGATTTCTATTCGAAAATCTCTTTTAAACTCCCTTTTAGTTCTACCTAAGAGTGCTGCAGTTTTGTTATTTTGTCCAGTCTCACCCAATATGGTGATATCATCTACAGAATCACAAGATCATAGACCTAGAGGTAGAAGGAAAGTTAGAAATTATCTACTCTACTTTTGCTATTTTGCAGATGAGGAAAATGAAGTTCAGGGAAATTAAATGATATTTCCAAGGTCACCAAGGCAGTGAGAATGCTTTGTTTTATTGACTTTTATTTTCTTCTTATTAGATCCTATTGACTACTATCTGTAGCTTGCTAAAAGCTTGTTATTCTGTTAAAAGTTGTTCTTCTTTTATCTTTGCCTGCCTTCTTCTTGAGTAGCTTGGAAATTATCACTTTGCGGTCACTTCTGATACTTTAGTGTCGGAATCTTTTCTCAGTCAGTCAATTAATAATTGCCTACTGTGTGGCAGGCACTGGGCTAGTTGTAGGAAATACAAAGTCAAAACTTAGGAGTTTAGCTTCTATTGACAAGGGAAAGAAATCTACCTATAAAGGGAGGGAGGGAAGGAAAGAGAAAGGGAAGAAGAAAAGAAAGAAAGGAATCAAGCATCTATTGATTGTCTACTATGTGCCAGGAACTAGGCTAAGTGCATTCTGAATATTATCTCATTTAAAATTAACTGGCAGTATTATTGCCCCCATTTTAGAGCTTAAGATACTGAAGAGGTTACAGGATTTGCTCAGGGTCATACATGTAGCAAGTGTCTGAGGTTGGATTTGAACTCAGGTTTTTCTGACTCTGGGCACATCATTCTATCCACTGTTGCAACCTATATTAAGAAAATAAAGTTTCTTTCTTTTCTTCTGTTTGCATCCAGCTAGCTAAGATGTGAAAAGGAAAAAAGGCCAAAGGGAATCCTACTGTTATAAAGAGGCCAGGACAGTGGTTAATCCTTCGTTTGAGAAATAGCTTAAGAACTTTGGCACTGGTCAGGAAACCACATCTACTTTGTCAAATGGCCTGGCTTCATCAGAATTCATTGTCAAAGGATTATCATTTAGAAATACTTGAAAGGGCCAAAAGCAATTAACCAACTCACCCAGTATTTATATTATGTCATCTTGTTTTTCTTTTTCCTTTTTTTTTGAGTCATATTTGATTCTCTGTGACCCCATCTAGGGTTTTCTCAGCAGAGATGCTAGAGAGATTTGCCCTTTCCTTCTTCAGTTCAATTTATAGATGAGGAAACTGAGGAAACTCAGGCCTGGCACTCTATCCACTGTACCACCTTGCTGCTCATCAGATCTGATCATCAATTAGCTACTTACAGCCACCTTCAAATGACTCACAAGGATACATCGGATACAATTCGAGAGAAGAGCCAATGGTTGCTGTCTCAGGCTGAGCAGACAACTACAGGTAAAAAGAATTTCCCCACTGACCAACTACCTGTCCTCAGAGCAAGTGTTAACACTGATAGTAACTTGATATATATATATATATATATATATATATATATATAAAAAGGCCAGTTCATGATGTGGACTCCACTGAGGTAGCGGTCTTTCTGTCTTGTGCCAAAAAATGAGGGGTTCCTCATTATATCATCAGAAGTCAACTCAGACTGGGTCTCTTAGGCCACGAAAATATCTATCTACACAAGATATGCTTTTACATATGCTAACCCTGAAAATGGGAGTCCTGCTTAAATTGGCAGACATTATCAAGACATTTACAATGGCAGATATGAGGAGATGTCATCACTGGCAATGGAAATGTCTTAGGTTCAGAGTCAATGGCTCATTTTGCCAAGTTAGAAAAGACAAAATTGAAATAACTTGCAACTAATAAATGTTTAAGGTTGGTTTTCCCTACACAAAAATGGAAACGGAAAACAAAGAGAAGGTATACTTATGAGGAAATCAAGGAATCAGAGAGAAGAAACATTACAGAAAGTATTCAGATGAAGGTCAATGAAGAAGGACATAGAAGTGAATTTGTCATTGGAGTATACTACAGATCACCTGGACAGAGAGAAGAAATAGATGCAGAGTCTGAGAAAGAGATCACAATCCTGGCCCAGAGGCATGAAATAGTAATGGTAGGTTATTTCAGTTATGAAGTAAACTGTTGGAGCTCTCTTTTTGCCACAGAGTATCTAATAACTTCTTGACTTACTTTAATGGAAATTTCACCCTTTAAAAGTCATAGGAACAAAAAAAAAACCAAAAGAAAATTCTATTCTAGATCTGACTCTCCCAGATAGGGACATTGCTGGGGTAGAAATCCTGGTGGGAAGTAAGCACTCTCTCTTTGAGTTTGGGATTAAGACAGGAAATCTGGGCTTAATTTGAAATGCAAAAAGGATTTTAGAAACAGATGTGAAATGAATTAGAGTAAGAATTCTCAATCAGGGTTCATGAACTTGGATGGGAAAATACATCTTTATTTCAATATAATTGTTTCCCTCTGTAATATGCAAAGTACATAAAAATATTATTCTGAGAAAGTATCTAAAAGTTTCAGCTTCACTAGATTATCAAAGGGGTCCATCATACAAACATGATTAAGAACTCCCAGTTTAGAAGAAATGTGGGTTTGATTCCTCAGTTTCAGGGGGAACTTAGTCCAGAAAGGATGAGAGATGCCCCCAAAGAAGGGAAAATGTTTTTTATCGGGAGGTACCTGTGTGGATATATAGGTTACTGACTTATCATCTCAGCTTTTGGAAAGAGAAAATACAGAAGATGGAAGGAAGGTCAGGTATCCAAGGATAAATATGAGCATGTTACTGTCCTATAAAAACAATGTCAAAATTACTAAAGCTCAAAATAAGCAGAGTCTGGTAAGGGAAGCTAAATTTGAGAAAAAGTTGGTTTTAATTCTACTGGGAGAAAATGAGGGCCAGATAATGGATTAGACCTTTGCTTGGAGTAGATGGGTTGATAATTGCCAAGAGAGAGAAAACAGATGCCCCATTCTCATTTTGTTTCTTTTTTTCTTTCTTTGCCAAGGAGGTGACCCTTGAACTTGAGGTGAGAGAACAAAAATGACTAATAAGGAGTTGCTATTGAATGTAAGGCATAAGCTGGAAAGTACCTAACTTCTTTTGCTGAATGTATGTCACCTAGTCTAGATTAATTACATCTATGGGTTCTGAAAGATATGGTAGATGTCATCACTAAGCTCATGTCAGTGATGTTTAAAAGATGAGAGAGGTGCGAGATTTGGAGAAGGTCAAATGTTGCTCGTTTTCAAAAAAGGGAAGACAACAGAGTCCGTAACTATAGATTAGTGAACTCGATATCATTTTCAGGGAATATTTGAGAACAAGTCATTAAGGACATGGTGGGTGAATATCTTGAAAGGATATTACAAAGATCCAGCATGGCTTCATCAAAAACAGAAGATTCCAGGCCAATCTTTTCTATTCTTTTGATAGGATTCCTAAGCAAGTAGATGAAGGAAGTTGTAGTTATAATTTGCCTACATTTTAACAAGCATTTTTAAAAAGTACATTCAATCCTCAACATTCTTACATTTACAAGGTTGCAATTTTGTGGCTGTGCACAGTAGAGAAAAAACAAGAAGGGGCAGAGCCAAGATGGCGGAGTAGAAAGACACACATTTGGTAGCTCCGAACCCACAGCCCATGGATTTCCTCTAAAAAGAACTCCCAACAAATTCTGGAACAGTGGAAGCCACACAGCAACACAGTGAAGGAGATTTTCGTTCCAGAGAGCCCTGAAAAACTGATCCCAAAGGTCCATCGCGCCCCGGATGGGAGCAGAGCCCTCCCCTGCCCTGCCCTGGCCGCAGGGCACTGAGAGGAGCGAGCAGATCCGAACAGGCATCAGGGACGGAATCTCCAGTGGCCGCGAAGTTCCCTCCACCCATGGACTCGCAGGTCAGTGAGAGAGACGGGCTGAGAAGGGAACGGGTGTCTCCGGGACTCAGGCCCCCTTGGGAGGCAGCGGCAGAGGCAGAGGCAGCAGCAGCAGGTGGCCAGAGGCTTCCGGAGCAGGCGGCCAGAGTCTCCCAGAGCAGGCAGGAGCTCAGCAGCAGCTCCATTACAAAAGGTCTCTGCATAAACCCCCTGAGGGAACTGGGTCTGGGAGGCGGCCCTGCCCCCACCTGACCACCAGCAGATAAGCTCCCATTGAATAGCAGCCAGGCCTGCCGCCAAAAGCCCTGAGGCTGGAGAGCAGCATTTGAATCTCAGACCCCAAGCACTAGCTGGGCGGATCTAGGCTGGGGCTGGAGAGGACTCTCAGAAGTCAAGTAACTAGCTGGGAGTATTTGATTCTCAGAACCCAAGCACTAGCTGGGCAGACCTAGGCCAGGGTGGAAAGGACTCTCAGAAGTCAAGTAACTGGCTGGGAAAATGCCCAGAAAAGGGAAAAAAACTAAGACCATAGAAGGTTATTTTCTTGAAAAAATGATTCCAACCTTCATCTCTGA
>CM053770.1:216697282-216716329 GCA_028658325.1 Potorous gilbertii
TTTTTAATGTTTATTTATTTTTAGTTTTCAACATTCATTTCCACAAAATTTTGAGTTCCAAATATTCTCCCCATCTCTCCCCTCTCCCACCACAAAATGCCATGCATTTTGATTATCCCTTCCCCCAATCTGCCCTCCCTTCTATCACACCCCTCCCTTCCCTAATCTCCATCTTCTCTCTTTCGTTGTAGGGCAAGATAGATTTCTATACCCCATTACCTGTATTTCTTATTTCCCAGTTGTATGCAAAAACAGTTCTCAATATTTGTTCCTAAAACTTTGAGTTCCAACTTCTCTCCCTCCCTCCCTCCCCACCCATCCCCACTGAGAAGGCAAGCAATTCAATATAGGATATATATATATATATATATATATATATATATATACACATACATACATACATACATACATATATATATATATATATATATATATATATATGTAATTTGGCAAAAGACTTCCATAATAGTTAAGTTCTATAAGACTAACTATATTTCCCTCCATCTTATCCTATCCCTCACTTATTCTATTCTCTCTTTTGACCTTGTCCCTCCCCAAAAGTGTTTATTTTTAATTACTCCCTTCTCCCATTTTTCCTCCCTTCTATCATCTCCCCACTCCACTTATCCCCTCTCCCCTACTTTCCTGTCATGTAAGATAGGTTTTCATATCAAATTGAGTGAAGATGTTATTCCTTCCTTAAGTCAAATATGATGAGAGTAAGCTTCATTTTTTCCCTCTCTTCTCTCCCCTTTTCTCTGCCATTGAAAAAGTTTTTTCTTGCCTCTTTTATGAGAGATAATTTGCCCCTTCCATTTCTCCCTTTCTCCTCCCAATATATTCCTCTCTCATCCCTTAATTTTATTGTTTTAGATATCATCCCTTCCTATTCAACTCACCCTGTGCTCTCTGTCTATATGTGTGTGTGTGTGTGTGTGTGTGTGTGTAATCCATCTCACTACCCTAAATACTGAGTTACAAATATTATCTTTCCATGTAGGAATGTAAACAGTTCAAATTTAGAAAGTCCTTACCTTTTCATGTTTCTCTTGATTCTTGTGCTTGAAAGTCAAATTTTCTACTTAGCTCTGGTCTTTTCATCAAGAATGCTTGAAAGTCACTTATTTCATTGAATGACCATTTTTCCCCCTGAAGTATTATACACAGTTTTTCTGGGTAGATGATTCTTGGTTTTAATCCTTGTTCCTTTGACTTCTGGAATGTCATATTCCAAGCCCTTTGATCCTGTAATGTGGAAGCTGCTAGATCTTGTGTTATCCTGATTGTATTTCCACAATACTAGAAATGGTTCTTTCCACCTGCTTGTAATATTTTCTCTTTGATCTGAGAACTCTGGAATTTTGCTACAATATTCCTAGTAGTTTCTCTTTTCAGATCTCTTTCAGGAGGTGATCGTTGGATTCTTTCAATATATATTTTGCTCTCTAGTTCTAGAATATCAGGGCAGTTTTTCTTGATAATTTCAGGAAAGATGATATCTAGGCTCTTTTTTTGATCATGGCTTTCAGGTAGTCCCATAATTTTTAAATTGTCTCTCCTGGATCTATTTTCCAAGTCAGTTCTTTTTCCAATGAGACATTTCACATTGTCTTTGATTTTTTCATTCTTTTGATTTTGTTTTGTAATTTCTTGGTTTCTCATAAAGTCATTAGCTTCCGTCTGTTCTATTCTAATTTTTAAAGAACTATTTTCTTCAGTGAGCTTTTGAACCTCCTTTTCTGTTTGACTAATTCTGCTTTGTAGAGAATTTTTCTCCTCATTGGCTTTTTGGACCTCTTTTGCCAATTTGTTAGCCTATTTTTAAAGGTGTTATTTTCTTCAGCATTTTTTGGGTCTCCTTTAGCAAACTACTGACTCACTTTTCATGATTTTCTGGCATCACTCTCATTTCTCTTCCCAATTTTTCCTCCACCTCTCTTACTTGATTTTCAAAATCCTTTTTGAGCTCTTCCATGGTCTGAGACCATTGCATATTTATTTTGGAGGTTTTGGATGCAGAAACCTTGACTTTTGAGTCTTCCTCTGATGGTATGCATTGTTCTTCCTCACCTGAAAGGATGGAAGAAAATACCTGTTCACCAAGAAAGTAACCTTCTATGGTCTTATTTTTTCCCTTTTTTGGGCATTTTTCCACTCAGTTACTCGACTTTGAGTCCTTTTTCAAGAGGATGGTATATTCTGGGGGCTTGTAAGTTCTCAGTTCCTGTAAGGTGGCACAATCAAGGGGGAGGAGTTTACTCCTCTCTTGGCCTGGGAGAGATCTGGAAGCAATCCTAGGCACTCTGTTCTGCCCAGGCTCTGCCTGTAGGGTTCGCTCTTCACAGCCTCCACCAGCTCCACTGCCAGCAGTTTTGCTCAACCCAGGAGAGCCATTCAGGGCTGAGATGCAGATCAGTGACTTAATTACCCCAGGGTCCTTAGGTAAAGGGCTCCAAAAATGTGCACTGCTGCTGCAGGGGCTGCTGCTGGCAGGTCCAGACTGTGTTCCCTTCCCACCCAAGTGAAAGAGCTTTCTCACTGACCTTTGAAGCTGTCTTTGACATTTGTGGGTTGAGCAATCTGGGAACTGCTGCTGCTGGTGTCACCCTGAAGCCTCTTCTGGGTCCTGTACCTGCTGCACTGCATGGCCCATGCTGGATTGTGCTCTGTACCTGGTGTGATAGACCTTTTCTGTCAGCCTTCCAGGCTGTCTTGGGCTGAAAAATCTCTTTTACTCTGTTGTTTTCTGGCTTCTGTTGCTCTAGAATTTGTTTAGAGTAATTTTTTACAGGTATTTTATGGGCTATGGGGTGGGAGCTTCTACAGGTCTATCTTTGTACTTTACCATCTTGGCTCCAGCCTCCCACCCCCAATTCACTTTTCATCTCTGTGCCTCTAGGCAACTCTTTAAGTAGCTTCAACTACATATTGATCAAAGGAATTTCCTCGATGGAAGTTCCCCATATCAATAAAATCATAGCCCCTTCTTCTCCCTCCCCCCACTCCAAAAAAAATCAACCCAAAGCAGCAAATAAAATCCCTATGATTTACTTGAGGGTTTGGTGTGATAACTTGGTGTGATAATTTTTTGTGTGATACTTCCTCTACTACTTTCCATAATGGAAACCCATTATGACTTAGTAGATAGTCTTCAAGAATTACTATGGCCCCCTCAAAATTCGTTACCCTCTGGACAATCTTATGAACCTAGCTAAACTGAACCTTGGAAAACAGATTTACAATTCATTCCTTGGTTCATTGGAATTTAAACTGATAGGAGTAGAGAAGAGGGAGGGAATAAGCATTTGACACCTAGTATATGTTGGGAACTATATGAAGTGCTTTACATATATTATCTCATTTGATCTTCAACCAACCTTGTGAGATAGGAGCTATTGTTATCCCCATTTTACAACGGAAGAAATTGAAACAAATAGCCACATCTCACACCATATACTAAGATACAGTCAAAATGAGTACATAATTCACAAGCAAATTAAGAGAGCACAGAAGAGCTTATTTGGCAGATCTATGCAAAAGAGAAGAATTTAGGACCAAGAAAATATAGAGAGCTTTACAAAATGTAAAATAGATAATTTTCATTATATAAAATTAAAAATTTTTTGCACAAGCAAAACTAATGCAACCAAAATTAAAGAGAAAACAGAAAATGGGGTGGGGGTAAGAATTTGTAACAAGTATCTCTGATAAAGGCCTTATTTTTCAAATATATAGAAAATTGAGTCAAATTTACAATAATACAAGCCATTACTCAATTGAGAATGGTCAAAGGATATGAACAGGTAGTTTTCAGACAAAGAAATAAAATCTATCTATAGTCACATGAGAAAATACTCTAAATCACTATTGATTAGAGAAATGTAAATTAAAACAATTTTGAAGTGCCACCTCCTACCTATCAGATTGGCTAAAATGACAAAAAAGGAAAATAATAAATGTTGGAGGTGATGTGGTTAAAATTGGACATTAATGCACTATTGGTGGAGTTGTGAACTGCTCCAATCATTCTGGAGAACAGTTTGAAACTATGCCCAATCAAACTCTGCATACATCCCAAAGATACTCCCTACTCTTCCATGACCCCCCAAAAGGAAAAAGAATATAATGGCAACTCTTTTTGTTGTGGCTAAGAACTGGAAATCAAAAGGATACCCATTAGTTCAGGAATGGTTAAAGAAGTTGTAGTATATGATTGTGATGGCACATCACTGTGCTATAAAAATCTGGAAAGACTTACATGACATGATGAAAAATGAAGTGCGCAGAACCAGGAGAATATTGTGCACAGTAGCAGCAATATCGGACAAGAAAGAACTGTGAATGACATGAATATTCTCAGTAATACAATGATCCAAGACAATCTGAAAGGATTCATGACGAAGCATGCTATCCACCTCCAAAGAAAGAACTGATATTGTCTAAATACAGGCTGAAATACTCTTTCTTTCTTTCTCTTTCTTTTTCTTCCTTCCATTTTTCTTTCTTTTCCTTCCTTCTTTCCTTCCTTCCCTTTTTTCTTGTCTTCTTGTACAAAATTACTAATATGGAAACATTTTACATGATTTTATGTGTATGAACTATCAGATTGTTTTGCCATCTCAAGGAGGGCTAAGATTTGGAACTCAAAACTTCTTTTAAAATGTTAAAAAAAAGTTTTAACATGTAATTAGGGAAAAAATAAAGCATTATGTAAAAAATAAAATTAATGTGTGTGAAAAAAATAAATTCACGCTCTTGATTTTAACTTTCTTGTATTTCGACATCACCTTTCTCTGACACTCAATACACCTTGAGTTGCAGGGGTAAAGTTCTATGTCTGGAGACAGGAAGACCTAAATTGAAACCCAGCCTCTGGCACTTGCTTGTTGTATCCCTCTAGGTAAGTCATTTAACCTCTGTCTGCCTTAGTTTCCTCAACTACAAATTGATAATAGTAGCACCTACTTCCCAGACTTATTGTAAGGCTCAAACGAGATAATATTTGTAAAGTGTTTAGCATATGGCTGTATTGTGTATATGGCTAGCACTTAATAAATGCTTATTCCTCTCCAAACATAGCAGTTATTTTAAGAAAGGCAGGCTGGTATAGTGGATAGGATACCATATTTGAAGTCAGAAAGACCTAGGCTCAAATTTCACCTTTTATACTTACTAGTTGGGTAATAAACAAGTCTGAACCTCAGAAATCTCTCTAGGAGTACATAGGTGGAGTAAGTTCCCACCCGTGAGATCATAAGCTCTTGACATAATGATATGTTTATTTCTGGATAAGCCTAAATTTGAACTGTTATATATCTAAGCAGACAACCTACCTGGACTGGAATGAAGGGAGCAAGGCAGAAATAAGCCCCCAAGCAGATAAGGAAAGGTTTCTTAATTTTATCATTCTCTCTTTCCCAATGAAAATGAATTTTGTCATTGGCTTTGTCTTCACATTATTATATATATGCATTTTTATTAACACATTAAAAGATATCTTTTCAAATGCATGCTTAGATTGCCAAACATTTGCTTAAGCTGGTTCACAGATAAAGTTACACTTCATAAACCTTTTGACAACACCCCAAACTCTGCTCTTTCCTCAAGGTACTTTAGCCTGTGTAACGTTAATATAAATGAATGAGGTTTGGTGATGAACTCCTTTTGTGAAGATATCTAAATAAATGACAGTGAAAATTATGTGGAAAGCAACTTGCTGATATAATTTCATAGCTTGAAATTCTATCAATACATCATCTGAAATAATGAAGAAGATGGAGTCAAAAAAATCAAATGAAGAAGTTATAGTAGATTTGAGGGGAGGGAGCCTGTTTAAAAAACAAAAAAGTTTTCTCTCAAGTGATATCCAAAGAATGCCTTTCAACATCTAAAGCAAATGATCTTCATGATTAATGGATAGAATAACAAGGAAAATATGTAGAGAATAATGTTTAAAAACACCCGAAAATAGAAACAGCACAAATTCTAAAGAAATGGAAAATGTTGAGGACAGAATGGCCTCTCATTGAAAGATTTACAGAGAAATAGAGGGTTGAGCTGGGGAATATGACTAACTTAAATGGGAAAACAGATGAATCATCCTTTGAGTCTGGGACTGTATCTCCTCTTGGAGGGTACAGATACTCCGAGTGGACCTCAGTGAGAGGACTGAGGACATCTACCAGATACTTTTCCATCTATTTTAATCTCACTGAGGGTAAGTGATTAAGACTCAGCATCTGGGAAATAAGTTGGTTGTGTTGGGTCATTGTGGTTGGGAGCTCCTTTGCACAGGTTTTTACGAAGGGGACTAGCATAGGTAAGGCTGAGTCATTGAAACGCCTGAATCCTGGCTTTCTGTGGGAGTATCAAGAGTTCCTGGACTGTGCATGTGACTCAAGACCTGGAGGAGTAAGGATGATCTCTACCCATTTTCTAATCAATCAGCATTTATTCAGTACCTACTATGTGCCAGGCACAGTGGTAGGTGTGGGGAATTGTTGGTATTCAGTCATTTTTGTCATGTCTGACTATTCATACTCCCATCCAGGGTTTTCTTAGCAAAGATGCTGGAGTGGTTTACCGTTTCCTTCTCTAGTTCATTTTACAGATGAGGAAATTGAGGCAAACAGGATGCAACGACTTGCCTAGGGTCACACAGCTAGTAAGTATCTGAAGCTAGATTTGAACTCACAAAGATGAGTCTTCCTGATTCCAGAGCCAGTAAGCTATCCACTTCACTACCTAGCTGCCCCTTTAGTGATACAAAGAAAAAAGTGATTATACCTGCTCTCAAGGAGCATACACACACACACACACACACACACACATCTTAGCCCCTGTTCCTCCTGACTTTCTGTAAGTCATACTACCATTTAGTTAGCTTCTCTGGCTCAAGACTTGATACCATCTCTGACTCTTCCCCTGACCTTACCTATCCAATGAGTTCAAGTGGGGAGGATTCTGTGTTAGCATCATCTCTTGCATCTTTCCCATTTTCTACACTCACTGGTACCACCCTTCTATAGGGTCTCAAAACCGTCCCACCTTGGACTATTCTAATAAATATCTCAGTATTTTCTTACCACCACTTTACATTCTCACCCCTTTAAATCTATCCTTCCTGCCAGTCTCAGATTAACTTTCCTTACACACTCATAGGAGCATTTCATCCCAATGTGCAAGCATATTTAGTTGTTTCAAGTTTCCTTCTTTGAAAAGCTCAAACTTCCTTAGTGGGTGTTCAAAGTCCTCCCCAATCTGGGGTCCCCTGACTTTTCCAGCCTCTTTTATTTTCCCCTTCATCATATTCTCTATGCTGTTAGTAAATTGGACCATTCTTCTTTCTCTGAACTCACTTTGTACCATGTAAGTTATACATGTAAGTTTGATCATCATGTGCTCTGTTGTAGACCCTTAACCCTTCATCTTCTTTTATCTGCTGAATTCTTAACCATCCTTTAAAACCAACTTTAAACACAATTTCTTCTGTGAAGACTTCCTTGATGACCCTGGTTGGTAGTGATCTCCCTCCCTACCAAGGAGCTCACACAGCACTCTCTTTCATGTTTCTCCGATGAACTTTTGTGAATAACAACAACTCATTCAAGTTTACAAAGCATTTTCCTCCCAATAATTCCATGAGGTAGGAAGTCATTATCATCCCTTTGTAGATGAGGAGACAGAGGCTGACCATGGTTCCACATCTGATAACTGTCACAGTCAAAATTCCATTCCACATATTTATCTTATGTCTATATAAAAAAGTCTACGAAGGTAAGAATTACGTGTTAACTAAACTTTGTATCTCCCCCAGAGAAATACAGTCCATTAAATAAAGTCCTCAAAACTTTCCAATGAATCCATGATTTTAATGATGTAGGTAATCTACCAACTATGTTTACTTTAACCCATCCATGTCTGTTCAACCTACACCACTTCTATTGAAATCCTTCCATAAATTCTCAAGTGGTAGTTCACTCAAAGTTCTGGGGGTGGGAGGTGGGGTGTCTTCCTTGCTTTCAGTTGACATTAGACTCCTTTCATATGGCAAAGCACCTGGTGCTGATTCTGATCTAGTGGGATAAAAAAATGTATCACACTGAGCTCTATCATCATATGACCAACTCATCTTTTCTGTTCATGTATTTCTTTGACAAAATCTTTTCCTCCACTGTTCCTTTTTCCAAATGTATTACAGCCTACCACTCTATACCTCTCTGTTGCCCTTTGGGAAACTCATTTTAAATTCTTTGGATGCTGCATGATTTGCAGTCATATGATGCTGTTAGAACATTGACATGTAAAAAAATACTAAGCACAAAATAGGTTTGTTCAACTTAATCTATATTTTTTGCCCTCTTAAGAAAAGAGCTTATCTTTTCTATCATCAAATCTTCTATTGACTTGAGTTTTTTTTTTTTTAACAGAGTCCTGAAAGCCTGACAGTTGATCAAATGTCCACTTTTTCTTTCCATTCAGAATTATACTTAGCTTTCCTGGGTATGATATCTTCGGCTAAAGGTTCAATTCTTTCACTCTTTGATATAGTGTTCTGAGACTTGCAATCTTTTAGCAACGTCAATGCCAGGTCTTATGTGATTCTAATTGTGGTACCACCATATGTAAATTACTTTTTTTCCCCTTTTTGCTCATAATATTTTGTCCTTGATCTGGGGGTTTGGGGATTTAACTATAACATTCCCTTGAGTTTTCCTTGTAGGATCTCCTTTAGGTGGTGATTGGTGAATTTTTCTATTTCTACTTTCCCCTCTAATTCTAATTCTTCAGGACAATTTTCTTTAATTATTTCTTGTATTATCATATAAAGATTCCTTTTCTGATCAGAACTTTCAGGTAGTCCAATTATTCTTATACTTTCTCTTCTTGATCTGTTCTCTAGAGCTGTTATTTTTCTTATGAGATGTTGTTTTTATTCTATTTGTTTGTTTATTTATTTGTTTTTTCACTTCTTCCTCTCTTACAACTTTGTTGGTTTTCTCTTGCCTTATTCTGATTTTCAAGGAGTCATTTTCTTCCTTAAGATTCTGGATCTCCTTTTCTAATTGGTTGACCTTCTTGTCATAATCTTCTTGTTTTTCTTGTATTATTCTTATTTTTCTTTTAAATTTTTTCATTAATCTCTCTCATTTGATTTTTAAAGTCTTCTTAAAATTCTTCAATGAATTCTTTTGGGGCAAGTGACCATTTAACATAACTCTTTGTTTGACCCAGAGGTTAAACTTCCTGTGGTCGAGAGGAGGCAGTCTCTCAATCAAGCTAACCCCAGGGTTTACCCCTTGTTGTTAAAGCAGACCCTAGCCTGGAAGTGTTTACTTTTCACAGAGCAGAAATCTAGTACTGGGATTTTTCTTCAGGTGTTCTCTGTTTGTCCCAAGAGGATTCCTGTTCTCCTCTTATTATTTTTTCCATGGCTCTATGTTTGCCCAGAGGTGCTATTTTATCTCTTTTGTGGAGGCAAATCTGGAGAGTTTGAAATTTTCTGACCTACTATGCTATCTTCTCAGAATCCTCTCCCTCACTGTAAGTTTTTAAACAAATATAACCAAAGTTTTTTTTTTTTTACCAACCATATGAAGTGCATAATTGACTTTTGAAAATGTTGATACTTCCAAAAATTCCTTTTAATAAACAGAAAACCAAACATATACATCTATCACACACTCAATAACAAGTTGAGTGCATCCAAATCAAGTAGTAGGCTTTGAAATTCTTCCCGCAACTCTATCAAGGGACAAAGAAACCGAGCCAGCTCTTTGTGTGTCCAGTTATCTCTTGCAGCTTTTCCCAGCTGTATTTAATATTCACCCAAGTTATAACAGGAGAGAGGTCAATGGCAAACTGATCGTTATCATATTTTATAACATTCTATCTTCTGATCAAATATTATACAGAAACATTTAGTTTGAGTTTTATCCTTTCTGACATGCAAATATGTGCGTGTAAAGAATGACCAGAGAAGAACTCCAGTTTTGTTCTAATATGTCCCTGAAGAATCATAGAATGATAGATTCTTGAAGTTGTGAGAGACCACAGAGCCATCTAGTCCAACCTAGTTTGGAATAAGTATTACCTCTACAATATATTTGACAAGTGATCATAATGTTTTCTTCAAAGATCTTCAGACAAAGGTCTGATAAAAGTATATTTAATATGACTTCCCTAATTTGTAGTTTTGTACTTTTGACCAACTGATCTTCAACCATCAACTTTAACCTTCCTGAATTCATCAAATAAATATACAGTTATTGTAGTTGAGCTATTTTCAGTCATGTCTGACTCTTCATGACCTCATTTGGGGTTTTCTTGGCAAAGATACTAGAGTGGTTTGCCATTTCTTTCTCCAGCTCATTTTACAGATGAGGAAACTGAGGTTAACAGGGTTAAGTGAGTTGCCTAGGGTCACATAGCTAATAAGTATTTGAAGCCAGATTTGAATTCACTTAGATAAATTTTCCTGAATCCAGTTCTGGCACTCTGTCCACTGCACCACCTTATTGCTTTAATAATCAGTCTCCCAGAGCTCATTTATTCTCATAAGAGAATATATACAATATAAGTGCAGGGGCACTAACTGCTGGGAGAGGAGATAGGATTTGGTAAGAGGTGGCACTTTGGCTCTCTCTTTTAAGGAGAAGAGGGAGGCTATGAGACAGAGGAAAGAGTCTATTATAGTCGAGTGGATGGACAAAAAGAAGGCAGAATCAGGACGAAGAATGCCATGTCAGGAGAAGAGAGATGCTGAGTTTGCTTGGGTTGGACAGTGCAGGAGGGAGAGTGATGTATGCCAACACTGCAAAGATAGGTCCAATTTATCAAGGACTTGAAAAACCAAAGAGACCACAGAGGTAATAAGGAGACCATGGAACTTGAGAAGAAGAGTGACATAGTCAGATCTGGGCTTAAGGAAAAAAATCAATTTGGCAGCTCTGTGTAGGGTGGGTTGGGACAGAGGACTTGAGGTTAAGGGACCAAGTAGAAGTCCTTGAAAAAGTCAAAGGCCTGGACTAAGGTGATAATTGTGTGAACAAAGAGAAGGTTGCGGAAGTAGAAATGCCAAGATTTGGCAACTGGTGGATTGTGTGGGATGAGGGAGCAAAAGAGGTCAAGATATAATGCCCAGGCTATAAATCTGGTTAACTAGCAAAGTGATGATGCCTTCAGTGGAAATACACAAGTTTGGAAGAGAGGTGATATTTGGGTGGTGGGGTGGGGAAAGACAATAAATTCTGCTTTAGATACATTGAATTTATCTTGCAGTATACAATCTGAAATGCTAAATACGCAGTGGGTAATGTGGGACCAAAGTTCAGGGGAGAGACGAGGGCTAAATATAGAGACACGTAAATAATTTGCATATATATTAGAATTAAACCTATGAGAGTTGATGAAGTCATTGAGACATGTGGAGAAAGAGGAGATCCCAGAGCTTTGGAGAATACTCACAGTTAAGAAGCATAATAGATGATGAGCTAGCAAAGGAGAATAAGGAGAGAGAAATGTCATGGGAGCTCAGGGGAGAAGGAATATCTAGTAGGAGAGGGTTTTGAATAGTGCCAAATGCTATAGAGAGGTCAGGAAGGGATCAGTGCTGAGGAAAGATCATCAAATTTGGCAATTAAGGTATCACAAGTAACTTTGGAAAGGTAAGTTTCAATTGAGAAGTGAAACTGGAAGCCAGATTACAAAGGTTTGAGGAAAGATGAAGCTTTTTGAACTTTTCCTCAAAGTTGAGTTGAGAAAGTGAGGAGAGATATAGAAAGAAAATTAGAAAGCATGGCAGAGAGTTGGAAATCCTTGAGGACAAAAGGAAAAGAAATAGTAGACAGGGTAAGGTGGAAGATGAGAGGAAGGTAAGGATGATGGAGGGTACAATCTGCTGAAGAAGGACAGAGGCAATGAGGTCAAGGGCACATATAGAGGGACTGACCTTTGTATAAGAGAAACGACAACTCTATTATCAAATACTGGATGAAGGATATTGGGGGATAATGTCAAGGGCTTTTGAGATGAAGGGAATATAAGAAGAGAGAGCTCTTGGTTAATACCCTCAATGTTCCCAGTAAATCAAGAGGTAAGACCTTTAACTGAAAGGATGAGGGTGGGGGAAGGGTGGGAACCTTGGGAGAAAGAGAAGGTTTGGAAGAATTTCTTTGGAGAGTAAGATAGGGCATCATTTGAGGATAAAGTGAGGAGCTGTCTAGTTGGAATGAAAGTCCAATAGACTTGAGATAATGTGAATTTGTAGTGTATCAAGTCAGCCTGGCTGTGTTTTTGCTGCCAATTCAGTAGGAGCAGAGGAAACAAATGGTGGGAGAAAATAACTAGTGCTGGGGTTTGGTAAGAACAGGAGAATGAGTGATTTGAAAATAGTGGACAATTTGAAGTTTGAGAAACAGGATTAGAATTGGGAAGGAAGGAAAATGAAATCAAACGGGAGAGACGAGGGCTAAATATAGAGACACGTAAATAGCTTGACTTACTGAGGGATGTTGGGATTGGAAGCCATGACTAGGGTAAAGAATGTTTCATAAGGATGTCATATCAGGGTGTAATGTTAATTAGACCTTCCTGCTAATTAATAAGCCTCAAGTATCTTTTGTTAATTTTCTAATGAGGCACTGGTTTCTCAAGGGTTGTGATGTTGTGATGTCTCTGGCTCTAAGAAATGTATAAATATTCTGAGGTGAGGTTTTCCTTTTGGCTTACACACTGGAAGTGTTTGTTTGGCCAGACAACACTATGGGGAGCTGCTAAGGAGCCCCAAGACTTTGAAAACCCAGATGTTGACACTTCTCTCTTTGGTAACTATGTGTGTATGTAATGGTCAGATAGTTGGATCTGTCTCTTGGTCTGTGATGTATGTATTGCTTATGATCAGACAGTTGGAAGCTCTGTCTGTTAATTATTATTTTTTTTTATTTTCTCTGAAGTTCAGGGTACTGACTTTTTCCCCTGAACTAAGTGTATGGTATATATCCTTGATTAAAATGATTGTGGTCCCCTCAAAAGTTGCCTTTTCTTTCAGAAAAGTAGATCTAAGAACCTAGACAACAGGCTGTTCTGTGTATGTCAGGGTCCTTGCTGATACACAGGGTAGATATGATAGATTGTGATCAGACAGAAGAAAGTCACAGTTTTTCTTCAAAGAAGGGAATACAAGTAGGCAATGGTAAGATGGAGGACACAAGCATCCCTGTGCTTGGCTGAGGTGAAACAGAGGAATGAGTCACAGAAACTGAGGAAACTGAAAAATGTAAAGTGTAGGGTACTTGAAGGAGTCTTGTGGAAACAATATTCTAAGGTCCTGCCTCATGATACATAGGGTAGAATTCCTTAAAAGGTGTTGGAACCATCCTTGAGATTTAATAAGCTCAGAGGACTAAAGGTTTGGATATCTCTTCCTTTTGCCCTGATTAGGAAAGCCAGAAAAGAAGGATTTTACCTGGCTCCTTTCTTAGGCATCTGACTGATGGGCCATCATGGATAATGCAGACCTCAAGGATCCTTGCCCAGCTGAATCAGTGCTATATCCTTGCCGAATATCCTTTCTCTGGTTTGAATATCCTTCTCCTTTTGTAATCCTCCTTTTGCTAAGTAATCCACCTTTTTCTGTCAGTTCTACTAACATCTCATTTTATTCCATTATTAGACCCCTGATTGGCTCAGAGTGAATGTAAATAGCAATTGTTTCTGTTTTGGCCAGAAACCCTGAGGGTCTTTCCCTCCTAGATTGATTTTTTTTTTTGACTAGGTAAAGAGGCCATTCTCTGCCTTCTTTCTTTTTTTTTTTATCATGTCACTTTTTAATTTTTTTTATTAATTTGTTTTCCGTTTTCTACCATCACTTCTATAAGTCTTAAGATTTTCTCCCCCTCCATTCCACCTCCCTCCCTGAGATGGCATGTAATCTTATATGGCTTCTATACATACATTCTTACTAAGTACATTTTCACAGTAGTCATGTTGCATAGAGGAATTAAAATGAATGGCGGAAACAATGAGAAAAAACAAAACATAACACAAAAGAAAATATTTTGCTTCCATCAGTATTCCAATTCCATAGTTCTTTCTCTGGATGTGGAAGGCATTTTGATTCAAGAGCCCTTTGAGAGTGTTTTAGGTCCTTGCATTTCTGTGACGGGTTAAATATACCAGAAAAATTCCTTGCGCGCTGTGGTTGTTACTGTATAAAATATTCTCCTGATTTTACTCCTTTCACTTGGCATCAGTTCATGTAAGTCCTTCCAGGCCTCTCTGAAGTCTTCCTGTTCATTATTTCTTATAGCACAACAGTGTTTCATTACATTCACATACCACAACTTATTCAGTCATTCCCCAGTTGATGGGTATCCCCTGTATTTCCAATTGTTGGTCACCACAAAAAGAGCTACTATAAATATTTTTGCACACGTGGGACCCTTTCCCATTTTTATGATCTCTTGGGGATACAGTCCTAGAAGTGATATTGCTGAGTCAAAGGATATGCACATTTTTGTAGCCCTTTGGGCATAGTTCCAAAACTGCTTTCCAGAATGGTTGGATAAGCTCACAGTTGCACCAACAATGAATTAGTGTTCCAACTTTCCCACATCTCCAACATATATCATGTTTTGTTATGTTTGCCAATCTGATAAGTGTGATGTGGTACCTCAGAGTTGTTTTGATTTGCATCTCTCTAATCAGTAGTGATTTAGAGCATTTTTTATATGACTATAGATAGCTTTAATTTTTTCCTCTGAAAACTGCCTGTTCATATCCTTTGACCATTTATCAATTGGGGAATGACTTGTATCCTTGTACATTTGACTCAGTTCTCTATATATTTCAGAAATGAGGCCCTTATCACAGACGCTAATTGCAAAAATTCATTCCCAGTTTTCTGCTTCTCTCCTAACCTTGGTTGCATTAGATTTGATTGTGCAAAAACTTTTCAATTTAATGTAATCAAAATTATCCACTTTGCACTTTATAATGTTCTCTACCTTTTGGTTGGTCATAAATTTTTTCATTCTCCATAAATCTGACAAATACACTATTCCTTTTTCTACTAATTTGTTTATAGTCAACTTTTACTCTTAGATCATGTATCCATTTTGACTTTATTTTTGTGTACGGTGTCAGGTCTATGCCCAGTTTCTGTCACACTGTTATCCAATTTTTCCAGCAGTTTTTGTCAAACAGTGAGTTCCTGTCCCAAAAGCTGAGGTCCTTGGGTTTATCAAACAGTAGACTGCTATATTCATTGACTACTGTGTCTTGAGTACCTCACATATTCCACTGGTCTACCCCTTTGTTTCTTAGCCAGTACCAAGTGGTTTTGATGATTGCTGCTTTATAATACAATTTGAGATCTTGTAGGGCTAGGACACCTTCCCTAGCATTTCTTTTCATTAATTCCCTTGCTATTCTGGACCTTACGTTCTTCCAGATGAGTTTTTATATTATTTTTTTGAGCTCTAGAAAATATTTTTCTGGTAGATTGATTAATATGACACTGAATAAGTAAATTAATTTAGGTAAAATTGTCATTTTTATTACATTACATTACATTTCCATTACATTAGCTTGGCCTACTCATGAGCAACCACTTACTTAGATCTGACTTTATTTGTTAAACTGAGACCTGTTAAAGACTTTATTACTGTCATTCTCTTAATGAAGTTATTGATTGTTTCTATGATTTGTTGTTTAACTCACTCATTCTTTAGGATTAGATTATTTAGTTTCCAATTAGTTTTTAGTCTATCTTTCCATGGCCCTTTATTACATATGATTTTTATTTCATTGTGATCTGAGAAGGATGCACTGACTATCTGTGCCTTTCTGCACTGGATTGTGAGGTTTTTATGCCCTAGTACAAGGTCAATTTTTGTATATGTGCCATGTACCACGGAGAAAAAGATATATTCCTTTCTAGTCCCATTAAATTTTCTCCAGAGATCTATCCTATCTACCTTATCCAAAGTTGTATTTACCTCCTTCATTTCTTTCTTGTTTATTTTGATGTTAGATTTATCAGATTCAGAGAGGGAGGTTGAGGTCCCCCACTAGTATAGTTTTGCTGTCTATTTCTTCCTATAACTCCCATAACTTAACCTCTAAGAACGTGGGTACTATACCACTTGGTGTATATATGTTTAGTAATGATATCACTTTGTTGTCTATGGTGCCTTTTAGCAGGATATAGTTTCCTTCCTTATCTCTTTTGATTAGATCTATTTCTGCTTTTGCTTTGTCTGAGATTAGGATTGCTACCTTTGCTTTTTTTACATCAGCTGAAGCATAATATATTCTGTTCCAGTCTGTGTGTATCCTCCTATTTCAAATGTATTTCTTGTAAACATTTGTTGGATTATGGTTTTTAATCCATTCTGCTATCCACCTCTGTTTTATAGGAGAGTTCATCCCATTCACATTCACACTTGTGATTACTATCTGGGTCTTTCTCTCCATCCTATTTTCCCCCATTTATACTTTTAGGTCTCCTTTCTCCCTTTCTCTCCCCAATAGTTTTATTTTTGACCACCACCTCCCTTTCAGTCTTCCCTCCCTTCTTTTAGCCCCCTTCCCTTTTATTCTACTTTTCCCTTCTTCCCTCCCTTTTAACTTCCTCTCCCTTTTCTTTACCTTTTCCTCTCTTACTGTCCATAGGGCAATTTAGATTTCTGTATTCAACTGAGTTTGTTATTCCATCCTTTAACCAAATCAGATGAAATTCAATCTCAAACAGTGCTCATCTCCCTCCCCTCTTTCCCTCTACTATAATATGTTTTTGTGCCTTTTCCTGTGATTTAATTTAATTTTTTCTGCCTCCTTTTCATATCTCCCATTACAATACCTTCTTACCCTTAAATTGCATTTTTAATCATCATATCAGTTAATTTATACTCACTCCCTCTATGTGCAACCCTTTTAAATATCATAATAAATACACAATTCTCAAGAATAACAAGTATCATCTTCTTTTATAAGAATGTAAATAGTTTGCCCATATTGAATAACAAGCTTTCCTCCCACCCCCCTGTTTACCTTTTTATGCCTCTCTTGAGACTTGTATTTAAAGATCAAATTTTCTATTGAGCTCTGACCTTTTCATCAGCAAGGTCTGATTCCAATGAATATCTATTTCCTTGCCTCCAAAATCATTCTCAATTTTGTTGGGTAATTGATCCTTGGTTGTAGTCTAAGCTGCCTTACAGAATATCGTATTCCAATCCCTTTGATCTTTTAATGTAGAAGCTTCAATATCCTGTGTGATCCTGACTGTAGTTCCTTGATATTTGAATTGTTTCTTTCTGGCTGGTTGCAGTATTTTCTCTTTAACTTGATCGTTCTGGAATTTGTCAACAGTATTCCTTGGAATTTTCAGTTTGGGATCCCTTTCAGGAGGTGATTCGTAGAATCTTTTGATGACTATTTTGCCCTCCGGATCTAGGACCTCAGGGCAGTTTTCCTTGATGATTTCTTGGAAAATATTGTCCAGGATCTTTTTTTCATCATGGGTTTCTGGTAGACCAATGATTTTTAGATTTTCTCTCCTAAATCTATTCCAAGTCAGTTATTTTGCCAATGAGATATTTTACATTTTCTTCTATTTTTTGCATTCTTTAAATTCCGTTTGACTGATTCTTGATGTCTCACAGAGTCATTAGCTTCTATTTGCCCGATTCTAATTTTTAATAGATTATTTTCTTGCTATCTTTTGCATCTCCTTTTCCATTTTTCCAATTGTTCCTTTTAAGGAGTTATTTTCTCCAGTTAAGATTTGTATCTCTTTATCCATTTGCCCAATTTTCCTTTTACATTCTTCCATGAATTCTTTTCTCCTATTTTTAAAATCATTGCTCAATTTTTCTTGTACCTCTCTAATGTGGCTTTTAAAATCCTTCTGGTGCTCTTCCAAGAATGCTTTTTGGCCTTGAGATAAGTTCATATTCCCTTACGAGATTTCAGATGGGAGTACAGTCTCAATGCTGACCTCTTCTGTAATCATGTTTTGGTCTTTTACCCCATAGTAAGATTCTATGGGGAGCCAAGATGGTGGAGTACAAAGACTCACCTATGCTAGCTTCGAACTCACAGCTCATGGACTTCCTCTAAAAAGAACTCCCAACAAATTCTGGAACAGTGGAAGCCGTGCAGCAACACAGTGAAGGAGATTTCCATTCCAGAGAGCCCTGAAAAACCAATCCCAAAGGTCCATCACGCACCAGATGGGAGCGGAGCCCTCCCCTGCCATGCCCTGGCCACACGGCACTGAGAGGAGCAAGCAGATCCGAGTAGGCTTCAGGGATGGAATCTCCAGTGGCTGTGAGGGTCCCTCCACCCATGGACTCGCAGGTCAGTGAGAGAGACATCTAGACAGGCTGAGAGGGGAGCGGGGTGTCTCCATGACTCGGACCCCCTCAGGAGGCAGCAGCAGAGGCAGCAGGGTGGCCAGAGGTTCCCACAGCAGGCAGGAGCTCAGCAGCAGCTCCATTACAAAAGGTCTCTGCATAAACCCCCTGAGGGAACTGAGCCTGGGAGGCAGCCCTGCCCCCACCTGAGCACCAGAAATTAAGCTCCCATTGAATAGCAGCCAGGCCTGCCACCAAAAGCCCTGAGGCTGGGGAGCACTATTTGAATCTCAGACCCCAAGCACTAGCTGGGCAGATCTAGGAGAGGGTCCAGAGGACTCTCAGAAGTCAAGCAACTGTCTGGGAAAATGCCCAGAAAAGGGGGAAAAAAAGACCATAGAAGGTTATTTTTTGGAGAACAGATGTTAGCCCCTTTCTTTTCTGAGGAGGAGGAACAATGCTTACCATCAGGTAAAGACATAGGAATCAAGGCCTCTGTACCCCAAACATCTGAAATAGATATCCAATGGACTCAGGGCATGGAAGAGCTCAAAAAGGATTTTGAAAATCAAGTTAGACAAGTGGAGGAAAAACTGGGAAGAGAATTGAGAGAGATGCAAGAAAAGCATGAAAAATGGGTCAATACTTTGATAAAGGAGACCCAAAAAAATGCTGAAGAAAATAACAC